>OZ018389.1:5909202-6509202 GCA_963969525.1 Ontholestes murinus | reverse complement strand
GCTTTAAATATGTTCTATAAACGTTAAAGTTGTTATATCGTTCTAGATAAAATCTTCATAAATTATCAAAGGAATCAAGTTAAGTACTATTTAATAATAAATAATATTATTAATTTAATATTATATTCTATTTAAAGAAATTTGTAATTACAATGAATGAATTAGATTGTATTTATGATTATAATCAATATAACTTAATAATTAATAATGGTGATGTGGCCATCATAATACTTTCCCTATATTTTTCCATAAAACCATGAGGTTATTCTTAACAATTTGCTCAATTTTAAAATCTTCATAATTACTTGTTATATAAATTTCATTTAGTTCCTATAGTTTATTAGCAATAAGCAAAAAATTGTAAAAAATTTTAAATTAAGAACGTTGAAACTTTTCCAGTTTTTCATTCTCTTTAACCTTTGTTTGAAAAGTGGTCTTATTTTTCAAAATTTCTTAAATTTCTAAATTTGTTTGAATAAATCTATTAAATGTTGCAAGAATGTTAAGTTTTTTTTTACGTTTTACAACTTTTAATTAAAACCCTCGCTTATGTTTTACTGATTTTGGGGTGGGTTAAGGGCCACCCACCCACCCTACATATACATATTAACTTTAATTACTGATCGCCACGCAGTTTGCAATAACTTTAATTACAAAATTTGAATAAAAGAAAATTGTCAGAAATAAAATTTTTGATAAAGAAAATGGTTGCGTCCTTTACTACGTCGTAATCCATACGAATTATTAAAATTTTAGAGCTTCCAATAAAAGCTTCACAATTTAGAAAGCGGGCTGAATTAAAAAATCTTGAAACCTAGAGAAGAAATTAGTGGAAATTTCTTGAATTCTTGAAAAAGTAAGTCTAGATTTTAGAAAAAAAATTCTCAAAAAGCTAGGGCCTCAAGAAAAATCTAGATTTCTACAAACAAATTTTCTAAAAAGTTCTAGAGCCACCAAGAAAATCTTTGCAATTTAAAAGATAATAATATAACCTTGAAATCTGGAGGTGAAATTTCTGGAAATTTCCTGAACCCTTGGAAAAAAGTCTAGATTTCTAAATGAAAATTTTCTATAAAATTCTAGAGCCTCCCAGAAATTTAGAAGACCAGTTGAAAAAATAATAAGTCGAGAAGAGAAATTACAGAAAATTCCTTAAACTTTCTCGAAAATAAGAAATCAGAAAGAGAAATTACGGAAAATCCTTAAACTTTCTCGAAAATAAGAAAACATTTCTAGGGGAAAATTTTCTAAAAAATTCTAGACTCTCCAAAAAAAAACCGCATAATTTTATAGCCTCTATTTGAAACAAAATGTTTAATTCTAGAAAAGCAATTACTGAAATTCACCTGAATTCTCGAAAAGAAGAGGAATAAAAAAAAACATTTAGAGGCTGAAAGAAAATCTTCGCAATTTATAAAAAAAGTTGTAAAATAAATTAATTTGGGGAAGAAGTTATTGGCCATTGTCTAAACTCTAAACTTTTAAACAAAAAAAATCTAGAATGCCTCAAGGAAAATCTTTGCAATCTAAAAGACGACTTTTGTTTCAAATGTGATGTCAATTGATAGATGATAATTTACAATTGACAATTGACAAATGATAAATGATAGTAGATTAATGATAACAGATGAAATTGGAGCGATAATAGTTGACAGTTAACAATTTAACAGACGATAAAAAATAGTGACAGTTGTATATATTTTCATTTAAATCAAAGAAAACTTTTATGCTATGTCAGTTGAAAGATAAAAATTAACTAATAACAATTGTTAGTTGGCAATTTAAAGATAACAAATAACAGATGATGATGGCAGATGACACTTGAAGCAATCATTGACAGATGATATTTAACAGATGACAGATTAGGAATGATAGATGAGAGGTGAGAGTTAACAATTTAACAGACATTAGGAGATAGTGACAGTTGTCATATAACAGATGTCAAATTTCAAACCTTGGAAGAATATTTTCGTTTGACAACTAAATAGAAAATTTATATGATATCAATGAGCGGATACGAAATTACTGATTGGAGTTTCTAGTCCATATATGACAGCTTGAAAATGACATATGACAGATGGCAACTGTTATCTAAAGGCAATGATAAATAATATATTTTTTATGTGTTCTGTTTCAAGTATATGATTTGTATTTTTTTATGACTTGTCCAACACATTGTTGTTTCTTGTATTAATAAAGTATCTATCTATCTAATTTATATCAGACATCAACAGTAGACAGATAAAAGTTGACCATTTGATAATCGATAGATAATGGTTGAGAGATAACTGTTAACATATGACATATGGCAGATGACAATTATAAATGGCAGATGACAAATGATAGATGACAGATGAAACATGACAGATACCAGATGACAGATGAAATGACAATGATAAACGACAGATGACGGATGACACCTGACAGATAACAATAATAAAGAGCATGTCGAAGAAAATGAATTTTATGTTATGTCAGTTGAAAGTTTTTATATGACTACAGTAGGCAATTAAAAATTGTCAGATGATGATGGACAACTGCCCAATAACAGATTGTAAATAAATAAGATGACTATTAGTAAATGACATTTGACTGTTTGATAGTTTACATTTGACACATAATAATTGGCAGTCGATAGATGATAGTTAAGCATTTGATAATTGATAGATAATAGTTGATCATTGACAGATGCCTGTTAACAGATGACAGATGGCAGATTACAATGATAAATGTCAGATGACTCATGACAATAACAGATAACAATGATAACTGACAGATGAGATGACAATTATAAATGACAGATTACAGATGGCACATGACAGGTCAAACAAAATACATTGTATGTTGTCAGTTGAAAGATAACAATTTACTGATGACAAATAACAAAATGACAAATAACAAATGATAGTAGATAGACGATAGCAGATGACAGTTATAATAATTTATAATAGATAGCAGATGAGAGGTAATAGTTGACAGTTAAAAATTTGACAGTCAAAATGTGATAGTTTGTTTGAAAAATAACAAATTCCAAACCTTAGGAGAATATTTTCTTTTGACAACTAAGTAGAAACATTATATGATTATATTCTAGTTAATATATGATCGATTGAAGATGACAGATTATATCTGTTTTATCCACTGTTAGATGGCAAATGACAGTTTATATAAAAATATTGACGATTATTCACCGATTACAGATGACAATTATAAATAATTCATGACAGGCAACAGTTGACAAATGACAGATGAACATTTGATAATTTATAGGTTAACAGATGACAGATGACAGATGAAAATAATAAATGACAGATTAATAGATGACAAATTCCAGATGAAATTGATTGATAGTTGACAGATGACACATGACAGATGGTAGGAATAAATGACAGATAACATATGCCACACTGACAGATAACAATGATAAATCAGATGACTAATGACAAATTTTAATCTTTAGGAGTTTCAAAATCAAAGTTAATTCCATAATAAACTAATGAAAGTTGACAATTGGCAGTTGACAAATTGAAGATAACAAATAATAGATGATAATAGGCAGATAATAGTTGAAACAATTGAAAGATGATAATACACTGACCACATAAGATGAATGACAGATGGCTTATAACAGATGACAGTTGAGAGAGGATAGTTGACAGTTGAAAATTTGACAGACAGTGATAATAACAACTGCCATATTACTGTTGTCAAATGACCAATTACAAAATTTTCATTAAAAACAAAGAATTTTTTTTATGTAATGTCAGTTGAAAGATATCAATTTACTATTGATAGTTGACAGTTGATAAATTGAAGATAACAAATGACAGATAATAGACATTTGAAACAATTGACATATGATAATTTACAAATTGAAGATAACAAATGATAAATGATAGTGGATAGATGATGGCAGATGACATTTGAAGCAATCATTGACAGATGACATGACGAAAAAAAAAGGACGAATGACACTTATAACAGACGAGAGTTGAGATATAATAGTTGAGCGTTGACAATTTGACAGACAAAAATTGTATTTGTTGTTAGTTAAAAGATAACAATTTACTAACAGTAGATGATGGCACATGACATTTGATACAATTGACGGATAATAATTTACAGAAGACAGAGGATAAATGACGGATGACTTTTCACAGTTAGCAGTTGAGAGATAATAGTTAACCGTTGACAATTTGATAGACAATAGATGATAATGACAGTTGTCATTATTGCTAGAAATTTACTGAACCCTCGAGAAAATAATCTAGATTTTTAGTAGTAAATTCTAAAAATTCTAGAGCCTCAAAGAAAATCTTTGCGATTTAGAAGACAAGTTGAAAAAATCTGGAGATGTGGAGAAGAAATTACTAGAAATTTCCTGTGTCTAGATTTTTAAGAACAAATTTTCTAAAAAAGTCTTCGTGCATTTACTGGAAATTTCCTAAATTTTACACATCAAATTCAAATACAATAAAAATCAAAATTCGTTATTACTTGTTTTACTATTTTAGCTATAATTCTTTAAATAATAATGAAATTGCGAAAATTCTTTCATTAATAAATTACCAGCAACGAAGAGAAGTAAAAATGTTAAAAATTAGACATTCGATTTTCAATTGTTATTCAGTATTTTTAGAATAACTTTTTACAGCACGGACGGATTTAAAAAATTCTTTCACCAAATGATTTCTAACATCAAATACAAGTTCAGAGACAAAAAATCAAAAACTTTATTTTCAATTGTTTTTCAGTTACTATTTACTGGATGGACGGATTGTAAAAATTCTTTTACGAAACGATTGCTGACGTCTAATTCAAATTAATAGATTAAAAAATAAAAATTTGTTATTCAATTGTATTTTTTATATTTTAGCTATTTCTTGGAATAGTTATGAAATTTATTTATTTATTTATTAACGGTTAACACCTTTTACATTTAATTACACAAACATTAATAACAACAATATTCTAAACCAAAACAAATTACGAAAGTTCTTTCACCAATAAATTACCAACAACGAAGAGAAGTAAAAATGCTAAAATTTAAACATTTGATTTTCAATTGTTTTTTAGTATTTTTAAAATACCTTTTCACAGGAAGGACGGTTTTAAAAAATTCTTTTACGAAATGATTCCTAACATCAAATACAAGTTGATGGACTAAATATCTTGAATTTTTTTTTCGCAATTTAGATAAGAAATTCCTAAAATTTCGAGAAAATTTTGTAAATTTCCGGAAATATTAAAAAAACTACCCTCAAAAAAATGCTTTACTGTATCCAAAACAACTTCCTCAAAAATACTATAATTTACAGACCTTTTTGAGAAAAAAAAAACAACAAAATAAGGAAATAAATCTAAATAATTAACGGAAGATACTAAAATATTTGAACACATATTTATAACAAATTCTAAAATCATTAATGAAATATTATAACCTAAATATACAAGAAATAATAACATTTAAGAAAAAAATAGTAGACTCCTTGGAGAAATTTCTAAAACTCTACAAAAGAAATTGTTGGAAATTTCTAGAAACCTTTAAAAAATCTACATTTCTAGAAAAAAGAATCTTGACAAATCTAAAAACTTCGCAATTTAAAAGATAGCTTGAAAAAAACAATCTTGATATCTGGAGGAGAAATTACTGAAAACATCTGGAACAGATTTTCTAGAAAAATCTATAGTCTCCAAATCTGAACATGAGTTATTGGAAATTTCTGAACTCTCGAAAAAAAGTATAAAATTCTGGAAATGATATTTGTTTTAAATTTTTGAGCCTTGAAGAAAATCTTTGCAATTTATAAGACAAAAATAAAATCTGGAAGAGAAATTACTGAAAACAGCCTCAAAGAAAATTCTGAAAATATTGAAACGAACTTTCTAAAAAATCTAGAACCCCCCATTAAAAATTCTGAAGAAGATATTACTGTTAACTTCTAGAATCCTCCAAATAAGTTCTAGAAATCTACAAGGAAAACTGTAAAATTCTAGAATCCTTGATCAAAATTCTTTGGAAAGGAAGATGCAAAAATGAAATTCATGAAACTTTTAGAAGCCTCTAAGTAAGTTCTAGAAAATTAGAAGAAAATTTCATGATAAATTGTCAAACTCTCGAATAAATTCTTTGCTAAAAATTCTGGAAATATCTATTTATTTATTAGATAAGAAAAAGAAATTACTGTACACTTTTAGAAACTTCAAAAAAAGTTTTATAAACATAAAATGAAATCTTGTGAAAAATTCTAGAAACCTCAATGTAAAAGAAAAAATAGAAGTATGGATCATCTGAGAGAAAATTATAGAAATTTAGAAGAAAATTTTCTAATAGAAAAAGTTGAACAAAATCTTTCAAAATTTCTAGAATTTTCGATGAAAATTCTTTGGACAGGAAGTTGCAATAAAAACTAAAAGTATGGAGGAGAAATTACTGAAATTTCAAGAATCTTTAAAGAAAAATCTAAAAATTTTTATGAAAAACATGTCTCTATAAAACTTGTTCAGTTTCTCATTCCCTTTAACTTTTGTTTGAAAACTTATGTAATATTTTTCAAATTTATATTTTAAATATTGAGAAAAAACGCCTCGAGTAAAAATCCACTTCCGGTTTATGAATGTTCATCAAAAGCTTTTCAGTTACAGTTTTTAATGATAAAACGTTAAGTTTAAAGTTTCATCTCAAACAGATCATTCGTTTTTGAGTCCACAGACATTTTCATTCACGAAAACAATACTTTCGAAATGGTGTTGTACTTTCCCTATATTTTACTCGAAAACTATGAGATTTACGCAAAAAGGCTATTCTTAATGATTTGTTCACTTTTTTATTCTCTACAATTATTTGTAATACAAGTTTGATGTAACTCTAATAGTTTATTAGCAATTGGAAAAAAATGTCAAAATTTTCAATTTCTTATTTTTTCTCGAAAGTTAAGAATTTTATGAAAAACATGTTCGAATAAAACTTGTTCAGTGTTTTATTTCCTTTCACTTTTGTTTGAATCGTATTTTAAAATTTCCCATATTTAGAAAAATATCAAAAAAACCTATCGAGTAAAAATCCACTTTTCAGTTCCAGTTTAAAGTTTCATCTCAAACAGATAATTAGTTTTTGAGATACAGTGCCCACCGACAGACACACAGACACATTTTTTTTTTCAGAAATCAGTGCAATGGACTCAGGGAGGTCCAAAACGGATATATCCGAAAAAAAAAAATTAAAAAAAAACACGAAAACAATACTCCTCCTACATATATATTACGTATATAGGGAAAGTAATAATTGAAAAATTCAATAGGAGTCATGACAAGTGATGACCTTTAAACGTCTAAATTTAAATTGTAGTATTAAATATTTTATAACTAATAAATTAAAATACGTTAAAATGTATATGTAATATATATGATTACATAATTTTAATTAAAATTCCAGTCAACGAACAATATGCGTTTTATTATTAATATTTTATTGATAAATTAAATTATATGTGCACAACATCGCAACAATAATTAATGTATAATGTATGACCAAAATATAATCCATTGTCTGGTTGGAAAGTAATTAAATTTCATTCAATCAAATATTAAAGATTATTCATCACAAATAACAAATTAAAAACCCGTTCCTTTTGCGCCCAACATAACAATAATTCCCCAGCGCTACAACGAACGTAATTAAAAATAAAGAAAAAAAATATTAATTAAAAAAAAAAAACTTAAACACACAATAAATATAATTGTGTTTACAATCCCCCTAAGCTGTGTATTTTACTGAAATAATTTCGACGCATTAAACATTTAATTAAAACGCGAAACGCAAAAATTGAACGAGAGAAAAGGAATAATATTTGCGGAAAATATTGAAATATGTAAGGTAGGAATAAATTTCGCGAGTGTGGCACACCCCGCCTTATTTATTCAGGCAGTCGTGCGGGGGTGATGATACGTTATTAATAATTACGCGGTGTTTTTGTAGCGGCATTACGAATTTACCGACGCTGAGTAAACGCGGAAGGAGTCGAGCGTAATGTTAATTTAGACAATATTTTATTGTTGTGATTTCGGAACGTAAATTCGCGACTAAAAGCGTGTGTTGAACTTTCAAATAATCAATTATTAGTTTCAAGGGTGAATTTCGGTCTATGAAATATGCAAAACATGCCGAATAAATCCGCTGGGATAATAATTTAAGTTCTAGATAGCTACGGTCTGCCATAAATAAAGCATTTGCATATAAATACATACGGTTTATCTCGAAACATTAATAATTCCTCATACTCGTTAAAAGCCTTGGAGACTAAGTTAAGTTAAGTTACCTTCTCTATAGTAATAATATTATATAACGCTATTTGTTTACTAATAAATTAACATTCATCTATAGAAAAAACATTATTGTAAGATTAATTCAATTCTTAACTAACCCGTGGTGATACATTTTTATGTTAATTAGAAGGTTAATTAAACACTTGGTTTTGTTTCACTAAAAATATAAAAATAGTGAGACAATTGTTTAATTTACCTTCTAATTATATATTGTATGTGTCGATGTATTTATATTTATTCAAGTTCATATTTCATAAGTTATATTTTATACTATTTTAAGAATAAATTTATCTCAGTAAATATAATTGTAGATTTTACGAAATATGTTCGTGTTTTTTATAATTATTAGATTAAATTAAATTATATTCAATATGGGAATGTGAGGAAGTGTTATAACAATATTAAATTTGATGCTGATGGCAACAGGTTTTAGTTGTATACGAACTTAACGCCTAGAACATCTCGAGAAATTTACCCGGCGCGTCTAGGCGTAATGGATTAATAAATACTGTCTGTAATAGCGAAAATTTACATCGCAGGACCGTAAAAAATAATTTTCTCCACGGTAATTAGCTGATAAAACTTATTTACAAGTTACGATATGGCCGTACACGCTTGCATTGCGTGCCATATTTATAACACTGCAACGATAAATTTGTCACAAGAAAAGCAATTTGATAGCCTGCCGGCGCTGACTACTGAATAATTAGTTTCTGTGTAATTTTACACGTAATCTAAATCTATGTACGGGAAATGATACATGTAACTCAACACATGAATATGATGCGGCCGCATATTGTGCAGTCATAATGGTTATTGTTATGCTAAATGAGTAGTATTCATATTAAAATTGCACAAATAAAATCGATATTGTATATATTTGTGTGCATGAATTTAAATTGCATTATTAGTAAATTCATCACTACCCACAACCATTATCTTACAAGTACTTAAATCTCCTACACTTTCATAACCTTCCTTCTTAAATATGAGGGATAGTTGGAAAGTAGTACCCGTTTGAACCATATAGAGCATTGGCGAATAGAGTGGCCGCCGGATGTGTACTAACATGATCAGTTGTATTTCAGCTGTCTGTGTACAAAACTAGTATTCATGTGAGTATTCATAATGTTCAAGAAAATAAAGAACTCTGCCAGTTGTGAAGTTAGATACTTCTTTCCGGATGACCCTCGTATATAGAATTAATAACGATTAAATATCAATAAACTTGCTGCACCTTGAAATTCACTTAATCATTTGTCTAGATGTAAACACTCTATAAATATTCATTCACTTAAACTATTGTTTTTTTTATAATAATAAACCATTCATTATAAAATAATCGACTAAAATTAGTAAAAGTTAATATTTTATATATAAAAAAAATAAACTCATAATTAATCCTAGTACATTATTATTTAACATTACATAAATTATATTGTACCAATAAATTCCAATATTTTACATTGAATCGCAAATGTATTACATTGAATCACTATTCAATACATTTATTATTATTATTATTATTATTATTATTGTTAATATTATTAAATTTCATATACAAAAACCCGAAAATTTTATGCATAAATGCACTTATTCCGTATAATGCTAATCCGTGTATTTCCATATTTCACTCTATAAAACACGCGAATTCGTTTACATTACCCTCTCCCGAATTCAATTTTTTTTTCGCAATCGTTTGATTCGCATTTGCTTTTACCGAATGCCGTAATTTCGACAATGAGCCACATCCGAAGTATTAAATTGCATCATTATTATGGCCATTAGGCGGAGAACGTTTTTTTTTGTAAGAAAAAAGGACAGGTTGTACTTACTTTGGTTGGAAAGATTGTAAAAAATTAACCAATCGTGGAATTTATTTGAAAGTTACAAAATCCATCAAAAATTAACGCGTCTTTAACGCCAATTTAAAACAATTGTGGGATCACGCGCAGACACAAAATGGCAACGTTAACAATTGGAGTTAAAGGAAATAAATTAATAAGTATTTGTTTTCGTTAGTTTGAAAATTTGTTAATAATTAACCAATAGTAGAATTTAATTAAAAACCACAATCCACGTAATTAACGTATCTTAAATACCTATTTAAAACAATTGACGTATTTGACATATCATATACCGAAACAAAATGACGATAATGAATAAATAAAGTTAAAGGAAATTAAATAATTAAATTGTTTTTTAACTTCAAAATTACTAAGTACACCAATAATTAACGTATATTTAATAATCTTTTAAAATCATTGACGTATCATTTGTTGAAATAAAATAGAATCGATGAAAACTGGTATGGCAGAAATTTAAATTGTTATTTTTTTTTTTTGGTTTTCGAAATTGTGAAAAGTGAGAATCAATAGTAGAATTTATTTAAAAACTACAAAACCCATCAACTATTAACGTATCCTGAATGTTCATTTAAAACAATTGACGTATCATATGCAGAAACAAAATAGCTACAGGAGCTGATGGTAATTAAATTAATTTCTTGATTTGAAAAATTGTAATAATAATAATAATAATCGTAGAATTCATTTTAAAATTACAAAATATATTAGTAATTAATGTATCTTTGATATTCATTTTTAACAATTGAAGTATCATGTACCATCTGTCTTTTTTCATCTGAAATCAGTCATCTGTCATCAGTCATCTGTCATTTGTCATCTGTCATCTGTCATCTGTCATCTGCCGTCTGTTAATTATCATATGGATTTTGCCACCTGTAATCTATCATCTATCGTTTAGCATTAATTTTTGGAACAGATCTGTCATTAGCCTTCTGTCATCTGTTATCCGTTATCTCTCATCTGTCATCTATTATCTACCATATGTAACAGTAACCAATTAATCAATAATAGAATTCATTTCAAAATTACAAAACCCTGAAACAATTAACGTATCTTTAATATTCATTTACCGATACGAAATGGCATACATCTGCCACCTGTCACCTTTTACCTGGCAATCTGTCAACTATCTTTTGCCATCTTTCATCTGACATCTGCTATCCGTCATCTATCATCTGCTACCTATCATATGAATTCTGCCACTTCTTATCTATCATCTATCATCTAGCATTAATTTCTGTCACATGTCATCTGTCATCGGTCATGTCATCTGCCATCTGTAATAATAACCAATTAATCAATAATAGAATTCGTATCAAAATTACAAAACTCTGAATCTATTAACGAATCTTTATTTATTTATTTATTTATTTATTTATCTTTGGTCTCCTTAATGTTCATTGAAACAATTGACGTATCATGTACCGAAATAAAGTGGTAATCATTTGACATCTGTCATATATCATCTATCATCTGACATCGGTTAACTGCATTCTTCCACCTGTCATCTATCATCTATGATCTATCATCAATTTTTAAAGCAAATCTGTCATCCATTTTCTGCCTTCTGTTCTTCTGTCAACTGTCATCTAGAATCTGCAATCTGGAATCCGCCATTTATCATCTAACATCTATAATCTATCATTAATTTTTAGATGAGTCAATATTAAAAATACGTATAAAATTTTGTTTTATCTAATTTTGTTGGTTTTAAATATTGTAAAAACAACCAATTGCATAATTCATTTAAACATTATAAAATATATCAATAATCCACTAATCTATAATATCCACTTAAAACAATTGACATATCATTCCCAGTAAAAGAATGGTATCTTTGAAAATTGGTACTTTATCTTTATCTTCATTATATCTTTGCACTCCTTTCTTATAAAATAAATATTACAAAAAATATATTAGAAAATAATAAAATTCTTTTCACTGGTTTAAAAAGAAATGTTTATAATTAAACAATAGTAGAATCTATTTAAAAATCGCAAAATACTACGTAATTACGTTAGGTACTTTGAGTACCTACTGAAAACAATTGACATCTATCATCTTCCATCTGCCACCTGTAATCTATCATTAATTTTTAGATCTGTTATCTGTCATCTTCCATCCATCATATGTCATCTACCACCTGTCAACTGTCATCTGTCATCATCCATCTGCCATGGAAAAAAATAAAATTGTTTTCCTTGGTCCGACCTTGCGCACCTACTTAAAACAATTGACGCCATCTGTCATCTGTCAGTTGTCAACTGTCATCTGCAATCTGTCACCCGAAATCTATCATTAATTTTTAGATCAAATCTGATATCTATCAACTTTCATCCGTTATCTGTCACATGTCATCTGCCAACTGTAATCTGTCATCTTCCATCTGTCATCTGTCATGGAAGAAAATAAAATTGTTCATAATTAATTAATATTAATTAATCGATTAATTAATTATTTAAAAATCACAAAATACACGTAATTAACTGACCTTACGTACCTATTTACAACAATTGACGCCTTCTGTCAGCTGTCAACTGTCATCTGCAATCTGCCACCTGAAATCTATCATTATTTTTTTAGATCAAATCTGATATCTGTCATCTTCCATTCGTCATCTTTCATCTGTCATCTGCCATGTGTCAACTCTCATCTGTCATCTATCATTTTCTATCAGTAATCTGTAATCTGTCATGGAAGAAAATAAAATTGTTTATAATTAATTAATGGATTAATTAATTATGTAAAAATCACAAAATACACGTAATTAGTCAGATGTCATCTGCAATCTGCCACCTGAAATCTAGCTATAATTTTTAGATCAAATCTGACATCTGTCATCTTCCATCCGTCACCTGTCATCTGTCATCTGCCATCTGTCATCTGTCAACTGTCATCTGTCATCTGTAATCAGTCATCTGTCATGGAAGGAAATAAAATTGCTTTCCTTGATCTGAAAAATTGTTTATAAATTACTATTATTAATTAATCGATTAAATATTTATTTAAAAATCACAAAATCCACGTAGTTAACGTACCTTGAGTACGTACCTACTAAAAACAATTGACGTCATCTGTCCTCTGTCATCTGTAATCTGCCACCTGCCATCTATCATCAATCATTACATTTTTGATCAGATCTATCAATCAAACCTTTGCTTTAATCAATTTTTTCTTAAGATTAATGCTTCGTTAGAAGTCTAAGTTAAACAAACTAGAAGAATCAAAGAACGATTTGACTGTTCTTCAATGCAATCCACTCAGAATCAAAGTACGATATGCCTATCTGTATGTCATATGTCATCTGTAATCTATCATCTGTCGTATGTCATCTTTCGCCTGTCATTTGTCATCCGTTATCCATTATCTGTCATCTGTCACTTTTTCTAGGGATATTGCTATTAAAAATTCTAAAGTCGATATGAAGAAACACAAAAAATGACTTAACTACTAAAAATAGTTTGGAATCTTCTAAAACTTCCCCGGGTCCTTATTCCTTACAATCTACAATCAGAATCAAACTGAAATAGGCCTATCTGTCTGTCATCTGCTATCTGTCATCTGTCATCTGCTATCTGTCATCTGTCATCTGTCATCTGTCATCTGTCATCTGTCATCTGTCATCTGTCATCTGTCATCTGTCATCAGTCATCAGTCATCAGTCATCAGTCATCAGTCATCAGTCATCTGTCATCAGTCATCAGTCATCAGTCATCAGTCATCAGTCATCAGTCATCAGTCATCAGTCATCAGTCATCAGTCATCTGTCATCAGTCATCAGTCATCTGTCATCAGTCATCAGTCATCAGTCATCAGTCATCAGTCATCTGTCATCAGTCATCAGTCATCAGTCATCAGTCATCTGTCATCTGTCATCTGTCATCTGTCATCTGTCATCTGTCATCTGTCATCTGTCATCTGTCATCTGTCATCTGTCATCTGTCATCTGTCATCTGTCATCTGTCATCTGTCATCTGTCATCTGTCATCTGTCATCTGTCATCTGTCATCTGTCATCTGTCATCTGTCATCTGTCATCTGTCATCTGTCATCTGTCATCTGTCATCTCTCATCTCTCATCTGTCATCTGTCATCTGTCATCTGTCATCTGTCATCTGTCATCTGTCATCTGTCATCTGTCATCTGTCATCTGTCATCTGTCATCTGTCATCTGTCATCTGTCATCTGTCATCTGTCATCTGTCATCTGTCATCTGTCATCTGTCATCTGTCATCTGTCATCTGTCATCTGTCATCTGTCATCTGTCATCTGTCATCTGTCATCTGTCATCTGTCATCTGTCATCTGTCATCTGTCATCTGTCATCTGTCATCTGTCATCTGTCATCTGTCATCTGTCATCTGTCATCTGTCATCTGTCATCTGTCATCTGTCATCTGTCATCTGTCATCTGTCATCTGTCATCTGTCATCTGTCATCTGCCATCTGCCATCTGTCATCTGTCATCTGTCATCTGTCATCTGTCATCTGTCATCTGTCATCTGTCATCTGTCATCTGTCATCTGTCATCTGTCAACTGTCATCTGTCATCTGTCATCTGTCATCTGTCATCTTTCAACTGTCATTTGCCGCCCCTTATTTTTATCTATTATCTAACATCTGTCACTTTTTCTAGGGATATTGCGATTTTGCTAGTCTAATTTAAATATAATACAACACATTAAAAAACTTTTGAAAATTAATATATGGAAGCATCACACATGACTTAATTATTGAAAGCAGATTATATTCTAGATTCCTCCTTAGAAGAATCAATAAATGCCTGGACCTGTCTCCCTAACTAAAATATTAAATATTAAATACATTGAACGTCAATCATATTGACATATAATTCCCGCATTAGGGACAAAAATGCCTGGATTTAAGGCTAAAATACACCTAAATATTGGTTTCTGGTGCGTTCCTGCATGGGCGTCAGCAGAAGAATACTTCGAGGCACGAGTGGAAGATCATTTAGGATGAACTCAATGCCCAATTCTCGTGCGGTCTAAATTATGTAATTAATATTATTTATGTATTTTTTGTATGTGTTAGGCTGTTTTGTTGGCACAGAATTAAAAGAAATAAACATAACTAAAATCGAATAGAAACATCTTTGAGAATTATAATGTTGATATGTTGAAATACCAAAAATGACTTTACTATTGAAAGCAGTTTGGAATCTACTAAAACTTTTCTAGAAGAATCGAAGAACGATTGGACCCTTCTTCTTCTTCCAAACAATCTAATCGGAATCAGTCTGCAATAGGCCTATCTATCTGTCATCTGTTATTTGTCATTTGTAATGTGTCATTTGTCATTTGTCATTTGTCATTTGTCATTTGTCATTTGTCATTTGTCATTTGTCATTTGTCATTTGTCATTTGTCATTTGTCATTTGTCATTTATCATTTGCATTTATCGTTGGTCATTTGTCATCTGTTATCTGTCATCTGCTATTTGCCATCAGTCATTTGTCACCTGTCATACGTAAATCTGTTATCTATTATCAATCACCTACCAATTTTTCTGTCATCTGTCATATGTTAACTGTCATCTGTGATCTGTCATCTGCCATCTGCAATAATAATAATAATAATTCGTCACTTTTCTGTCATCTGTCATATATTAGCTGTCATCTGTGATCTGTCATCTGCCATCTGCCATGAGTCATTTGTCACGTATCATCTGTTATCTAGTATCTGTCATTTCTCACTTTTTCTCTCATCTGTCAACTGTTATCTGTCACTTTTTCTAGGGATATTGCTTTTTTTGCTAGTCTAATTTAAACAGAATATAACGCATGAAAAGAGTTTTGGAAATGGTTTATCGAATCATAAAATATAACTTAATTATTGGTAACAGATTATATTAAAGATGCTTCCTTAAACGACTGGACCATTCTTCCATACAAACTAATCAAAATCAAATGAGAAACACCTTTGAAAATTTTAAAGTCGAAATGTGGAAACATCAAAAATGATTTAACTACTGAAAGTGGTTTGGAATATTCTAAAACACTCTTGTAAATGAAAGTCACACTTTCAAAACTGAACCAGGATTGATCCTCACAAGGCTAATATAATAGAACAGAATATTAAACATCAAATAGAAACACTTCTGGGAATTATACATATATGTAAAAGCATAAAATTTGATAACTGCTGAAAGTATGTGAAGAAATTGTCACTTGTCATATATCATATGTCATCTGATATCTTTCATCTGGCATCTGTTATCTGTTATCTGTCATTTGTCATATCTCATCTGTCACTTTTCTAGGGATATGACCCAATTATTGGAAACAGTTTATATTCTAGATACGTTCTTAGAAAAATTGAAGAAAATGTCTTAACTTCGGAAAATAGTTTGAAAACTTCTTGTAAACAGTCTTGTAAAATAATCTGACATGATTTACTATTTCCAAAACTGAACGAGGATTGGTCCATTACTTCCTTACAAGGCAGATACAATTTATTAGAATATTAAACATCAAATAGAAGAACATCTGGGAATTATATATGTAAAAGCATAAAAATTAATAACTACTGAAAGTGGGTGAAGAAATTGTTATCTTGCATATGTCATCTATCATCTGTAATCCGTATTCTGTAATCCGACAACTATAATCTGTCATTTGTCATATGTCATCTATCATCTGTCCCCTTTTCAGGGAAAATGCTGCCTTAGATGTTTAATTTATACAGTTTATAACGCATGTAAAAACCTTTGAAAATTAAATTGTCGAAGCAAGAAAAATTGAAGAACGTTTTGTCCTTTCTTCCTTTCAATCAGATCGAGTCTATTATGTTTGGATTTTATAAAGGTCGATATGTGGAAGAATCATAATTGACTTAACTTGATTCTGAATAAGACATCAAATTAAAACACGTTTGGAAATTATTAATGTCGATATGTAGAAGTATAAAAATGACAACTACTAAAGTCATTTGTCATTTATCATTTGTCATCTGTAATCGGTTATTTATTATTTATATTATATGTCATCTGGCATCTGTTATTTGTCATCTGACATCTGACTTCTTCATGTATGTGTATCTATATAAATGTGTGTATGTCTATATATATTGTATTATTTTGAAACTTGTCAATTTTTATATCACTATTGTTAATTCTATTATTTATAAATAACATTACATATATTATTACTAAGACAATATGACGTGTGTAAAACTTGTAGTTACTAGCACTAATAAATATTATTATTATTATTATTATTATTATCTATCACCTGTCGTTTGTGATCTTGTTATCATCTTTCACCTATTATCTGTCATTTGTCATGTTTTTCTAGGGTAATGCTTCTTTTAAAATATTTACTCTTTAGGAACATGAAGCATAGAAACTGCTTGAAATCAATATGACATCACTATTGATATCAATAGACTAAATCTGATATCTGTCATCTGGCATCTGTCATCTGTTATCTGTCATCTGTCATCTGGCATCTGTCATCTGTCATCTGTTATCTGTCATCTGGCATCTGTCATCTGTCATATCTCAACTGTCACTTTTCTAGGGATATGACCCAATTATTGGAAGCAGTTTATATTCTAGATACGAAAATGACAAAAAGAATCTATCATCTGCTATCTGTCAGTTCACATCTGTGATCTGTCATCTGTCGGTGTTGTTATTTGTCATCTGACCTCATCTGTAACTTGACCAAGCCCTTTGGATAGAAATGCACAAAACATCGAAGACACTTGAAATTATTTGAGAACTCAAAAAAAAAAACAAAGGAGAAGGAAATAAAATAACGCATGACATTAAAACTTATTGATGCAAAAAAAAAACTAGAGAGTGAATATATTTAAAGAAAATAAAATGATCTACTAGGATGGAAACAAAGAAATCAGGTAACATGCGATAAATTAAAGATGTGGAGCCAATGGATGAAGAAGAGGAGATCTATCACAAATCGCAAATAATAACGAAAAAGTATAGAGTACAACTATGAAGAAATTTTGAGAAGATTTTGAATCAAATAATTTCAAGCCAATAGGCAGAAAATAGAGGAGACGAAGAAATGAAAATTAGGTAATTATTATAATTCACCAAAATACTGTACTAAACTAATAAACCAATCAAGAACTACATGATAATCGACTTAGGTAAGAAAATTAATTTCCCATATCACAGTTAAATTGGAAGAGAATGATCAAGAAAACTTTATAACATATAAAATAAGAGAAAGAGAAATAAATGTTTCCCTTAAGAGCTGATTAATAAAGACATTATGAAGACTTTAGTGCTGTATCATCTGAAACATCTGGTTTACTAATATTTTTTCTACGTAAGTAAAACTCCATGTTTCTTGCTTGATAATTTTTAAATTTATTATCTGATGATGATGATGGTTGTTTTTAATTGGGCGATTTAATATACTTGTTCTGTTTCATATATATTTTATGAGATAAACTACTGACACGAGTTTCGATGTTTTTCGAAACTATAGTTACGTGTAAATTAAAATAAAGTGGTAAAGCAAAGTAATCGTGTCTCTATCTTCATTTTTTGATTTAGTTGTAAATAAATGGTATCTATTTTAGCTCAGGTTTGCAATCTGCTTGTACAGTACTATTGAGTGGTGAGAATAATCGTTTATACTTATGAGCTCATTTGCAAAAAATAATATATAAATAACACAGTGGAAGGACAATGTAATCGATTATTTATCAGCCAAATATATGTTTTTAAATGTTGTAGACTTTTCTCAAGGGCTTATAAGGTGTTAATGTGGAGGAAATAATGCAGCGTCTCCGAGACGCTCTCAACCCGAGCGCAAACACAACTCGAGTGAAAACAGACGCTTGAACGGTCTTCGCCGACCCCTAAATGTTAGGCAACCGGTTCTTGTAGTTATGAAGCAGGCGAAGAGTGTCTTGGTGGGGATGGCCTCAGGCAGTGCTACCGCGCTACGTACGGTGCCTTACCAGCTATAGCACAATTGCTCGCTCCGTTCGGTACGCACCCGCGAGTAGTGGGAGTAGAAAGTTCGCATCAACTCTTCTTCGCCTCGACTCGGAAGAGCCATCAGTACAGCCAGAGCTCTCTCTGTGGACGGTCGTGCGCACCGTTCCGAACGAATAAATTTACGCTCGCCCACCGAACGTTAGTGTTTGTTGTAACTAGTAATCTGTTCCCTTGGTTACTACTTACTGTGGAATCGATACCAACACACGTTTTACGTGCAACGTGCGGAGACCATCGATAAAACTTTCCGGCGAAAAAGTGTTAAACAAAGTGTGTGTACTGTGAACTTGAACTCGCCAGTTATTTGCCTAGTAATTTGTGCGTTGTGTAATTTTCCCAGCGCTCTTCAGGACTCCTCGAAAAGTTTTAAGTGCACTTACGAGATAATGTTTGACTAGCTCATTATCGATACAAATCAGTGGACAGTTTTTGTTGTCATTAGTGGGCCCAGAAACTGCGCGCCGTCAGCATGGCCGCGAACGCGCCGCTGCTGCTCGTCCTGGTGGCCGTCATCACCGCGACGAACTCCCTGGAGCTGAAGAACGGCGCCTACGAGGACCTAGTGGTCACCGTCTCCGAGTCCGTGCCGGTTAAAAACTGCAAAGCCGTGCTCACCAATCTGGAGGTGAGTCACGTTCTTTTGTCATAAGCGCGCACGAAAAGTTTTTTTCCTTTATTTTAAATTCGATTAAATTTCATAGGAGTTACGAATTAAAAGTTTTAATCGATTCGGATGGACGTAACGCATGTGTAATTATTAAAATCTGATCGGTTCTGCCGGCTTTAATGTAAAGCCCCTGCAATGTGCTCGCAAACATAAAACCATAATTTACGGCTTATAGAGGTGTTACGTTTTATAGAGTCAATTCGAACGTATAGAAAATTAAATTGATACTGGATTACAACATTGATGATTGTAATCAAAATTTAATGGGTCAAATAATAATATCATAAAATTAGATTGTGGTGATGATAATTAAAGTGAAAAGTAAATAATTTTATTACAAATACTTAATGTTTAGAAAAGTATTTAAAATGAATTTTCTAAAGTTTTACATTATTTATTAAAATATTTGTCTAGGTATTTTTAAATATTTTAAATTCTTGAATGTTGTCGACGTTTACTTGGTGATACATTTTAATTAAATAATTTCACTTTGTTTTTGTGGTAAAAGGGTGTATTTTTAACGTAGTTTAATAATAATAATAATTATAATTTGTTCCCCTCTTTAATTAACAAAATACATAAGATAGGAAGAAAAAAATTTGTTAGATGTTTTTTTGTCAAAAGAATGATAACATTTCTAGTATATAATACGTAACTAAAAAAATAAATCAATAGAAATTTCTAGTATATGTTAGATGATCAAGTAATTTCCGAAGAATTTCTGTTCACATTTGTTGATGAAAACACTTGAAAACCTTAGGAAGGTTTCATTAACATTAATTTTTCTTCAGCTAGTTTCGGCCCTAATCAAGAAGGTATATTGTTGATTCAATTTTTTTAGTTCTCACCTGATGATTAGTATAATTTTTTGCGATAACAGATTTGAAATAATTTTTACTTTTAAGCCTTTATAAAGAAAATTTCAGCACTCATATTTGTATTATATATTTACGCACTTCGAAAGACTTTTAAAAATTAGATAAACACCGAAAAATAATTTTAATATGAAGATAAATAATTTGCTTATGTTAGAAAACAAGTTTTCTAGTTTGTAGTTTTACAAAAAACTTTTTTCTTATGAATTTATGCACCAAATAATAAACTTCGTTGAACTTTAAAGATTAAATAAAGCCCCGAAAAATAATTTTAATACGAAGATTAATAATTTGTTTACAATAGAAAACAATTTTTCGATTTTCTAGTTGTACAAAAATTTAAATGTATTTAGATCATGGCAGGAACAAAAAATAAAGTTGGAAATGAACATCAAGAAAAGAGATTCACCCATGTTAAAGGTCAAATTTTGTGTAAAATAAATAATTTTAATTTAATGTTTCTTTAATTTTTAGTAGCCAATTTTTTTCTTGAAATAATAATTACTTCAAAAACCTCTAAATCAGATTAGGATTTTGGAATTTCAAACTTCAGAATTTCAAAAGCATATTTTGTGGGTGACATAAGTTGAATAAAAAAATAATAAAATTATGTTTTTTTAGGGCTTTACGCACTAAATATTAAACTTTGTTGGACCTTTAAAAATTAAATATTAATATGAAGATTTTTATAATAGAAAACAAGTTTTCGAGTTTGTAGTGGTACAAAAATTTTAAGATGAATTTAGATACCCAAAAAATGAAGTTTAAGAAAAGATATTCTTCATTTTTAAAGCTCAAATTTTGTGTAAACTAAATAATTTAAATGGAAGGATTCTTTAATTCATAGCAGTCAGAAGAAAAACTTCTTGAAATAATAATTACTTCGAAATCTTTTAAATCAGATTAGGAGTTTGGAATTTTAAGCTTCGGAATTACAAAAGCCTATTTTGTGAGTGACACAAGTTGAATCGAAACAAATAAAGTTAGTTTTATGTAATTATAAAGAATCACAATCGAGTATAAATACTTTAGACCTTTGAAATTAGACTTGAGTGAAACTTTATGGTTCGAAAATTTTAAATTTAGTATTTTGAGTCTATAATAAATTTCAACTTACAAATTATTTTCATTTTAAAATTTTAAGCCTCTGAAACTCTCATTAAAACACGAATTGCTTCAAAAACATTGTAATTAGGTTAAGATTTTTTAATTTATAAAACCGGAAATTTTCTAGAAGTTAGGATTTTGCAATTTGAAGCCATATAAATTTATTAAAGCCCAATTAATATTTTTGTAGGGCATAAATTATTGATGTTGAAACTTTATGGTTCGGAATTTTTAATTTTAATATTTTTGGTCTATAATATATTTCAACTTCCAAATTATGTCAGGATTTTCTAATTTCAAGCTTCTGAAACTGGCTCGAAAATACGAATTGCTTCAAAAATATTGTAATTACATTAAGATTTTACGAATTTATGGAAGCTCAATTTTTGTAGAGCTTAAGATATTGCAATTTGAAGCCACATAAATTTATTAAAGCCCAATTAATATTTTTGTAGGACATCATTATTGACTTTGAAACTTTTTGATTCGGAAATTTTTGTTTTGGTGTTTTTGGTCTATAATCTATTTCAACTCAAATTATATGAGGATTTTGTAATTTTAAGCTTCTGAAACGAAACTCACATGAACACGAATTGCTTTAAAAACATTGTTATTAGATTAAGACTTTGTAAGAATTTATGAAAGCTCTATTGTTGTATAAGTTAGGATTTTGCAATTTGAAGCCAAATAAATTTATAAAAGCGCAATTAATATTTCTTGTAGGACAGAAATTAATCAAAAACTTTGGAATTAATTTGGGACTTCGTACTCATGAAAAATTATTAAAGACCAAATTTTTGTAAAACGCAAATTACTTCAAAACCATTGAAATTAGATTAGGATTTTGGAATTTGACGTTCCATTTCGGTAAAATATTAAGATGAAAGGATAATACGACGATAATACCATTGTGGTATTTTATATTATTATTTGGAAACTTGAAAAAATGAAATGTTTCATTCATTAAAATGATTTGAAAATAGATTGTTTTTAATGAAAAAGGATAATTCAAAAATACCATCATTTTATACAAATTTTCCGCTAATTTATAGAACTTGAAAAATTTGAATTTTTTATAACTTGATTTGCAGTAGATTTTTTAAATAATAGTAAAAGTTTTTGGCCCAGTTGTTTTTGAAGTTTTTGAATTTGTACAAAAATTAAGTTATTTCTTTAAGAATTTTTATCATTTCTAAATGTTCGAAAATTTTAAAAACTTCTTATTGGTAACAACTTAACTAAGAACTGTTTTGAAGTACTTATAATTTTTGATCAAGGTACTTAAGAAATAACTTCAGAAAATTCTGGAGATTTTCGAAAATTTGCAAAACTTTGAAAACCTTTGTAAAGTTATTGTATAAAAGTGTAGACGATGTAAGATAATAAAAATTACGATCATGACAAAATATTTCAAATTTATAAAATTCTGCAAACTTTGTAAAAATGTGGAAAGTTATAATACAAAAAATGTAGAAAATGAAAGATGATCGATTTTAAGGCCAAGGCCTTTAAGAAATAACATTGATTTAAAGTAAAATCAAGGTACATACAAGAATACATACATTCATAGAGAAATTTGATATCACAAAGTTGGTAAAATTTAGAAAATTCTACAAACTTTTGGAAAGTTATTATAATACAAAAATGTAGAAGATAAAGGGCGATGAATTTTAAGGCCAAGTCATTTAAGAAATAACAGTGATTTGAAGTAGAATTTTTAATAAAGGTACAAAAGACATCGATTATTCTTGCGATCGAACTGATAACACAAAATTGGAGAAATTTGGAGAAGTTTCTGGAGACATTTTAATAATTACAAAACTAAAAATTGTTGACAATTGAAGATAGTGGAATTTAAAATACGGGCAAAGAAGAAATATATCATTTCTAGAGAAAATTTTTATCAAAAAATTGGTAAAATTTTAATAAATCTAGATTATTTGGAAAAATTAGAGTTGTTGAAATTTTAAGTTACAAATTTACGATGAAAAAACATTTATGATAAAGGCAAATAAGAAAAAATATTCTTATAAAATATGTTGAAATTTAAAGAGAGAGAGATAAAATTTATAATCAAAGTATACAAGAAATAAATTTTTCTTGCAAAATCATTAGATTGATAAATTTACAACAAATCTAAACATACTGACAGTAGAAGATTGAAAATTTATGATAAGAGCACATAAGAAAAACGTTTTCTTAGAAAAATTAATTAATACCACAAAATTGTTAACGTTTACAAAATTATGAACTTCTGCATTTAAAATTGGTGACAGTTTTGGGTAACACTTCTAAAATTGTTGACGAAGAAATAAATTATTCTTACAATCATTTGAAAATATTAACAATTTTTTAACATTTAAAATTTTATCACGAAATTGTTAATCTTTTTTTAAAATATTTGGTAAATTTGTATACTCTGATAATATCAAGTTAAAAAAATGTTGAAAATTAAATAGAAAATAGAATTTGTTATCAGGGACATAAAAAATGCATTATTTCGATTTGATATAATAGAATTGTGCTTTTTTAAGAAAATTATGAAGACTGAGATTTTTCAGTTACAAGCCAAAAAATTGATGATTAGAAGAAGAAGATTAGAAGAGGATGTTTTTAATAGAACACATAAAAAATAAATAATTCTTGAGAAAATTAAATACTGCAAAATAGTACGAAAATTTAATTTCACAAAATAGTTAAAAATTTTCAAAATTGTAGACTGTAGACATTTTATAACCTTTGAAAATTTTAATCTGAAAGCCAAGTAAAATTATTGATTAATTATAATTGATTTGAAGTAGATTTTACGATTAATATACACCAGAAATAAATTGCTTTTACAAAAAAATCCATTTGTTTTTGGATTTCGAAAATTGTAGTGACTCAAAAATTTGTACTACTGAATTTGTATTACGCAAAATTTTAAGGCACCTTTTATTTACAATGCTGTCAATTTTTACTACGAACAACCGATATATTCGTTTCTAATTTTAAAAAGACTTTAATTTAAAAATCTAAAAGATTTTACAAAAAAATCAATTTATTTGTGTTTCGAAAATTGTAGTGACCCCCAAAATTTGAACTACTGAATTTGCATTACTCCTTTTATTTACAATGGTGTCAATTTTAACTATGAAAAACCTATATATTTGTTTCTAATTTTAAAAAGAGTTTATATATCTAAAAGCTTTAGCAAAAAATCAATTTTTTTTGGGTTTCCAAAATTGTACTGACTCAAATATTTGTACTACTGAATTTCTATTAGTCAAAATTTTAAGACACCTTTTATTTATAAGGCTGTCTATTTTTAACTTTGCAAAATCGATATTTTCATTTCTAATTAAAAAAAAAAATCGTCTTTTTCTCACTGCGTTAAAAATCTAAAATTGTATTAGTAAGGAAGAACCAAAAAAACGACTGCTTTATAGAAAAAGGAAAATCTGTAGCTGTCCTTCTAATTATGAAACTTTGTTCTATCTCATAAGGTCAAAAATTTAAAACTGAATTAGCAAAGAGAAACAAAAAATAAAAATTGTGTATATAAAGAAACACAACAAAAATTGATACCTTCCAAAGTTCTGTTAAAAAAATCTAAGATTTTACGATTAATATACACCAGAAATAGATTGCTTTTATAAAAAGTCAATTTTATGGTTTTGAAAATTGTAGTGACTAAAATATTTATACATCTGAATTTGTATTAGTCAAAATTTTAAGGAACCTTTTATTTACAAGGCTGTCAATTTTAACTACAAAAAAACGATATATTCGTTTCTAATTTTAAAAAGAATTTAAAAATCTTAAAGCTTTTACAAAAAAATTTTTTGGTTTCCAAAATTGTAGTGACTCAAATATTTGTACAACTGAATTTCTATTAGTCAAAATTTTAAAGCCTTTTATTTACAAGGCTGTCTATTTTAACTTTGAAAAATCGATATATTCGACTCAAAAAAATAGTTTTGCTCTCACCAGGTTAAAAATCTAAAATTGCACTACTAAGGAAGCACAAAAAAAGTTTTATTCTCTCTTATAAAGTCAAAAATCTAACAGTGAATTAGCGAAGAAAAACAAAAAATGGTGAGCATATAGAAACAAAAAATCGTTACCTTCCAAAGTTCTGTTAAAAAATCTAACCCTGGATTTTAAAGAAAAAACAAATTTACTAATGTTTTATCATAAACAGCAACAAAAAATATACTCTATCATTCTGTTCAGTAAGTTTTTTTCTTTGCTTCAAACAAATCCGCTGTTTGGCTGTTTTATAAAAAAAAAACTACTCTTTCCTAGTGAGAAGGAACAAAATTTTCTGACTCTAGAAAAAACCTAAAACTGAACTTTAAAGAAAGAAGTTTTCGGCTACTTCATCATAAATAACAAAGAATAATACCTTTCTTTCTGTTCAATTTTTTTCAGTCTTAACAGTGCATGAATCTAAGAATGAACTAGTAAGAAAGAACAAAAAATTTTAAAAAATAATCTGGCTGTATTATGAATAAATTAACTACATAAAAAGTACCGCCCTTTACTCTGCCAAAAATCTAAAACTGAACTTTACAGAAAGAACAAATTTCCCGTTGCTTCATCACGAATAACTAAATATAACACATTTCTTTTCCTCCTGTTGGTTTTCTTGTTTAATAATGCGTAAATTTTAAACTGAACTATTAGGAGAGAATAAGAAAATAATTGATTTGTTTCAATGATTCAAGAAAGAATAAGCACGAATTTAACAAATCTGTAGTCTTAATAAAACTCATTGTTGTAGATTTACGAAATGTTTTCGCATTTTTCTAATTATTAGTAATTCAAATTTTTAAAGGAATCAGCGCGAATGTTTTAGAGATTGGAGGGTGGATAGAGGCCACCCACCCACCCTACATATACAAAGTTATTTCAGTTACAATCACTGCTTGTGTTTTCATAAATAATAACTGTAATATCAATGATGTCTCAAAGAATTAAAAAACAGTGTTTGTGTTAAAGTTTTTATGTATATGTAGGATGGGTGGGTGGCCTCTATCCACAATCCAATCTCTAAAACACAAGCGCTTATTTCATTGAAAGAAAAATGAATAATAAGTAATTAGTTATTATATTTTTTTTTCGTAGTTAATTCATCTTATTTTTTCTTAAATATAATTTGAAGAAAAAATAGTCGATTGGTGGATGGGATAGTGAACACCCACCCACTCTACATATATATTTGAACTTTAACGCAAACACTGGTTTTAAATTCCTTAAAATAGCATTAACACAGTAGGTTTTATTCTTCGGAAACGGAAGCAGTGTCTGCAACTGAAAATATTTTTTGTATATGTAGGGTGAGTAGGTGTCGTCTAACCCACCCACTAATCAGTTAAAGAATTTTCGGTCAATAAAAAATTATTGCATTCTTTCTCTTCAGTTCATATTTTTTTGTTTCTTAGTGTGTAAATCTAAAACCGAACTGGTACGAAATGTTAAAAGAACTACTACTCGAGAAATTCGGTTCTTTCTGACTAATCAATGTTTTTTTTTTTGAGTTTCAAGGAACATTATCAGACATAAGAATTTTCGGTTTCTTTATCATAAACGACAATAAATTATTATTGCATTTCTTTCTCTTCCGTTCATAATTTTTTGGTTCTTAATGTGTAAGTCTAAAACCGAATTGTTGAGAAATATAAAAAGAACTACTGCTCGAGAAGTTCTCACCTTTCTGACTAAACGATATTTGTTTTTGGGTTCCATGAAGATTATAATCAAGGAACTGATGATAAATATAAATAAAACATTCCTGATTCGAGATGTAATCATAAAATTATGGCTTCAAGCATTCAACAGAGTATAATCAATATATATATAACTGTTGTATACTTTTTTCACACTATATTTTCTAATTATTAATCATAATTGTTTGCCTAGCCTAGTACAAATATATATATATATATATATCTAAGCATTAGAAAATAAAGTATTAACAAAGGATGCAATAGTATTATGTATATTCTTTCTGATTAGTTCAGAATTCTAAAACTAAACTTCAACGATAGAATAAATTTTCAGCTGCCTTATCACCAAAATCATTTATTCCTTCCTATTGGTGCAACAGTCTCAAACTCAAACTTACGTTGTAGAAAATAACAACAAAATCAAGCAGTTTTATGGATAAAAATTTAAAAAGTTTTAATATGCTGGATGCTTGAAGCCATAACTTTGTGATACATATTGAATCAGGAACTTTATCAAATGATAAATAAAACTTACTTTGTTAATATCACACACGGAATTTATTTCGTAACTATAGTTTCAACCTTACAAGACGTTTGATAATGGCCTTGTAAGGTTGAAACTATAGTTACGAAATAAATTCCGTGTGTGATATTAACAAAGTAAGTTTTATTTATCATTTGATAAAGTTCCTGATTAAAAAGTTTTGTTCTTTCAGATTATTTTAAAAATTCAAAACTGGCGCAGTAAGAAAGATTACAATTTCTTTGATAGTTTATGAAAAAATCTTCTATTCGGAAGATTTGGTCCTGCATTACTACAAAAACTAAAGTATATTAGTGGTTTAAGATTAAGATACTATTTTTTTGTTAGGGAAAGTTTTGTCCTTGAACAAAAACAAAAAATGAATGAGGAAGTATAAAATACTGTTCTTCTTTATTTATTCATTTATTGAAATTTGTCAGTAGTGTACTATAAAACGAAGTCACAAACATTTTGCTCACTTGCCCTTGCAGGCAGAGTTCACATTTTATAATTATTACTACTATTCCAGTTTAAAACGTTTTAACCAATAAGAAACTAGATTTCTGTACATGTATTTGCTCTTGGTTATGTAAAGAAATCAAGATTCTTAATGGTTAGAAAATTTAATCTGGTATATAAATTTCTTTACAAATTGCATACTTGTAAATGAAACTGCTTTAGTCTCTGATTACGTAATATGTTTAATGCTTAAAGCCATAACTTTGTGATACATCTTGAATCAGGATTTTTTTCTGATTCCTGATTCTTGTTACGTAGCTGATTCTTTCTTGTAATAATATTTAAGTGTAATCCAACAACGACTTCCTCATTTCCACTCAATTTTAAGACCCCCTTCCCTCCGCAGACGTCTCAGTTCGTCCTCTCATCCTTCCAAACACGGTTCGGAAAGAAAAAAATCGCGAAGCATAACGTGAAAATTACTCGCGCTTCCGCCCTATGTGGAAGTTTAAAGGCCGAAACTTTCTTCCAAGAATGCCCCGACACCCACTTGCGTAATTTGCAATGCAAATTCGCGCTTCAAGTGTTGTAAGCATTAATATTAATAGGCGCCGCCGTATTTTACACAATTTTAACCCCTGCCCCGCGAACAACCTCATCAACACCTTCAACGGGCCGCGATTAGAGTAAACGCCAACTCGATCGAAACAACAACAGCGCGATTAATTTATGCCGGCCGCACTGAAATTATTCAATTAAATCGACGTTTCGTTATTTATCGGCATTTTCGGTGGAAAACATTTTCCAATTAGCCGCGTGCGTAATTCCGACTGAAATGTTATTTTAAAAATTACGATCGTAATGTATTATAGTTTTTCACAAAATAAAAGTAAGTGAATTGTATCCAGTGTTATATTGATTTATTTAAAATTAATCATTTGGGAAATTAAGAATTTCAGACTTTAGGCAATTGTAAAAATAAAGAGTATTTGGTTGAAGGGTACAATATTATATTTATAATCGTTAAATACGTGATTAATTGTTAAGTTGCGCGGCGTTTAATTTTAGTGGGAGGAAAATAATTATCAAATTTACGTAAATACGTCCGACACAAATTTCGCTCGTATCAACTGCAAAACTGCAATTTCAGAAAACGCAAATACAAGTTATTGTTTATTTAATTGCGTCCGCAAACACGTACCCATTGAACTGCATAACGAATGCATCAATCGATCATTTGCACAACATTTTTTACGTAATCGAACAAACAAAGTTCGGCGCGTATTGTTTAAATTGTTGATAATTATTGTCGAGACGTGTAATAGTTATAGATATATTTGTATTATAAATGGATGTATTTAATTTATTATAACCGGAGTTAATTTGGGCGTAAATTTCCAATTCATGGATTGGCGCCTCCACCATTTATGTCGAATATGTTTAAATTTTTTTGCAGACAATCAAAATGCATTTGGTGTTTCTACATTAATTAAATGTATAAAAATAAAAGTATTTAATCAATCTATGTCATTTTTTTAAATATCTAACTTGATCGAATTTCCCTGTTGTCGTTCACCTGTTTCGAAGTTGGTGCATCGATCGAATTTCACCGTAATTTCCGAATCAATTGTCGGCACGCGAAAACCCCGACTTCGGCGCGCGTTCCAGTTTCGCCCGCGATTAATTTTCGAAACTTTTTTTCGACTTTTTTCCGCTGGCGCGCGATTCTATCCGCGCGACTTGTCCATAAATTCAATTTTCCACTTCACAGCCGGCGACCGGTTAAACGAAAGCAAAACAGTATTTCGCCTGCCGGGTCTATGAAAGCCTCTTTTTGTCCTGCATCTATGTGCTAGATTTTTTCCCACTATTGTTAAACAAAATAATAATGAAAAATAAAAAATCATACATTCATGAAATATCAAAATTTTTATAGGCTATTACCACCATCACTATAAACTCTCTTTATAATTCTACATACTAAATCCTTCATCTGGATAAGGTAAGCAAGCGTAAAACAATTGATTACTTAATAATAACAATCAGGTTTCACATTTAATTCTGACGTAAATAAAACGTTTAAATCATCGCCGTACAATGGCATGAATAATCGATTTCACCTACACATACGGGCGTTTTGTTCATACACCCACACAAAGCAAAGTATAAATCGGTATTCCAAAATAAATCGATAGAGAAAATATTCCCGCAACACTAAAACAATATTCGATTTTATCGCAACACGCGTTGGAATAATTAAAAACTTTTTTTTTAAAACAACTCACAGATGCGTAGGTGGTATTTAATTTAAACGTATTGTTCTCTTTAATCTTAAAGCCATAATCAAAATTCAAATTCAATCAATAAATGGCAATAATTATAAAAGGGTAAATGAAAAATAATTTTTATACCACTATTTATAATATACACAAAGTTTACAATATAACTATAGTTTCGACATTTATAGGTTATTATCAAGTGTTGAATGGCAATAATTATATTAGTTTAATGAATTTTCTTAATTATATATCTTCAATATTAAATATTAATAGAATTAAAAAAATATTTTAAACATTCGAGGATGATTTATTTAATCTTCCAACTAATAACAACATTTTTAATATTAAAATGATCATAAAGAAAATTTATTTTTCTCACTATACATTATTATTTTTAATATTATTTAAAAAGCACAAATAATAACACAAAAAGCAATTAATTATTCTCTGCAGAAGATTATTATGTACAAGAAAATAGTTAATTAGCAATTTAAATTAAGCATTTCTTTTATACATACAACACGTACACGTTTCCAGTCACGTAAACAAATAAAGCAATTTCTCATCACGAAATTAAAACCCTTTTCTTTATTATTTTTTTTGTCGGCGCCCGGCGTTTTTAATAATTTACTCGGATATAATTGAATTTTCGCGTCCGCATTGTTGAGTCTCAAAGGCCGCAAATGCAAGCAATTTGCGAACAGAAGGAAATTATAATCAACGCCGAGGGGATGAAAAATTGCTTCGCATCGATACTGGGTGGAATTGTTTGTTGTTTCGCCATCGAGCGAATTCGAAAATCTGAATATTGCCTTCAGAAAGATAATGCTAATAAACGGCGACGTGTATCGGCTTTTTATGGCCGTGAAAGTGCTCGGATGATGACAATAACGGGGGTGAAGTGTCTTGGGAACGAATTGGCCGTATTGACGTTGGCATATTTTGTTTTTTAGCACCGAAGTACGATGCGATCAAGACATTAAGAATGACAGGGGTTGAACGATATATGGACAATAACGAAAGTATGGATGTTGATGGGGGATGTTTAAAAAAGAAAGCACGGTCTTTAGGTTTTTATATCTGCTTTCTTCTTGCCCTACATCCCTACATGTATATTATTTGCAAATAAGGATGTTTGCCTACTCTAAAAACTTCCTCTGAATAAACTGGATACGTTTTTTTATCCACTTTATTCCTTTCGGTTTTGTGGTATGTATACAACTTGAATATTTGAATAACTAATTGTTAATAATATAAATGAATATTACTCTTAATCTGATTCCAACCGTTCATTTTAGTTCTAACTCTGATTTTGATTAAAATTATTACTTTGAATCCAACTTTCTTTTGACTTTCACTTCATCTCTGACTCGATTTCACACTCATGACTTTTAAATCCTTTAATTCTAATTCTTACTTGAATGAATTTTCTCATAATTAGAAAAAAACACGAAAATATTTCGTAAAATCTACAACAAATTAAGACTACAAGAAACAAATCACTTTTGGAACGACTACTTCTCTATCTAATACTTCAACAGACATTATATTTCCGTAGAATTTCCTCATATTATGTACATACTTTGATTGTAAATGCTGTTAATTGTTGAAAGTTCATTTTAAATTTACTGTTAGGTTTTGTAACTTAAACACAAACTTAATGTATTTCTTAATAATGTTTGATAAAGTTTAAGTAAAGATTATGATTTTGTTTCGATCACATTCAAATTTTGACACTATTTTTAGAAGAATTTGATTCTAATTTTTCATTCTGATTGAGTCAGTGGTCTTGCCTTTTATTCTACACAACTTTCCATTATGATTCCTATTTTAACTTGAATTTCCATCTTTGATTATATCCCTGACTCTAATAATAATTTGTACTCTTAATATTCTACCAATTTTGACTCTAATTTCGTTTATGACTCCAATTTCATATCAAATTTGTCTGTGACTCTATGAATTCTACCTAAATTCTAACCTGACTTTCATACTCCCTCTCATTTTTAACATAATTCCAATTCTAACTTTAACTTTTAGTTTCGAATTCTTGACTTTGATTATGATTGCTATTTTGAATCTGCTGTTTTATGACTACTCTAAATCTGACTTAAACTTCGATTTAATTTCTATCCTCGGCTCCTCGTTTCTATTTTTCTTCAGGATTGTATGAACAAATTTTTTCATAACATATATTTATATTAATTTATATGTTTCTAACTTCGTTCATTTTATGATTTCTACTTAAACCGATTTGAAATCACGATTTTGACTCTGACTATAATTTTGTGTCGACTTCTGCATCCTGTTTTGATTCCAATTCTGACTCTGAAATTAGCTGCTTTATATTCTCGCTATCAGTTACTATACAATTTTGAATCTGTACCTTATTTCGACATTTTTTTTTTGGTTTTGATTCTGTCTGTGATTACGATTATGATTTTTTAATTCTATTTATAAAATACGATTAATTTTTGGCTCTTACTGCTTCTAACTCTTTTTCTTAGTCTTTTAATTATGAATCCCACTCAACCTATAATTCTAAATATCACTGACCACACGACTCTTAACTCTGATTAAAATCCTTTGTCTTGATTCTAACTCATTATGATTTGTGCTTTGAATTTGAATGTTTATGTTAATTTTGAGTCATTTCTGCACCTAACTAGTTTTAGCTCTTATAATTCTAAATTCTACACAATTTATTCTAACTACCATTGACCACCTAACTCTAACTCCGATTCCAATCATTTTCATTGATTCTAACTTTGACAATAATTTTTACTTTTATTTTGATTTTTTATATTTATTTTAATCAATTCTGATTCTAACTCCTGCTCCATATCTGTTAATTCTTAGTACCACTCAATCTATGATTCTAACTGCCATTGACCACATAATTCCTTATATTAACTTTGTGTCAATACTGCTTCTAACTCCTGTTCTTGATCTGTTAATTCTGAATACTACTAAATTTATGATTCTAACTTTGACATAACATGTCAAATATGACATAACTAATATAATTGAAGTCCTCTCTTCAGAGAAATATAAGCCAAACTTGGCAAGAAAATGGTGGAAGAACATCCACCAAAGAAACCTCATGTGGCAGCAGTGTCATCAAGGCAACAGTAGGCAAGAGTGGAAGATCATATTTTTATGAACTCGAGTTATTCCATGTGCAATCAAAATTTTTGTAAGACAGTATTTATATGTATTTTGAATTTTATTTCAGTACAATGGATAAATAAATACTGACTAACTAACTACTATTCTAACTTCGACTCTAATCCTTTACTCTGACTCTAACTTTGATTATGATTTCTACTTTTTGATTTGATTCCTTATATTAATTTTAAGTCAATTCTGCCTCTAATTCTGGTTTTAGATCTCTTTATTCTGAATCCTACGCAATCTATGATTCTAAGACTACAGAACTCTAACTTCGATCACAATCCTTTACTCTGATTCTAACTTTGATTATGATTTCTACTTTTTGATTTGATTTGATTCGTTGTATTAATTTTAAATCAATTCTGCCTTTAACTCTCGTTCTAAATCGTAATTCTGAATCCTACTCAATCTATGATTCTAACCCCCATCGATCACACAACTCTAACTTTGATCCCAATCCTTTACTCATAATTTTATGATTTCTACTTTTTGATTTGATTTGATTCCTTGTAGTCAATTCTGCCTCTAACTCTCGTTCTGACTTCTACTGAATCTATGATTCTAACTACCATTGACTACACAACTCTTAATTTTGACGCCAATCCTTTACTTTGATTCTAACTTTAATTACGATTTCTACTTTAAATTTGATTCTTTGTAATAATTTTGATTTAATTCTGCCTCTAATTCTCGCTCAGCTCTTTTAATTCTGAACCCTACTCAATTTATGATTCAAACTAACATTTATGTGCCCAACTTCGATCTCAATCCTTTACTCTGATTCTAACTTTGATTATGATTTCTGATTTTTCATTTGATTTGATTCCTTGTATTAATTTTAAGTCAATTCTACCTCTAATCTCGTTCTAGTTCTTTTAATTCTGAATCCTACTCAATCTACGATTCTAACTCCCATTGACCACACAACTCTAACTTTCATCCCAATCCTTTACTCGGATTATAATTTTATGATTTCTACTATTTGATTTGATTCCTTGTAGTCAATTCTGCATCTAACTCTCGTTCTGACCTCTACTGAATCTATGATTCTAACTACCACTGACCAAACAACTTCAACACCAATCCTTTACTTTGATTTTAACTTTGATTATGATTTCTACTTTTTGATTTGATTTGATTCCTTGTATTAATTTTAAATCAATAACTCTTGTTATAAATCTTTTAATTCTAAACTCTACTCATTCTATAATTCTAACTAGCACTGACCACACAACTCTTAACTTTGCCACCAATCCATCACTTTGATTCAAACTTTGATTATGATTTCTACTTTAAATTTAATTCTTTATATTAATTTTCAGTTAATTTTTCCTCTAGCCCTCGTTCTAGATCTTTTAATTGTGAATTCTTCTCAATCTATGCTTCTAACTACAATTGGCCACACAACTCTAACTTCGACTCCAATCCTTTATTTTGATTCTAACTTTGATGATTTCGACCTTAAATTTAATTCTATATATAATTTTGAGTTAATTTTTTCTCTAGCTCTCGTTCTAGATCTTTTAATTCTGAATCATACTCAACCTATAATTCTAAATACCATTGACCACACAACTTTTTTTTGATTAAAATCCTCCGCTGTGATTCTAACTCATTATGATTTCTACTTTAAATTTGATTCCCTTTATTAATTTAGAGTCAATTCTGCTTCTAACTCCTCCTCCAGATCTGTTAATTCTGAATAAAACTCAATCTATGATTCTAACTATTACTGACCACACAATTCTAACGTCGACTCCCATCATTCACTTTGATTCTAACTTTGATTATGAATTATTTGAATTTAAATCTTTATGTTAATTTTAAGTCTATTTTGCCTCTAACTATTCTTCTAGCCTTCTAACCTACCATTGACCACACAACTCTAACTTCGACTCCAATCCTTCACTTTGATTGTAACTTTGATTATGATTTCTACTTTAAATTTAATTCTAAATATTAATTTTGAGTTAATTTTTCCTCTAGTTCTCGTTCTATATTTTTTAATTCTGAATACTATTCAATCTATGATTCTAACTACCATTGGCCACACAACTCTTAACACCCACTCCAATCCTTTACTCTGATTCTAACTAATCTATGATTATGATTTCTACTTTAAATTTTATTCTTTATATTAGTTTTGAGTTAATTCTGCCTCTAACTTTTATTCTAGATATTTTATTTCTAAATTCTACTTAATATATGATTCTAACTACCATTGGTCACACAATTTTAACTTCGACTCCAATTCTTTACTTCGATTTTAACTTTGATTGTGATTTCTACTTTAATTTTCATTCCTTATATTAATTTTGGGTCACTTCTGCCTCTAACTCTAATTCTAACTCATTACATTCTGAATCCTACCCAATTTATGCTTCTAACTACCATTGGTCACACAACTTCGAGCCCAATCCTTTATTTGATTATGATTTTTACGTTAAAATTTATTCTTTTTATTAATTTTGAGTCAATTTTTCTTTTAGTTCTCGTTCTAGATCTTTATATTCTGAATCCTACTTTATGTAGAGATTTTAACTACCATTGATCACATAACTCTAACTTCCACTCCAATCGTCTACTTTGATTCTATCTTTGATTATGATTTCTACTTTTTGATTCGATTTAATTCCTCATATTAATTTTGAGTCGTTCTAACTCTCGCTCAGCTGTTTCAATTCTGAATCCTACTCAATCTATGATTCTAACTATTATGGACCACACAACTCTAACTTCGACGCCAATCTTTTACTCTGGTTTTAATTTTGATTATGACTTCTATTTTTTGATTTGATTCCTTACATTAATTTTGAGTCAATTCTGCTTCTAACTCCTACTCTAGATCTATTAATTCTGAATACTACTCAATCTATGATTGTAAGTACCACTCTAACTTCGAATCCAATACTTTAATGACATTCTAACTTTGATTTTGATTCCTACTTTTTGATTTGATTCCTTATATTAATTTTGAGTCATTTCTGCCTCTAGTTCTCGTTCTAACTCATTTAATTCTAAATCCTACCCAATTTATGATTCTAACTACCATCGGCCACACAACTCTAACTTCGGCTCCAATCCTTTATTCTAATTCTAATTTTGATTATGATTTTTACTTTAAATTTTGTTCTCATTAATTTTTCTTCTAGTTCTCGTTCTAGATTTTTTAATTCTGAATCCTACTTAATCTATGATTCTAACTACCATTGATCACACAACTTTAACTTCTACTCCAATCGTCTACTTTGATTCTATGTTTGATTATGATTTTTACTTTAAGAGATTTGATTTGATTCCCTATATTAATTTTGAGTCAATTCTGCTTCTAACTCCTGATTTAGATCTATTAATTCTGAATACTACTCAATCTATGATTGTAACTACCACAGTAACTTCGAATCCAATACTTTAATTCGATTCTAATTTTCATTTTGATTTATACTTTTTGATTTGATTCTTTATATTAATTTTGAGTCAGTTTTTCCTCTAGATCGTTCCAGATCTTTTAATTCTGAATCGTTCTCAATCTATGATTCTAACTAATATTGACAATACAACTCTAACTTCGACTCCAACCCTAATCTTCGATTCTAACTTTAATTAATTTCTCCTTTTTGGTTTCTAACATTGATTGTGATTTCTACTTTTTGATTTGATCCAATTCTTTATATTAATTTTGAGTCAATTCTGTTTCTAACTCTCGTAATTTTTAATCCTACTCAATCTATGATTCTAACTACCATTAACCACACCACTCTAAACTTCGTCTTCAGTCCTTTACTTTGATTTAACTTATGATTATAATTTTTATTTTATATTTTATCTTTTTTTAATTCTAACTCCAACTTTTAACCACGGATCCACTTCTAACTCTGGTTGTTCTCATCCATGTTTTGTTTCCGAATTAATTGCATAAGTTTTCTTTAGTGTATATTTTGTTTTCGACTCTACCTGACTCTGATTATGACATGACAACTTTTTGTTAATTTTGTTTTTTTTATTTAATTCTAATTCTGATACCTAGATTGAACTCAGAAACTCTTCTATTCCTAACCTAGCCTTAATTTTACTGGCTATAGAATTCCCATTTTGAAACTTAACTTCAAATCGATTCTTTTACTTCAGTCTCAGAATATGATTATGTTATTTAGGCTGAATATAATATTAATTCTAACTTCTGAACCTAATTTTAAGTCAATTCTAACACAAATTTTGCTAAGCCAACACAGATTACGATTATGCCTCTTCTTCCAGCTATCACTAAACACGTAACACTAGTTCTAGCTCCATCTTCAACTTAATTTCTTAACTTTAATTATGGTTTATTCTTTGAATCAATTTCTGCTTCTAATTTCAACTTTTAATTTAATTGTGTTCGATTCTGTGTCTACTTATCTCCTTTATTTTATCTTCATTATGTTATTTGTTTATTTAATTATAGTTTATATTAGCTTTGGCTCTAATTATATCATCTGTTTTGAATTTGAATTTTGATTCTGATTTTGACTCTTAGAATGACCTTGACTCTAATTTTGTGTTTAATTCTCGCACCTAATTTTAACTTCTACAGTAACTGCCTCCTGTTCTAGCTATGACTCTGATTGTAATCTTTACTTTGACTTTTATTTCATCTCTTATTCTGATTATAATGTATGCTCTATATCTACTTTAATTTAAATATTTTTGATTCTTACACCAAAACTGTTTTTGAGTCAATTGACTCCTAACCCGCTCGAATTCTAACTCTTATGCTGACTCAGACTAAAATACTACATCTTATTCTAGCTATCACAGAGTATCTTATTTTAATTTTTGTTTTTTATTATTCTAACTTCTAACTGAATCTAATATTGATTTCATAATCCGCGTCAACTTCCAAATTTAAGTTATATTCCCTCAGAATAATAATAATAATAATTCTGAACCTCCTTTTGAGTCAAATCTGTCTCTAATTCCTTGTTTGGTTTTGGACTATATGTAAATTTTTGGTAGAATTCTATGAACGTCTAACTTCTAACTTTTACTAGAGTAATTTCTCTAATTCTGACTCCTTTACTAATTATATGTCGTATTCAAACTACCACTTATTCTTACTTACTCTTATCCTAGCTACCGCTGAGTATATGACTTACTCTTAACTTTCATTCTAACTTTTGATTTATAATCCGATTTCCATTTAGGATTCAGACTCTGATATTAATTCTTATCTCTGAACCCCACTCTAACTCCTAATTGTTCTCGTCTTTACTTTCAGATGTGTTTCTTAATTTTCGCTTTGTGTATCTTCTATGATTATCAGATTATGACTCGATTTTCATATCTCCTTATTACCTTATTTCTACAATTATAAGTATAGGTCACTGACAAACATCATTTTAAGCCAGACTTTACTCTTAAGTTTTCTCAGTCTCTTAGTCAGAGTAGGAGTCATTATCAGTATAAGAATAGTTTGTTTTTTTTCAGTGTTTACGAATAAAGTTAAATCGGAGTTAGAGACAAAATCAGTCATTATCAGATTCATATTTTCAGAGTGACAGTCCGAATCAGATTTGGAACTTGAACTTTAAATCAAAGTTTGAAGTAGCGTGGTTATACGTCTAAATTGGATTTGGAGTGTCAGTCAGAATCAGATTTGGAAGTAAAAGCTTAAATCAAAGTTTGAAGCAGCGTGGCTATAAGTCTGAATTAGATTTGGAAGATTTCAGGGTGCCAGTCAGAATCAGATTTCGAAGCAGAAACTTTAATCACAGTTTGTTTATAAGTCTAAATTGGATCTGGAGAAATTTATAATCAAAATTAAAATGTTAAAATCGGCGGCAAGAATTTAGGACAAAATATGAACCAAAGTAAATCAAAGAGAAGAAAGAATCGTATTGAATGTTAATATAGAGTTAGATTTAGATTGGATGTATAGCGGAATTCAAATTCCAAGTTATAATCTGAATCAAAGACAAAATCATATTGAATGTTATGGTCAGAATCGAATTTGGATTTATGGTGGTAATCAGAATTCGACTTATAATTGGAGGCAAGAGTTGAAGTCTGAATCAAACTGTGTGAGAAGAACCGGAGTCCAAAATAGAATCAGATGAAATCTGAGTCAAAGTATGAACAAAACCGAGCGAAAGGCAAACAGAAGTAGATTCAATGTTGTAATTATAATGTAAATTTGATTTATAGTAAAAATCATAATCCTAGTTAGAAGCGGTGTCAAGAGTCAAAGTTTCAGCCAGAGAATTGGATTTATAGTAAGTATGAGAATAACTGGAGTTTAAAATATTACAGAGTCGGAGTCAAGAGCTGAAATCTGAGTCAAAGTATGAACAAAACTTGGTCAACGACAGACAGAATTAGATTCAATGTTATAGTCAGATAGGTTATTTATGAAATTTCAATTGTTTTTAAATAAATCTTTTGTTTCACAATGTTTTTTCATCAAGAGATAAATGAGAAAATCATTGAAGAAAAAAAAAATTTTTGATTCTAAAACAAATTGTAAGTATTTCCAAGAAATAATGATTATTTTGTACTTTGAAAATGATCAGGAATGATCGAAACACGTGTCAGGCAACTGAAAATAAAAATATTATGGAACTTAACAAGTGTTTTACCCCATTGAATTTCCAAGAAAAGTCTAATTTTAACAATTCATCAATTCACTTTTTCGTTGAGTTGTAAGCAAATTTCATATTTTTGCAGTTTTCAATTGTTTTATATCAACAGATGCTAAAATTCTGTTACGAAGTTTTTAAGGGTTTTTTTAATTGGTTGTTTTATATTTCAATTATGTGTGTTTAGGGCAGCTAGAAGATTTGTATACTATAAAGGTTACAATTTTGTTTTAACGCTTTTTCTCTTAGGATATATATTTACCATTTTAATGATACCCCTGCGTACTTTGGAAAAAAAAGAAAGGAAAGAAATATGATAGAGACAAACGAATTTATACCGATGGCCTTTAAGACGAACGATATAATAGGATGATCGCACATAATGGCCTAATAATTTATGGTGACTCGATGGACTGATACAATTTCTCCAGCGTTTCGTGCAATCCTTCTGCCCGGTCGTGATGAAGAGGCGCAGAGACGCGTACCCGAGGCGGTCACGTACCGCTAACGGGCCCACGTTTTTACCACTTAATGGTGAGAAATGGAAGGCCTTCTTCTTCCATGTTTTATACATCTAGGAAAATCGAAATCGAAAGGGAAAAGGAGTTTGAAATTTTTTTATTCCAAACAAATAAAAACGCTATTGTTTAATTATTGCAGGCGCACACCTTTTGTTTGCGCTTTTCGTTAAGCCGGATGAACGATTACCGTGGGGGCTTGATGGATTAACACCCTCATTAATAAATCCATCAGCGCGCCCCGCTTTAAATCGTAAATCCTATTAATTAATGAGGTATAAATAAGAAAAGGGCGGTTTTATAAAATGGGCCGCATTAATATCAATCAAATTATACCAGAATTTCGAGGGATCGGATGAAAGGAAGTATTAATATTACCGCCGTTAAAATTCGCAATAATTATTTGTCACCGAGAGGGTAATGAAAATCAAACATTAATTATTAACGCTTGACATAATCAATTGGCTTGAAAAGGATATTAAAATCAATGCACACAATACTTTATTCACTGTGCTATTCATGAAAAATGAACTTTTAATAAAGAATTAAAACATAAGGATTGTGGTAGGTGGTAATTCATGATAAAGAATAAAACTTTATTTTAATTAGTCGCACAAATATTATAACGTACTTTCGTTGAATGTTAAAAAAAAGACATTAAACGTGGGATGCAGCGTGACCCCGCGTTCGAGGTCGAGTAATACAAAATTCGTGATTTTGACGTTAACACAATGAAATAATATAGAATGGATAGTATTAATGTTAAATATCTATCATGAGGCAACGAAAATATATCTGGTGTAACGGATAATATTTACAGCCCAGATTTACGAGCTCATTACAAGGGACCGTTTTGTGGCGACGAGATATGTTCATTTCCGAGATAACGTTATGTAACAAACCCAGGCTTATCTAAGAAGTCCGGCGATTGTTACTCCATACAATTACTTCCATTATATTTACGTTGGGCTTGTAGGCCACCCCGAACGTTATCGGTAACGGCGCTATCGACACGTTTCCGCCTCGATAACGGCTCAGACATCGGTGCATTAAGGATAAGAGGAGTGTCTCCTAAATATATATATATATATATATATATATATATATATATATATATATATATGTATATATATATATAAATTAAAAAAATTGAAAAATATATATATACATTTTTCAATTTCAATCGAAAGTTTTTACTTACACAAGAGAAATATTACATTTTTGTTTGCACGCCTGTTATTACGTGGAAATTTTAATTAAAATTACGGTGGGCTTTAATTACCGCCCCTAAGGAAAGGGGGGCGACGTTTATTGGTGGAGTGTAATTAGTGTGTGTAACGGATTCGGGCCGTTATTAGCTTAAGGTAATGAAAATATGCTTTTTAAGAGATGGGCCGTAATCAGTTTGAAAAATGAAAGGAGGTATAAATTTTAATTCCACTTAATTAATTATAAGTATTAAATTACGCCAAAGTACAACAAATAATATAATTAACAAACATCATTAATTTACATATTTTCCATTTAAAATATACTTCTAAATATTTCTGTAAAACTTAATATTATAAGTTAAAGATATAACTTGTAATATTGCTTCTAAATGGTTCAGTATTAAATGAGTAATCAATAAAAATGAATAATCCATAAGCTTGTTATAAGAAAGGTCCCTAATTAGTTCCCTGAGGAACACCCTGTTATACGCATTGTATTCAACAACAACAAACTATGTCCATAATCAATAGAAACATGATTACGTAAAGTTACTAATAAGTCATGAATAAGCATAGGTCCGTAATTAGTCCCTTGAGGAACAACCAACCATTATCATCAAATTGCAATTAACATGAAATATATCAAAAAGTTTATATTATATTTATAGTATAGTCGAAAAAAAATATAAATGAAAAGACTCTTCCATAACTTTAACATAAACAATACTTTCCCCATAAATTATATATAGGTAAAGTAATTCATTGCATATTAGAAGGTCTAATATTTATAGAATTTCGTTGCATATCTTTTCGTAAATAACTTTGGCCAAATGTATCCACACCCTAGAAATATAAACAAATGCCATTACTAAAATTAGTGTTTCATCTGACTGGTGGCACAATAAACACCGGGCGAAGAGGCGCGCACGTTATTAATGACACATGACCGAAACGTTTGAATGCGAAGCAGATTCCGCGCGTATCATGTCAACAAAGACGTATAATCTTGGGAAAGTGTTACGATGGGAAAAAAGTATATACATAAGTGGAACACTTACGATATGTGGGCTATGTATCACTGGTAAAGCGGCGCGCCGCACACAACGCATTATTCCTAAAGATATATCATCTTTACGACCACTAAGGGCTTCTGCTAGGTATGTCTCATATTTATTAATTATTAAGATTTATTGGTTGGAAAAACTAGTCACTTGTATTTTACACAAAATTGCATACTTACACAGTGGGTAGTTTTTGTTTAACATCAAAAAGATGATGACTCAAGTCTTCAAATACATACAGGTATTAAAATCTCATTCTTCAGCAAATTGAAATTCTTCATATTATAGTTAAATTATTGGAACGCATTCATATACACCACTTATTCTGACACCTGTAACTCTGATATACTATAAATCCAATTCCCTGGCTGAAACTTCGACTCTTGACTCCGATTCTAACTCGGATTATGATTTTTACTATAAATCAAATCCACATTTTGACTACAACATTGAATCTACTTCTGTTTGTCTTTGACTCGGTTTTGTTCATGCTTTGACTCAGATTTCAACTCTTAACATTCATATAATTGATACTAAATAGTGAATATAATCGATACTTGTTCTGCTACTCTCTTGATGGAACTAAATTTTCAAATTAGGAGATGTATCTCTTATTGGGTTCCATTTCTTTAAGAAATGGAACATAATAAGAGTTTTACAACTCCTAATTCTTAATATTCAATCTGATTCTATTTTGGACTCCAGCTCTTCTCATACGTTGACTCAGACTTCGACTCTTGCCTCGGCTTCTGATTTCCACTATAAATCCAAATTCGATTCTAACCCTAACATGATTTTGTCTTTGGCTTAGTTTTGCTAATAATTGGCTACAAAACAGGAAAAATATTAGAAGTTTCAACTGTTTTAAAACCACAAAAAGAATTGAAATTTGGTAGGTATATGATAACAAAAAAGTTGGAAACCTGAAATACAATTCAAGATTATCAAAAATCAAAGAAACACATTTAAAACTTTGCAAAACCAATGGAAAATATCTAAAACTCTAAGAAATTGAAAAAAAACTTTCTCAAAGAAAAATTAATTGACCACAAAACAGGAAAATATTTCTCGGAAATTGCAATTGTTTTACAACCACAAAAAACAATTGAAATTTGCTAGCGAGGTCATAAAATTATTGGGAACCTGAAATATAATTAAAAATTATAAAATAATCAAAGAAATCATTTACATACACATTTAAAAGTTTGCAAAACCGATTGAAAACGCAAAAAATGAAAAAGAAATTGCAAAAACAGAAAAAAAATGTTTAATGGTAAAATTTAAAAAGAAAATGAATTGGCTACAAAACAGGAATATATTTTTCAGAAATTTCTTAGAAATTGCAATTGTTTTACAACCACAAAAACAATTGAAATTTGCTAGGTAGATGATAAAAAAAAGTTGGAAACCTGAAATGCAATTCAAGATTATAAAAAAAATCAAAGAAACAATTTACAAACGTAAGATTATAAAAAAACAAAGAAACAATTTACAAACGCATTTAAAAATTTTCTAAATTAATTGAAAATATCTGATACACTAAGAAATTGAAAAAGATTTTTCAAAAAACCAGGAAAAAAATATTTTTAAAAAATGGTAAACTTTCTCAAATCAAAATTAATTGACTACAAAACGGGAAAATATTTTTTGGAAATTTCTTAGAAATTGCAATTGTTTTAGAACCACAAAAAAAAAATTGAAATTTCCTAGGTAGATGATAAAAAAAAGTTGGAAATCTGAAATACAATTCAAGATTATAAAAAGAAATCAGAGAAACAATTTACAATCGCATTTAAAAATTTTCAAAATTAATTTAAAATATCTGAAATACTAAGAAATTGAAAAAGATTTTTCAAAAAAACAGGAAAAAAAAATATTTCTAAAAATGGTAAACTTTCTCAAAGAAGAATTAATTGACTACAAAACAGGAAAATATTTCTCGAAAAATGTTTTGGAACAACAAAAAACAATTGAAATTTGCTAGGTAGGCGATAAAAAAGTTGGAAACCTGAAATACAATCCAAGATTATCAAAAATCAAAGAAAAAATTTACAAACGCATTTAAAAATTTGCAAAATTAATTATCTGAAACACTAAAAAATTGAAAAAGATTTAAAAAAAAAACAAGAAAAAAACATTTAAAAAAAATTGTTTTCTCAAAGAAAAATTAAGTGACTACAAAACGGGAAAATATTTCTCGAAAATTTCTTAGAAATTGCAACTGTTTTACAACCATAAAAAACAATTGAATCAGGTAAAAAACGTTCCAAAATTTGCGAAATGTTCTTAAAATTAAAAAAAAAACTATTTCATCAAAACACAATTGAAAGTGCACAAAAAATAATTTGCGATGTTAATTAATTTCATCAAAACAACTGAAATTACACAAAAAATAATTTACGACGTTAATTAATGTGATCTTCAATTTTTTTTTCTAAATGGGCCAAGAATGACCTCAATGGCTGCAGTTGCCTGATGGATATTATCACCAATTGCAAAGTATCATGTTTTAAGTGGAAGAACACCAGAAGTCGTTCAAGATCTATGCTCCAAATTTTATAGTTATTTAGTGTATTAAAGTATGGATTTTATGTATTTTTTTAGTTGATATAGAGCTTTTATAAACAATCTAAGTGTTGCCTTTACCTGATTTCTTGTAGTATAGGTTGCCTAGGCTTATATACATTATTATCACTGCTCTTTTTTTATTACCATCTCTGGGAAATAATTCTTTGTACTCCTTGTACTTATCTATTTGAAATGCGTGCGGCTTTTACTGCTACATTTATTAACCAGATTGCCTAGGCATAAACATACCCATAACTACTATTTGTCTGATCACTATTATTTCAAGAGTTGCTTTTGTCGATTCCTTATAATGTAATTTTTTATAACCATCACTGCCTAGATTCACAGACGTGCCTGCGACTTAAGTGAATACTGAGTAGGTTATCTAGGCTTCAATTTTATCTTCAGACTTTATTTATATTTCTTGATATTTATTTGATCACTACTCTTTTTGCCTTGCTATTAGCAATTTTGTGAGTTTCTGATCTTTACCATTTTTCGTAGATTCTGCCATTTGCCTAAAAACTCTGCCTGTGAAAATCTGTATAATTTATAGGCTGAATTTTCTAGGCTGCTTAGGCTTAGGTATCACTATTGTACTTTTAAAAGTTTCTTTTGCTTACTCTGCATTTACATTTATTGTACATAATGTGAGACCTATGGTGCTTTCTATTACCTAGGCATAAACATGTGTTTTGGATGTTAAATATGACTCCTGATATTTCTCTGATTTCGGTGTTTTTAAGAGTTACTTTTGTCTATTCATTATGACCAATTTTGTATTACCCTTATTGCCTAGATTCACATCTGTGCCTTTGATGTATGATGTATGTATAAAAACTGCCTTTTGCCTAAAAAATGTCTTTGCATTCCCCGTGATTTTGTAAGCAATATATCCGCTTTTTCTGGATTTCTAATGGTCCGGGTTTATTTGGCTTGACTACTTAAATTTTAAGATTTTGCCTATTTAAATTTATTGTACTGTTCCTAAAAATATTCCTTCGTGCTGCTTGTTCGTATCTCTACGATCGGTGTGATGCCTTGGCTGCTTTTTATTAACCAGATTGCCTAGGCATAATCACGCGCTGTGGATTTTACCTAACACTACTGATATTTGTCTGAAATCGGTTTTTCCTTTTGCCTATTCTATATGATTAATGAACCATGTATAACGAAGTAGAAGCTTCTTACATTAACAATATATTTTATGTGATCTGATTTTTTATTACCTATACTGCCTAGATTCGCACATGTATAAATACGACTATTTATAAGAGATGTTTCTTTGTGCTGCCTATTTACGTTTCGGCTTTGTTTTTTTATTAGGGTCCGAATTGCCTAGACTTAAGTACGACATTACTCAATTTTTAACAGTTGCCTTTACATATTCCGCATAATATGTATTTTATTACCTCTATTGTTTAGATTTACAACTGTAACAACTCCATATTCTGTATAAAAACTGCTATTTACTAGTTTTTAGAAGTGTTTCTTTGCCTGTGCGAATGTGTGCATTCCATATGCGGCCTTTGCTATTTTTTATTATACCAGATTGCCTAGGCATAAGCTTGCGCTGTGGATTTTACCTAAGTAAATGTTTGCTTTAGATCGTACCACTCCTGATATTTGTATGACTTGCTTTTGCCTATTCTATATGACCTCGTCATTAATATTTCTGCCTAGATCCACATATGCATAAACACTGCACTTTCACCGAGAAATATTTCTTTATGTTGCCTGTGCTTTTATAAATGATCTATGCACTGATTTTACTGATTTTTCACGGTCTAGGTTGCCTAGGCTTATGAACATCATTACATGACTACTCAGCTACTTTTATTAATGATTAATTTCTCTGTGGAATATTTTTTTGTGCTCCCTGGGCATATCTGTACGATATGTTTGTTGCTTTTTATTAACCAGATTGCCTAGGCATTTATCTATTCTTTATAGAAAAAATATTTATTACATTTACTGCCTAAATAAATTCGCAAGATGTGCATGGGATACATATATTATTGCTATTTTGCTAATTAGTAAGTTGTCTAGGCTTAAATATTTGTTTCATACTAATAATTAGAAAAAACAAGAAAATTTTCGTGTTTTTTCTAATTATTAGTTAATTTTCTACAACGTAAAGGACTTATATATTATTATTTTTTTGCGATGTTATTGATTTTCTTGATATTTATTTGATCTAGACGTACTTTTGTCAATTATATATGAGCATGATCATTACTATTTTCCCTAGATTCACATATGTATAAATCCTGTCATTTGGCTAAATAGACTGCCTTTTAGGGATGTTGTTTTATACTGCCTATGCATACCTGTATAATTTATATGCTCCCTTTCTAATTGTCTATGTTGCTTGGCTTATTAACGTTGTTACTACTGAACTTTTACAAGTTTATTTTGCCTACTTTGCATTAGCTTGTTATCACTTATTAATTAAATTCAAAACTGTGATATTATTTATAAACATTGCTTTCAAAAGAATTTTTAGTAGTGAATATGCGTATGTGGGTAAGATATATGTGCGCAATTTTCTTATTTCGATTGCCTAGGCTTAAATGCCTTGGATACTGCGTATAACTACCGTTATTTATCTAGGGCTTCTAAAGGTTTCTTTCGATTGCTTTGTGTATATAAAATCCATCAACAATTTGTAATTAAAGTTATCATGTATGTTTAGGGTGGGTGGGTAGTCTCTAACCCACCCTCTACTGGGTAAAATAATCCAGGGTTTTAATTAAAAGTTGTAAAATGCAAATAAACCTAACATTATTGCAAATTTTAATAGATTTATTCAAACAAATTATTTTGGATGATGTTTTACTGATTATAGGTGGGGTAGAGGCCACCCACCCACCCTACATATACATAAACTTTAAATCCTTATCGCCTGGCGGTTTCCAATTAATTACAAAACTTTTTGAATAAAAATGTAATTAAAATGGTAAAATTTTTGAGTCATTAGATTAGTAAAAATTTGATACATGATGGGTGGGCAGATTTTAAACCTAAATTAGAGATTAGCTATAGAAAGTCATTTATATTTAAACTCAAATTTTGATTTTGTTTTAATTTTTATTACAAAAGGGTTTGATTGTTTTTAGCAGCAAAATCATCAACGATTAGCAATAAAAGTTATCATGTATATGTAGGGTGGGTGGGTGGCCTCTATCCCACCCTTCAATCAGTAAAACATAAGCAAGGGTTTTAATTAAAAGTTGTAAAATATAAAGAAACAAAATAATTGCAATTTTTAGATTTATTCATACAACTTTTTCAAATAATTTTTGATGATGTTTTACTGATTGGAGGGTGGGATAGAGGCCACCCACCCACCCTACATATACATATAAAATTCAATTTCTAATGTTTTCGCGATTTGGTGAAAATTAATTAATCAAAAATACTGGTGATGTTTTTCGAAAACTTATCGAGAGTCAGTGATGAATGTAAAAATGTATATGTAGGGTGGGTGGGTGGCCTCTATCCCACCCTCCAATCAGTAAAACATAAGCGAGGGTTTTAGTTTGAAAGTTGTAAAATGTAAACAAATATAACATAATTGATGTATTAATACAAATATTTCAAATAATTTTTGATTTTTTTACTGACTGGAGGGTGGGATTTTTTAATATGAATTCTATATAGGGAAAGTAAAAATTTATATGCGTGATGAGAAATTATGCACTCTTACATTATATATGCGCTGAAAAACAAAACAAAAATAAGAATGGTCGTTTATCTAAATACAGAAGAAAATTTAAAAAAACACCATTGGGAAACTAGAGTACAAACAGTAGTTTATAAAAGCGTGGTATTTTTAGTCCTGACCCTCCCTTGCATTTCTTTAAATTACCTGTGACATTCATAAATAATATCATTCCTCAACGGTGAAAGATGCGCGTCTACCACATGTAGCCACTGTAATGATAAATAATATGTGTATTCATTATAATGAAGCACCTAAGCCGGTTGTAGATCTGCAAATAATTCAAGTAGACCCGGGGACATAAAAGCGACCACGCAGGCAACCGACGGCCGCAAGTTCACATTAAATCCCATTAATTCCCGCAACGAGATAAATCCTCTTCGCGGTGGCCACACGCGCTTATGACGAATGGACTTCAATAAAATTAAACCCGAAACTATTCGATGTGAAATTGCGCGTGCATAAGGAAGGAATTATCGCGAATACTCGAGAGGAAATCGAAGACGCGATCCGGAATGGTCATTAAGTCGATAAGCGACGGACAGTTCTCACAATCATTAGAGGAATGCGCGTTTTCGAGTTTCGTTTCGATGGCGACTTATCGCCGATGCAGGAAGTGATTAATTCGCGGAATGGCGAGAAACGGATTAATTAATAACGCCGATGGATTAATTACCGTGTGAAGGAGGGTGAAGGATTCGGCCCGGATTCGTTCCCGGAATGTGTCCCCGGTAAATTAGGTCGCTTTATTAAAGGCTCCTCCGGACGCGACTCGAGGAAGTGTCGTCTTCATTACGGGCATCAGTCAAGGCGGCGTTGGAATAAATTCCGCGTTCGGGTTTTACCTCCAATTTTTTCCTATTGCGGTATTTAAAATCCTATTATTAACCACCTTGTCTCGGGGAAAAGTAAGGCTCTTTCCACAGGGGGTGAGTTCTTTTGAGCGATCACTGCTCATTTATCACCGCGCGGCAGAAATATCATTTCGCTTTTTGCGGACCCCCACGAGTTAATCTAGGTGCGGTTAACCTACCGTGACGTGTGCCCATAAATTTCAACAAGCACGTATGTACACTTTACAATGATGGTACACCATTGACATATATTCTTTATAAGGTACGTGAAGTGCATGCAAAAATTTCTCTTTGACCGAATTCATTTTTACTAAATATTATCCTTCTAGAAAACTAGTAAATATCTGGTTTAATAAATATTTGGTTTATTGGAAGCGTTTACATTATTTATTAGCTTTTACCAGTCGATTTGCCTTGATTCCATTATACTTTCAACTTAATTAGATAATTCGATGAAACCGCATAAAACTTTCATAGTCGATTAAATAATTGAGATGATTCGTGGGATAACCAGAGAGACCAATAATTAGCAACAAGAAACGATCGACTTTCATAATAATCGTAAAAACTGTAGCGAATGATTCGTTTTTAATCGCCACATTCTAAAAATTAGTCGCATCGACCCAAAAATAGGAGGAAAGCGAAAGTGTTCCCATTTTACGGGAAATTTGATAATTTTTGGCCGCGGTGGTGCATTAGAAAATTCTCCCTCATTAACCCGGTTAACACGGCCCAGACGCATACTTAATCCACTCCGCTTCTATTAGCATTCATTACGGGGCGTCGCTGTAAACTGATTTTTAACGAGGCCCGATGGTAATTTTCTAATTATTACCGTTCCGATCGATAAATTATCAGATGGACTGGATTAATTAAGCCCGCGCGGTCCGCAATTAAGGCTACCTGACTTGAAAGCCGTCGCATGTGTGTGTGTGTATAGTAGGGGGGCGGGGTGGTGCCCTCCGTGGCCGCGACCCCGGAATAAATTACACGGGGCCCAAATTGGCCCCCACTTAGCACCTCCGCTAAACTGAAAGAGGCGGCGGCCGGAATAATTGAATTAAGTTAAATGCGAAAAGCCTAAGTTGCACCTGACGCGAAGGGCGGGGGGGGCGGCGGATATCCGTCGCTGAAAATTCGCCGAAAAGCTAAGCACTGTCAACAATGTAACGTTTAATCGGGCTAAAAAGTTAATGTTTCGAATTATGGTTTTTTAACTTCATCTTAATTACAAAATGCAAAACTATATTCTTCTATAATAATACTTACATACAATGGAAGTATTAATTTTATTTTAACATCGTATTTAAAATTTTTGACGTATCTTGTGGAATGTATGTAACATTTTGATTCAGAGATAGTTTTTGAAATTTTGTGGTAATGCATGTCCTTGTACAGGTGTGGAATTATTACAGAAAAAAAAAAACAATTTACAACACTATTACATTATTATTAACAAATCCTAACAGCATTGTCTACTTTATTAAAACAACGCGACCCCAATATTGGCAGAGGGATTTGTTTGTTTGTTCGCATCTCCGGCACAACCAGAGCAGTGGGTTACGTGCAGAATGGGGAGGGAAAAACAGGAAACAAAGGAAGAGAAAAATATTTATTGTATCGATTCTTGTACCGCATTTCTCATCGTGCCGTGTGTGTATATCACAAATGTGACGTCGTGCTGCGGAATCAATTTATTCAACCGAGAAACTTTTTTTTTCTATCCGCAGGATTTCACACCTGATTTCTCGCTTTGTTTTTCCAATAGATTTCTCATCACGTCCACCCTCCAGTCTCGGGAAAAAAATAATAACAACAATGTAAACGTCGCTGGAGATATTTCCGCATTTACCCGAGAATCGGAAAATCCTGAGGTGCATTCGTAATTGAAACGAATGGATTGAAATGCAATAATTAAATTGAGAGAAGAATTAAATTATTTTTCTCGAAAACTATGAGGTAAAACATAAGCGAGGGTTTTAATTAAATAATTGCAATTTTGAGAGATGTATTCATAGAAATTTTTCAACTAATTTTTGATGATGTTTTACTGATTGGAGGGTGTGATAGAGGCCACCCACCCACCCTACACATACATCAATTTCAATTAATAATCGTCTCGTGGTTTGGAGTAAAATTAATTACAAAACTTTTTGAATAAAAAAGAAATTAAAAAAGTAAACTTTTTGAGTGAGTATATTAATAAAACATTTGTACATGATGGGTGGGCAGACACTAAATCTAAATTAGATAAGATTAGCTATAGAAATTCTTTTATATTCAAACTTAAATTTTGTTTTTGTTTTATTTTTATTACATACAGTATTTGACTGTTTTTATCAGCAAAATCATTAACGGTTAGCAATTATAGTTATCATGTATATGTAGGGTGGGTAGGTGGCCTCTATCCCACCCTCCAATCAGTAAAACATAAGCGAGGATTTTAATTAAAAATTGTAAAATTTAAACAAACATAAAATAATTGCATTTTTAACTGATGTATCCATACAAATATTATAAATAATGTTTGATGATGTTTTACTGATTGAAGGGTGGGATAGTGGCCACCCACCCACCCTACATATACATATAAATTTCAATTACTGATCGTCTCGCGGTTTCCAATAAAATAAAATACAAAACTTTTTGAATAGAAAGAAATTAAAAAGGTAATAATTTTCGAGTGAGTAAATTAGTAAATATTTGATGCATGGTGGGTGGGCAAATTTTAAAACTTAATTAGTAAAATTAGCTATAGAAAGTCATTTATATTTAAACATAAATTTTGATTTTGTTTCATGTTTTATGACATAAAGTGTTTTATTGTTTTTAGCAGCAAAATCATCAACGATTAGCAATTAAAGTTATCATCCATATGTAGCGTGGGTGGGTGTCCTCTATCCCTTCCTCCACACAGTAAAATATAAGCGAGGGTCTTAATTAAAAATTGTAAAATATAAATACACACAAATTATTTGCAATTTTTAGAGATTTATTCGTACAAATAATTTTTGATGATGTTTTACTGATTCGAGGGTGGGATAGTTGCCACCCACCCACCCTACATATACATATAAATTTCAATTACTGATCGTCTCTAGGTTTGAAGAAAAATGAATTTCAAAACTTTTTGAATAAAAAAGAATTAAAAAGGTAAAATTTTGAGTGAGTAAATTAGTAAACATTTGGTGCATGATGGGTGGGCAGACTTTAAATCTGAAATAGATAAAATTTGCTATTGAAAGTCATTTGTATATAAACTTAAATTTTAATTTTGTTCTATTTTTCATTTCATACAAAGTTTTATTGTTTTTTAAGCAGCAAAATCAACTGTTAGTATTTAAAGTTATTATGTATATGTAGGGTGGGTGGGTGTCTTATATCCCACCCTCCAATCAATAAAACATAAGCGAGGGCTTTAATTAAAAGTAGGAAAGTACAAATAAACACAATTATTGCAATTTTTAGAGACTTATTCATTAAAAATTTGCAAATAATTTTTGATGATGTTTTACTGATTGGAGGGTGGGATAGAGGCCACCCACCCACCCTACATATACATATAAATTTAAATTACTGAACGCCTCGCGGTTTCCAATAAATAAATTACAAAGCTTTTTAATAAAAAAGAAATTAAATAGGTAAAATTTTTGAGTGAAGAAATTAGTAAAAACTTGATGCATGATGGGTGGGTAGACTTTAAATATAAATTAGATAAGATTAGCTATAAAAAGTATTTTATATTTAAATTTAAATTTTGATTTTGTTATATTTGTTATTACATAAAGGGTTTTATTGTTTTTAGCAACAAAATCATCAACGATTAGCAATTATAGTTATCATGTATATGTAGGGTGGGTGGGTAGCCTCTATCCACCCTCCAATAAGTAAAACATTAGCGAGGGTTTTAGTTAAAAGTTGTAAAATGTAAACAAACACAAAATAATTGCATTTTTTTTTCATACAAATATTCCAAATAATTGTTGATGATGTTTTACTGATTGGAGGGTGGGATAGAGGCCACCCACCCACCCTACATATACATATAAATTTAAATTACTGATCGCCTCGCGGTTTCCAATAAAATAAATTACAAAACTGTTTGAATAAAAAGAAATTAAAAAGGTAAAACTTTTGAGTGAGTAAATTAGTAAATATTTGATGTATGATTTGGACTATGCTTTATTTTTCATTACATAAAGGGTTTGACTATTTTTACCAACAAAATCATCAACGATTAGCAATTATAGTAAATATAATATAATAAGTAAAACATAAGCGAGGATTTTAATTACAAGTTGTAAAATATAAATATACATAAAATAATTGCAACTGTTAGAAATTTGTTCATACAAATTGTGCAAATAATTTTTGATGATGTTTTACTGATTGGAGGGTGGGATAGAGACCATTAATAGTAGGGTGGGTGGGTGGCCTCTATCCCACCCTCCAATCAGTAAAACATAAGCGAGGGTTTTAATTAAAAGTTGTAAAATGTAAACAAACACAAAATAATTACATTTTTCGTATTTCTAAATAGAGAAAATAAATTGACATTTAAAAATAAAAGTGAAGGAAGGAAATAAAAAAGGGTTTTAAATCGATAGTTAAAGATTGTTAATAATCAATTTATTGATTTTACTTTACATGTTCAGAACAGTATTACCATTGATTATTTTAAGGGAATTTTATAAGGGTGAATTTTAAATTAAAATTGAATATATTTTCAATTATCGTGCAAAATTTCAAATCCATATGAATTGTTTTCATATAATAGATACTATTAATCAAAATGAATATTATGTTATGCAACCCTATATACGCATCCCGAGCAAATTGTGTGCGTTATGAATAAATTAAATATTACATCAATACATTTCATTATTCATTCCCGAAATATTGTAATCATATTCGCGCACCCTATAATATTAACGCAAAAAACAAACAATCATCTATGCTATGCACAGGAATAATTAAATTCTATTTAAATGCGTTTTACGAAATATATAATAAACACCAACAAAACATAATTACCGCTGTAAATATATTTATTGTTTATTTAACTCGGTGAAATAAACGTAAAGTTTTGAAAACATGTTTTTGTTAGTTATATAAAATATATTCCAACAGAATTAGTTTTATATGTAATTATTGTTACACATTATTTTGGTATCAATTATTTTACAGTTAAAATACACATATTTTTGAAATATCGTATGCAACCTAACTTGCGTATGGATTTCAACGCTTGCATTATTAGTTATCATATGCAACACTACTTACATCCGTGTTTCTCGGTGTAATAAACGTATAGTTTTGATGACCTATTTTTGTTAGTTATAAAATATTCCAACTGATAATTGCAGAATTAGTTTTATAGGTAAAAACATTAAATTATTGTTAGCCTTTCTTTTGTATCATTTGTTTTACAGTTAGAATTATAATAGACGAAGCTTGGATTTATGCTCGACCGTGCTCGTAGCTACGGATTGGCTATCTGAGTGAAGGGATTTTACCTGAACCACTTTGGACTCCTTCATATAATTATAATAAATACACATTTTTTTAAAACCGTATGCAACCATACTTGCATACGGATTTCAATGGTCACATAATTATTTACCACGTCATATGCAACACTACTTACATTCGTGTTTCTCGGGAAACATAAATATGATGTAGTATATTCAATTAACATTTAATTTTAACTACTTATTTTTTTTAATTATACGTCTGTAACGATATGATTTCGTGTTGGAAATCTTACGTACCTAAGTGATGAATAGATTCCGTGTGTTTATTTTCGGTGATTAATGAGGGGGTCGGCTTTAATTGGTGTAATTTCATGTAAAATATGAAAATTTTAATCCATTTCAAACCAAATTTCCAAACAAAGCCGAAGGGATACGATTAATCACGCGGACGTGTGGTTACGTGCAATTTGTTTCGGAGGCGATCAATTTGTTGGTTTTAAGTAGAAAATTACACTTTAATTCGGTTTCTCACAATTTTCGCCTAATCATCAGCGTAGGTAACGACTCTAACGAATTTATATGAAAATAAAGGTGTGAAAAAAAATCATCACCTTCACAATTATCGCAAGGGGTAATCACGTATTATTACAACTCCCACTATTTATCATGTTAATTTCCGACCTTTCCGTACGCACACAAAGGCGTCGCGTCGCTCTCTCTCTCCCTCTCCTTCTCTTCTTCTTCTGGGTGCCCATGGCTGGATGAATAATTCAACGCGCCACGTCCAAAGTGAAAAATCCGACAAAGTGGATCGACACATTAAAGCACCGTTTTATGCCCCGGAGCATTGTGACATACGTCTCTCCTGAGCGTGATGGACGAATTTATGAAAATATTCAAAGACCGGTCTGAGGCGATTTAAATATAATGCCATTCTTGACGGTATTGCCCAACTTGTGCCACTGGCGAAGGTTGCGTTGCGAAAGTGTCTCCATTAGGTGAAGGATCGGAATTAATCTATTGTGAGGAGAGGTAATTGCTCCTTTATCCTTACCAAGGATTTTAAATACGATCTGAATAATTCAGATAAGTTCTCTGTGCTAGAGAAAACCATAAACATTGTTAATTTATCAATTTGGTTAATTAATTTGTGTATAAAAACACATTTACATGTGCAATTAATAACATTTCCATGCACGTAGGCATATTTGAATCCGGAGGCACAATATTTAAATTGAAATACAGATATTACACGCCTACCCTACCATGAAAATATTTTAATTGTACGACCTCTTGGGACACTCTGGAAAAACAGAACGTACAATTCAAATAAGTGAGGGGTTTTTCACGTGTATGTGTGTACGTACGTCCTGGAAAAAAATGGGGAAGGGTGCAATTAACGCGGTCCAAGAAATTTTAATAATAAATCAACAGCCGCCCAACCCCTGGTTAAAACAGGTAAACACTGACAAAGTTCTCGTGCGAAAGTTGAGTGGTAAAACATGGCATCGCGCTTACGGGAAATAAAAAGAGGAGTCCGGTGATTTTTAACGTCGAAACTTCGGGCATTAAAAACATTTTAAATGTCCGGCGTGCGGTCGTTCAGTCCTGAAATTCGGCCTGGGCGACATTTAAATCAAGAAATTACACCAGGTGACATTTATCGGTGGGGCCGGAGTTAATTGGCCAATAAAGTCCGGTATGTGATTTGTTCAAAAGTTTCGACTTTTCGAACGTATACGTGCCCAGATCGAATCGAATCGGGAGGTGAGATCTAATCGATCGGCTTTTTTCAGGCGATGTACGGAATGAAGTTCGGTTACTACAAGTTTCCACTTTCGTTACTTTTATTGGAAACGTTTAATATAGCCTGGGAGAGTTTTTGAAATTACTATGTGCCGATTTCTCCACTCTCGTATCCAATTTAACGACGTTCAAAAGGGACGTATCCATGAAGGCACGAGATTACTTACGTCACGGTAATTCAAAAAGATTTTCAATTACTGTAAGTTTGCATTTATCGACGTTCAAAAAAGTCTAATAAAATCTTCTCGTTTTATTAGTTTGGAGAAAATGTCTCTTAACGTATTGTAAAATAAGCTTCATCCAAAAATTCTTGATAATAAAGCTCAGAGTGTTCATATTGATGATTTAATTGGAAATTTGAATCTATAATCCTTGGATCTCATCGAGATGAATTGTCAGGATTCAACACGAATAAATAAAAATGTGCGCACTTGTGCAATCCGAACGTCCTTCAACGTGCCAACAACAATCGGACGGATTACGTAAGCGCGCTCATTGCTGGTTTCGATCATCTGTGAAATTGAGGGAAAAAAATGGGAGCTCGTATTAGCGGTGATAATTGGGAGAACAAATATGTCGTAACTAGGCGATGGGAATCGGTGCTTAATTTAATTCCGAATTCGGCGCGATTGTTACGCAAGTGCACTTCGCCACCGGGCATCGGATTTTTGTAAAATTGGATGCAATTACAATTAAAAATCGATTCACTACAGTTCTACGTGTGAACTCCTTTGGCGATTCAGCCTAAAAATTCCTTAAATTATTATTACTAATGCAAATAAAGGGATAAAATCTATGAAAGGTGGCAAAGTTCAAAAACAAATTTATTAATAAACTCACAAATCAAAGTTGTAAAAGATATAATTTATTGCCAATTATATAGTCCGTTACTGCCCAAAAAACTTTCTGTAGTTAGAAAAAAGTTGGGCAGGTAAGAAACTTGACTTTAAAGACATATCCATCGATGAACTTGAGAGATCTTTGCAGTTAAAAGAGCAAAATAATTTTCATCCATTGAAATTAAAAATGAATTTAAATACCCATTTTAAGTGTCAAGATATAGATTAACAAAGGCAAAATTTCAAAAATCATAAATCAAGAATCTAAAAGAAATAATTTATTGCTGCCCAAAATTTTTTGCAGATATGAAATAGTTTGTCAAGACGGAAAACTGAATTTAAAGGCTTATCAATTACTGCAGTTGAGAGAGCATAATCTGTTTTATATTATTCTAACTTTATACCTATCTTCTGCATATTCTAACCCACCCTCCAATCAATAAAACATAAGCGAGAGTTTTAATTAAAAGTTGTGATGCGTAAATAAACAAAATATTATTGCAAAATTTAATAGATTTATTCAAAAATAAGTTTCAAATAATTTTTGATGATGTTTTACTGATTGAAGGGTGGGATAGAGGCCACCCACCCACCCTACATATACATATAAATATAAATTACTGATCGTCTCGCCGTTTGTAGTTAAATTAATTACAAAACTTTTTGAATAAAAAAGAAATTCAAAAGATAAAATTTTATGTGAGGAAATTAATCAACTTTTGAGGCACGATGGGTGGGCAGACTAAATTAGATAAGATTAGCTATAGAAAGTCATTTATATTTAAACTTAAATTTTGATTTTGTTTTATTTTTTATTACATAAAGGGTTTGATTGTTTTTAACAGGAAAATCATCAACGATTAGCAATTATAGTTATCATGTATATGTGAAGTGGGTGGGTGGCCTCTATTCCACCCTCCAATCAGTGAAACACAAACGAGGGTTTTAATTAAAAGTTGTAAAATATAAATAAACACAATAATTATAATTTTTAGAGGCTTATTCATACAAATTTTTCAAATAAATTTTGATTATGTTTTACTGATTGGAGGGTGGGATAGAGGCCACCCACCCACCTTACATATACATATAAATTCCAATTACTGATCGCCTCGCCGTTTGCAGTAAAATTAATTACAAAATTTTGTGAATAAAAAAGAAATTCAAAAGATAAAATTTTAAGTGAGGAAATTAATAAACTTTTTAGGAACGATGGGTGGGCAGACTTTAAATGTAAATTAGATAAGATTAGCTATAGGAAGTCATTTATATTTAAACCGAAATTTTGATTTTGTTCTAATTTTTATAACATAAAGGGTTGGATTGTTTTTAACAAAATCATCAACGATTAGCAATTAATGTTATCATGTATATGTAGGGTGGGTGGGTGGCCTCTATCCCACCCTCCAATCAGTAAACCATTAGCGAGGGTTTTAATTGAAAGTTGTAAAATATAAATAAACACAAAATAATTGCAATTTTTAGAGATTGATTGCTGCAGATTTTTCAAATAATTTTTGACGATGTTTTACTGATTGGAGGGTGGGATAGAGGCCACCAACCCACCCTACATATACATATAAATTCCAATTACTGATCGTCTCGCCGTTTGCAGTAAAATTAATTACAAACTTTTTGGATAAACAAGAAATTAAAAAAGTAAAATTTTTGAGTGAGTAAATTAGTAAAAATTGTATGCATGATGGGTGGGCAGACTCTAAATCTAAATTAGATAAGATTAGCTGTAAAATTTTATTTTATTACAAAAAGGGTTTGATTATTTTTAGCAGCAAAATTAACAACTATTAGGAATTAAAGTTATCATGTATATGTAGGGTGGGTGGGTGGCCTCTATCCCACCCTCCAATCAGTAAAACATAAGCGAGGGTTTTAATTAAAAGTTGTAAAATATAAATAAACACAAAATAATTGCAATTTTTAGAGATTGGTTCCTACAAATTTTTCAAATAATTTTTAACGTTGTTTTACTGGTTGCAGGGTAGGATAGAGGCCACCCACCCACCCTACATATACATATAAATTTCAATTACTGATCGCCTCGCCGTTTGCAGTAAAATTAATTACAAAACTTTTTGAATAAAAAAGAAATTCAAAAGATAAAATTTTAAGTGAGGAAATTAATAAACTTTTTAGGCATGATGGGTGTGCAGACTTTAAATCTAAATTAGATAAGATTAGCAATAGAAAGCCATTTATAATTAAACTCAATTTTAATTTTGTTTTATTTTTTATTACATAAAGGGTTTGATTGTTTTTGCAGAAAAATCGTCAACGATTAGCCATTAAAATTATCATGAATGTGTAGGGTGGGTGGGTGGCCTCTATCCCACCATCGAATCAGTAAAACATAATCGAGGGTTTCAGTTAGAAGTTGTAAAATGTAAACAAACGCAAACTAATTGCTTTTTTTCATACAAATATTTCAAATAATTTTTGACGATGTTTTACTGATTTGAGGGTGGGATAGAGGCCACCCACCCACCCTACATATATATACAAATTTTAATTACTGATCGTCTCGCAGTTTGAACTAAAATTAATTACAAAACTTTTTGAATAAAAGAGAAATTCAAAAGGTAAAATTAAGAGTGAGTAAATTAATGACAATTTGATGCATGATGGGTGGGCACACTCAAAATCCTAATTAGATAAGATTAACTATAGAAAGTCAATTTTATTTAAACTTAAATTTTGATTTTGTTTTATTTTTTATTACATAGAGGATTTTATGGTTTTTAGCAGCAAAATCAGCAACGATTAGCAATTAAAGTTATCATGTATATCTAGGGTGGGTGGCCACTATCCCACCCTCCAATCAGTAAAACATAAGCGAGGGTTTTAATTGAAAGTTGTAAAATATAAATAAACACAAAATAATTGCAATTTTTAGAGATTGATTCCTACAAATTTTTCAAACAATTTTTGACGATGTTTTACTGGTTGGAGGGTAGGATAGAGGCCACCCACCCACCCTACATATGCATATAAATTCAAATTACTGATCGCCTCGCCGTTTGCAGTAAAATTAATTACAAAACTTTTGGAATAAAAAAGAAATTCAAAAGATTAAATTTTTGAGTGAGGAATATATAAAATTTTTAGTCACGGTGGTGGGCAGACTTTAAATCTAAATTAGATAAGATTAGCAATAGAAAGCCATTTATAATTAAACTCAATTTTAATTTTGTTTTATTTTTTATTACATAAAGGGTTTGATTGTTTTTGCAGGAAAATCGTCGACGATTAGCAATTAAAGTTATCATGTATATGTAGGGTGGGTGGGTGGCCTCTATACCACCCTCCAATCAGTAAAACATAAGCGAGGGTTTTGATTAAAAATTGTAAAATATAAAAAAAACAAAATAATTGCAATTGTTATTGATTTATTCATAATAAATTAAAACAATTTTTGATGATGTTTTACTGATTGGAGGGTGGGATAGAGTCCACCCACCCACCCTACATATACATATAAATTTCAATTACTGATCGTCTCGTGGTTTGGAGTAAAATTAATTACGAAACCTTTTGAATAAAAAGGAAATTCTAAAGGTAAAATTTTTGAGTGAGTAAATTAGTAAAAATTTGATGCTTGATGGGTGGGCAGACTTTAAATCTGAATTAGATAATATTAGCTATAGAAAGTCATTTATATTTAAACCTAAATTTTGATTTTGTTTTATTTTTCATTACGTAAAGGGTTTGATTGTTTTTAACAGGAAAATCATCAACGATTAGCAATTTAAGCTATCATGTATATGTAGGGTGGGTGGGTGGCCTCTATCCCACCCTCCAATCAGTAAAACATAAGCGAGGGTTTTAATTAAAAGGCCGTCATTTTCATCAGCTCAGAAAGGTATAGTTAAAAGCCAATGCGAGAAATCTCTCTCCCAACGAAGGATTTTGTAGATTGGAGAAAGAAAGACATATAGAATTGAGGATAAGAAGATTTCTAAGCAAGAAGGGGAAAATACTAGTATATCAATGGAATATATCACTATACCAGTGAAGGCTATTCCAGTTGAAAGAAAGAGGAGTGAGATACAATCCAAGAAATATGAGAAGGTGTAATCCATAGATAAATGACAATACAAGAAAGAATGGGAGAGTTACGATCCAAGAAAGGAAGCTAAGCTATGAATTTACGGATTGATCGATAAGTTTGACCATGTAATTAAAGAGGTGAAATTATTTGTTGTTGGTATTACCATTTAATGCCCAACCTAGCTGTAGTTCTGTAGTTAAACCAGAAAGGAAGATTTTTGATTGCGTTATGGTTCAAGTAAGAACCCGATTCGTAGTTCAATTGCTCGACTGAAGAAAACAAGACTTGAATTTAAAGGACAATTTGAAAGCAAATCGAATCGTTTTTATCTTCGTAATGCTAAGATGATTAAAAATAGTAAGGACAAATATCTAAACAAACTGAACTCATGTTCAAGAATCGATGGTCAAAGAATTAAATACAAATACAAAGTCTATGGAAGATATTTGCTGATGATGTTCCATAGATGTTTACTTTAAAATAATATCAAGTTTACAATTGCAGTTTTTAAAATTTGATTATTAAGCTTCTCAGCTTCAAAATCATTATCATTACAAGTTTCCTTTTCAAAAGGTAACTTGAATGATACTCAAGGAAATTAGATAAAGCTCTTCGTGTCTGGAAAAAGTTGCATTGGTATATCTTATACCGAAAAAAAAATGTAATAATATTTTATAAACGCAATTTAAAATAATACGATAAATCAGAGGAGACGTATATTCCAAACATTACCTCGTTACGCAGAAACTTTACCGTATCCCTTATCGTTTTCTCGTGTCTCTCCCTTAATTCCATCCAGGCCGCCTTCGCCGCCGCCGCGTGTGCATACCTGCCGCCCTTATCTCGACCGCCGCGGAATTCCACGTCACGGGAAGCTCTTTAAAAGCTTTTAGAGTTACGCGTCGCGTAAAAAGCGGGATGATAACTGGTTAAATGGGGTCTGAAATAACTAGAGAGAAAAAAAGAACGGAACCAGAAAACCCGAAACGAAAAATCCCCCAGAGTGAGAGTTTTCGGGCGTAATTGAAATCCCGCCGGTTCGCCGGCCCAGATGATTTTAATTAGCTTCATCGCCGAGAATCTTAGCCTCACGGATGTTTCCTTTGTTGTTATGAATCCGTAGTAGCTAAAGGGATGCCCCGAAACTTTGCGCTGGCTGGATATTGGATTTCGTGTACAATTTGTTGCTTAAAAATGCTGAATATTCCGACAAACTCGCGGAATGCGGTATAAGGGGATTACGCTTTAATGCCACCTTTTGTGGCCTAGTGAGATGGAAATTGAAGCGTTATCCTTATATTTAAAAGAACAACAAAACAGCAACAAAACAATACTGTTTCAGTTTTTGTTTATAATTTCATAAAACATGTTCATTAATTAGAATTCAAAAGTAGACAACGCTCATGTTAATCAAAAACTTCTTTAGAAAATATTGATGTATTGATGATGCATCATGCTGTTGAAATCATGGTGTAGATGATATTAATTAGAAACTTCTATCGAAATGATTTATTGATGATGCCCCATCCTATTAAAATCATGCTATAGATAATGTTAATCAGAAACTTCTATAGAAATATATTGATTATGCACCAACCTGTTAAAACCATACTAGAGATCATCTTCATTGTATTATCGTGTTTCTAATAACTAGTGTATAGCATCTATTAATTTCATGCTTTTATGAACGTGATTCTAACAAAACGGAGCAACCAGTTTCGTTGACATTCTATTATGTGCAAACGTTATTGTTTCATTACGTTAACATCTCTACACCCTGTTGAACCGAATAGTAATTTCCCTTGTTTGTTTCAATGCGCATTAAGGTAATATAGTTGGGATTCACAGTGAACGTGCTTTATATTACAGGCATAATCTATCCAATTGCTATTCAGTTGCATCACGCCGTGATCGCGGAGAGTGACTGGTAACCTTTAAGCGTGTGCACCATCCTTTCTCTTTACCGATTACGGATGAAACGATGAGCCTTGGTATTTTGCGCAAACGTTCTCATGCAAACGGTCGTGTCGTTTTTTCTTCTTCTTTCTCTACTTAAACGAAGATGCGCTGCGGGCGTGCATTTGATGCGCAACGTGAAATAAATATTTCCGAAGCGCTAATTAGCAATTCGCTGGTAGATAAAGCGGTATCTTCAAGATTCCGAGGAAAGGGGCACGATTCCGGTCTGGTACGTGACTACACCCTCGCGCGCCACCCCGTGTTCCGGAAAAGGGGAAAAAATCCGGCGATTCGCGATAAACGGGCGCGAATTTATAACTAGGAGATAGTGCACGTAGCCGTATTAAAAAAGACGCCCTTATAAGAAAGTAAAAAAGAGAGAGAGGGAGAAGAGGAATTGAGGCAGGGCGTGCGGGGGTGCGCCAGTTAGTTAGCGGGCATAAATTTTTCGAAAAGAAAAATTGCCGCGCTGGCCCGACAGCGAGAGCGTAAAAGTTTTATTGCGTCTTTAAGAATGTGACAATGGAGCCGACAATTTATGTACAATGAAGTTGTTCCTGGAAAGTGGGTGATTACGCGGGGATGGTATTGCATTTATATGGTCTCGCGATGTGTGAAATTTACAGATTTCCTGATTACTTGATATAACCAAAAGTATTATGGAAGACTCCAAATTGACAATTTAAATTAATGTTCGATCACCTTACATATCCTTCAAAAACCATAAATCTCCTAAATTTATAGTTGAGTGAGTTATCCAAATATATTTTCATGATTTTGAATTGTAGTTAATATCTTTGAGTAACCATTTCTGTTAATTTGAAGCATCGCCAGATGACTCCGAAAGATTTTGAACGATCCTTGAATGACCATAAAAGATTTTGCTTGACTTCAACCTCTTGGATGGCTAATAAAAATCATTGAATACTCCTTGAAAACTTTGATTTATCTTTTGATGAGTTTTTACTATAATAAATATCTTTGATTGCTGTAAAATCATTGAATAATAGTTAGCAACTTTGAATTATATTTTGATGATTTTCTATTGTAATAATTGTGACCAAACTTCTAAATGGTCAACTTAGAGCATCGTTAGATGACCTCGTTGAGTGACCGTAATTGACCTTGTATTATTAGCCAGACTAGAAAGTCATTGAATACTCTTTAATAACCTTGAATTGTCGTTTGATAATTTTGGATTGTAGTAAATATCTTTGGTTGACCATAGTTTCAACCTGAAGGATTAGATAACCTCGTGAATTTTTGTTGGATGACCACAAGAGACCTTACATGACATTAAGGTAATCTTATTAAACTCTTTGATGACTAAAGAATAATTGAATAATCCTTAATACTTTTGAATGACTTTGGATTTTAGTAAATATCTTTGAATTACTGTAGTTCAAATTGCCTCAACCTGAATGATCATCAGATGACCTCAAATGACTTTGAATAGTCATTACGTGACCATAGGAGAGCTTGCGTGACTTTAAAGTCTTGTTAACCTCTGGAATGACCAAAAAAAATAATTGAATGATCCTCCACTTTGAATAATCTCTTGATGAATTTATATTGTAGTACATATCTTTGAGTGATCATATTTAAAATTTTGAATGACTTCGAATAGTCGGATGACCAAAATTGACCTTTAATTACTGTAACATCATGTTATTAACTTCCTGGATGACTAGAAAGTCATTGAATACTCTTTAATAACCTTAAATTGTCGTTTGATGAATTTAGATTGTAGTATATATATCTTTGAGTGACCATACCTCAACATGAAGGATCATTACACGTCCTTAAATGACTTCGAATAGTCATTGGATGACCAGTATTGACCTTGTATTATTTTAAGATCATCTTATTAACTTCTGGGATGATCAGAAAGTCATTGAATAGCCTTGAATTATCGTTTGTTAATTTTGGATTGTAGTAAATATGACCATAGCTTAAATTGGGCCGTTAAATGACCTCAAATAACCTTGAATTTGTATTGGATGACCATATGACATTAAGGTAATCGTATTATCTCCTTGGATGACTTATTGGAAGAATAATTGAATAATCTTTAATACCTTTGAATGTCCTTTTGATAATTTTGGATTTTAGTTAATATCTTTGAATGACTTTAGTTCTAATTGGCTCAACGTGAACGATCATCAGATGATTTCGAATGACTTTGAATGGTCATTATTGCACCATAAGAGAACTTGTATGACTTTAAGTATTCTTAACTAAGAAATAATTAAATAATCCTTAAAACTTTAAATAAAATCTTTTGATGATTTTAGACTGTAGTAAATAGCCTTGAATGACCGTTTTTTAATGTGTCAATGTGAAAGATGACCACAAAAGACTTTATATAGTGGTTGGATGACTATAGGAGACCTTGCTTTCTTAATATATCCAAAATGACCTTAATTCCATTTGGTTCCACTTAAAGGATTATTATATGACCTCTAATGACATAATCGACATTGAATGATCATAGGTGAGCTTCCATGACTTTAATGTCGTCATATAAACCATTTGAAGGAATATTATATAACCTCGAATGACTTTAAATGATCATTGGATGATCATAAAAGACCTTGCATGACTTTAAGGACTTTAAGGTCGTCATACCAACCATATGAAGGAATATTATATAACCTCTAATGATTTTATATGGTCATTGGATGATCATAAGAAACCTTGCATGACTTGAATTGAATGATATTAAGGTCATCATATAAACCATTTAAAGAATTATTATATAACCTCTAATGACTTTAAATGGTCATTGGATGATCATAAAAGACCTTGCATGATCATAAAAGACCTTGCATGGCTTTAATGACTTTAAGGTCGTCATATCAATCAATTGAAGGAATTTTATATAACCTCTGATGGCTTTGAATGGTCATTGGATGATCATAAAAGACCTTGCATGGCTTTAATGACTTTAAGGTCGTCATATCAATCAATTGAAGGAATTTTATATAACCTCTAATGACTTTAAATGGTCATTGGATGATCATAAAAGATCTTGTTTGACTTTAATGTCTTTAAGGTCGTTATATCAACCAATTGAAGGAATATTATATAACCTCTAATGACTTTAAATGGTCATCGGATGATCATAAGAGCCCTTGCATGACTTTAATGAATTTAAGGTCATCATATCAACTATTTGAAAGAATATTATATAACCTCTAATGGCTTTGAATTCTCATTGGATAATCATAAGAGACCTTGAATGACTTTAATTACTTTATGGTCATCATATTAGTCATTAATAGTACTCAAAATGTACACCTGACATTTGAAAAGAAAAGTGAACGAAGGAAATAACCAAGTGTTTTAATTCTTTAAGGTCGTCATATCAACGAAAGAATATTATATAACCTCTATTGACTTTGAATGATCATAAGAAACCTTGCATGACTTTAACCTCTTGGATGACCAAAATATCGTTGAATAATCCTTGATAATCGTTGTATAATCCTTTAATGATTTTGAATTGTAGTAAATATCTTTATGTAACCATATATCCAATTGGGTCTACCTGAAGGATCGTCAGATGTGCTCAAATAACTGTGAATGGTCGTTTTTTTATATTAATTACCTATTTGGTGATTAAAAACAATCTTTTATAACCTTTGAATTATCTTTTGATGATTTTGAACTGTTGCTGGACGATTGAAGTTCCAATTATGTCAAACTGTAGGATCATCAGATGATCTCGAATGACTGAATGGTCATTGGGTGTCCAATAATCCTTGATAAGCTTTGTATAATCTTTTGATGATTTTGAATTGTATTAAATATCTTTATGTAAACATATATTCAATTGGGTCTACATGAAGGATCGTCAGATGTTCTCGAATAACTTTGAATGGTCATTGGTTATATCAATAACTTTTTTGGTGACTGAAAAAAATCCTTTATAACCTATGAATTATCTTTTGATGATTTCTAACCGTTGTAATTATTCCTGGACGACTGAAATTCCAAGTCAAACGGTGGGATCATCGGATGATCTCGAGTGACTGAATGACTGCAAGGTCATTGGGCGTCCATAGGGTATCATACATAACTTATCATCAAACGAATACTTTTTAAGAACCTTTAATTATCTTTTGATGATTTTGGTTTGTAATAAATATCTTTGAGTGACGATGGCCTCAGTCTGGTCAACCTGAAGGTTCATCAGATGATCTTGAATGATAACGAAAAGAGACCTTACACTTCGTCAATGTTAACTTATTTATATTTTGGATGCCTAAAAATCGTTGAACAACCTTGAAACCTTGGATTATTTTTAGATGATTCTTGATTGTAGTAAATACCATACTTCGAACTGGGTCAACCGAAAAGATCGTCAAATAACCTTGAATGACTTTGGATGACTATCAACTTAAATAACCTTTAAATGACTGAGCAATTATTTAATGAATTAAATTATTTTCAATGACTGTAGTTCCAATTAGATCAACCTGAATGATCATTAAATGTCTTTGAATGGTCGTTGGATAACCAAAAGAGACCTTACATGCCTTTAAGATCAACTTGTTAATATTTTGGATGACCAAGAAATCGTTGAATTGTCATTAGATGACACTTTTGATTATAGTTCAAATTGGGTCAACCTGAAAGATCGTCACCTTAAATGACTGTCTTTGGATGACCTTAAATAACCGAGAAATTATTTAATAATCCATAACAACCTTAAATTACCTTTTATGATTTTGGTTTGTAGTAAATTATTTTCAATAACTGTGGCTCCAATTAGAACAACCCGGAGGATCATTTAATGACTTTGAATGATCGTTGCTTGACCATAAGCAACCTTGCTAGGGTCATTTTACTAATAAAATCATTGAATGAACCTTGAATGTCCAAGAATTAAATTATCATTTGAATGTTTGCAAATAAGAATTATCTTTGGATAATTTATTTTTAATTATCGTTCTATATCCTTAAATGATTTAGATGATGTTGAATGATATTAAAGAGTAATTCTAGAAAATTTTAGTCAAGAATTACAACCCTAAAAGAGTATGGGTGGCATAACTATGAATTATCGATGAAATATTTTTGGATAATCTTTTACACTTTTAAATGAATATTGAATGATCTATGTATTGCTTTAAATAGCCTTGAATGATCATTAGATAACCTTGAATGATCATTGAATAGCCGTTGTATAATTTTAGAAGATTCTGAGGTTTCGTTGGATGCTTAGGTGTTCTTTGGGTGACATAATATTGAATTATTGATGAAACATTTTTGGATAATCTTTTACACTTTTGAACGAATATTGAATGATCTTTATCTTGTTTTATATAGCCTTGAATGATCATTGGACAATCTTGAATTGCCGATGTATAATTTTAGAAGATCCTGAGGTTTTGTTGGATGTGTAGGTGTTCATGGGAGATATTTTTATTATCTTGACTTTAAAAAGTAAAAGTCTTAAGACTTCGTTGGATGGTATTAAATGGCACATTGAGCCCATTAGATGTTCTTTATTGATAATCAATAGCCTTACCGATGAATTGCGAAAGTCTTTAATGCCCTTAGGTGATCTTGAAGAACCATTCAATGACGTCCAAAAAGTTAGAATAGTTAGATAGTTGGATGACCTTATGTTAACTGTTGTTGGATTATAATTTTGTATAATAAAATAATTTCAAAAACATTAGTAAAGAAATGATGATTTCTTAAATGTAGGAGAATTGCATAAACGTGTAAAATAAGCAAATCTTACATTAAAGATACAATTATTACTTTTCAACTAGTAATTATTAATTCAATTATTTAGACTTTGTAATTAGCCATCGTTATTATTATGTAAACTAGTCCCAATTATCTCAACTTTCCTGGATATCGCTGCTTTTCGCCGGATAGTAAGAATATGATTGTATTTTCCGAACTTTGCATCAAAGCAATACAATCTCGTTACCGTAATAATCTCTGCGCTCTTTCCTTTGATAATAATGAGCTGTTAAACTCGTGGCGCGTGTCAATGGTTCTTAAAAGTCGGAACTTTATCGATTCTGTTGGGCCTTATGCGAATGAGTGATTTACCATTTTCCCATATCAAACAGAAACTCGCGCGCGCACGTCACTTAATTAGGAATGAAGAAAGCCTCTCGGGGCCGAGGAGTCAAAGATTACCGGAGGGTACCGTTAGCAATCGATAGAAAACGGTAAGTGCGCGCATCTTCACCTTTTAGAAGACGTTCACTTTGGATGCATCCAGCGAGAGGCGGGTCGGAGGTCGAGGGACCTTCACATATATAAACAAACGTTATTATTATTACGAGGTCGAGGGAAAAAAAATATATAAATCAATCAAACATGGAAATCCTCGCGTGACTCTCTAGGTATCGAACAAATAAAATTTAAAATTTCTTCGGCTTGACATCCTGGGAGAACGTCACGCGACCGACGGTGACAGTCTTATGGGATATTTTTAATGATGAGGTCGTGTGGAACCCAAATAATATTATTCCAGTAGAAAAGGAATTTACTAACTCCAATTTGTCTCGGGCTTGCGGACCTCCCGAGGATACATCGTAAAACTCCCCCGAGGATGAGCAAGGCGGTTGGTTTCCTATCGATCCGAACATATTTCAGCCGAAATTGGCATGAAATCAAAACGATTATTGTTCTTAAGTGCGCCCGGATTGTTTGTGCGCGCGTATTAATCTCGGATCTGGAACATGTAAATATATTCCTCCGGATGTTATCGATAGAGATGGATAAAACCGCCTCTTCATTATCAGTTTTATTATTTGGCCTTAATGGAGTGCTAATTTATTCCGACCATTTTTTTTTGATTCCCGTATAAGGGATGAAACTTTTCCTCAACATCTTAATAACAAAAATTTTAGAAGAACTGTGTCAGCGAAAAATATAATATTTACGTAACGCTATTCTGGTGAAAATTGTTTTTCATAAAGTGCTAATCCATTGATAATTGTTACTTTGTGTCAGAAATGTAGATATAGTAATCCAAATAAACTTGAATTTGTGAAGGTTATTAGTGCTTTCTTTGTCAAATTATAAAAAGTACTTCAGGTATCTTAATAATTATTTATCTTTTAAATATTTAAGTAAAGTTATTCCGATGGAAATCTTTTTAATTATAAAAAGTACTTAATTTTCAAGGTCACTTCAGGTACTACCATTTAATATTTCCCCTTTTTACAATTGAAAAATCTTTTATTATAAAAAATACTTCATTTCCAAGGTCACTTTAGGTACTACCATTAAAATCCCAATAAATACTTCCCCTTTTCCCAATGCAAAAATCGTTAATTATAAAAAATACTTCATTTTCAATGTCACTTCAGGTACTACCATTAAAATCCCAATAAACATTTCCCCTTTTCCCAATTGAACGTCGCTCTCGAACTGGAGAAAACGGATTTACTCAATCAGACAAAATGGTTCATTATCACCGGGGGTCGGTAGAAATTTTAAAGTCAACCGATCAATTCGGTTTCTCTACATGGGCAATTTGCGGTCGGGACGCCCCTTTAAATTTCTCACGTTGCCTCTTTCGTCCTAATTTCAATGCGATTTCCACGACTGCCGTAATCGAATAAGTGTGGTTGACAACGGGGGGGAAAAATGAGAGAAGGCGAACCTTAGCCGGGGTGAAATTTGTTATGCCGGTCCCACATTATCCGCCATTTACATGCCGCTTGTTACCCAGATAATAGCGGCATTAAAATGGGGGGTGGTGGGTGAAATTCACAATCGGCAGGTGAAAGAGTTTTATTTCACTCGTCGTTATCACATTTAATGCTTCGTTGGGTAAACATTTTATGATTGCGTTGAGTAATAGGGATCAATCATTAACCCCTATTACTACCACAATTAAATGTAAGTGCCATCCATCAATTTAATCGATTAGAATGTTCGTAGCAATAACAAATCAATTGTTTTCAGTGTTGTAACAAATTAAAAACTCAATTGAATATGTTTTCCTTATTTGTAGTAAATAAACATAACTGTACTAACTTTGATGATTAATTACCGGTAAATAATCCACGTGTAAATTTACTTTTCGTCCTATTAGGCGTCGACTTCCTTACTCGGCCAAGCCATTGTTTGCTCGTCCACAAGAGGAGTGTTTGTTTGCTGGCTGTTGGTTATCGGTGCCGCATTTTATTATTACTGCTAATCCCCATTGTTGCTCATCACAAAGGCGAGTCCATTTTTTTTCCCTCTCCTCGCTGATAGATTTATTTGATGGATTGCTGATAGCGTTTTAATAGACTCGACACAATTTGGGCCGTAATTAAACTAAACGTTTTTGCACACCCTCGACGGGATCAATTTAAATCTAACGGAGCACACCTCCCCACACCTCCTCCCTGCTGGTGGTAATCAATCGCCACGGACACCTCCTGACTGATGTGCCCGTGACATCCTCCCATTTTCACAAATTGCAAAAAACTTGATGGTGAAGTTGAGTCATCGCGGATTAATTATAATACATCAGAAATATTTTAGTTTAGGTCATTGTTATGTTTGTACAAAACAACCTAAAATATTCGCTACTTCGGTGAAACTATGCAGGAATTCGATGCTTGAGAAGCTTTTATTTGAATAGACATAAATTCCTTATAAATTAATCTGCTTATTTAAAATAAATTTTGGATTTAACTTGAATGAAATTCGTGCAAAGGTAGTAAAAACAATTTTTAAAGTATTGATGTTTGCGCAACTCTGCAAACTCCGACGTTCCTGTTTAGCATTTAAAAGAGGTCTACACGATGATGCACATTTAAATATAAAATGCAAGAGCTCTGCTGCGAACTACTTTCACTAGCGAGGATGATCGAATATTCGTTGTGAAAGTCTGTATTACAAAGGTTAAGTAAAATATCATCTTTGTGTAAGTTTACGCGTACATTTGGCAACGAGACGATTACTGGGGAGGAAGTTTGCGCGACGATATCGAGGGGAAGTAACGCGGGTGAAGTAGTTCAAAAGCACCGAGATGCGCCTTCCATGCCAACGAACACTATCTGCCCCCATCATTTTTATCCCATCAACCGGGTATTGTTTTACACGACGCATGGGACTTACCATGCATAAACAAGACGGGGGTGGAAACACGATAGCTCCCCGGATGTCGATGAGCCGGGAAGACCTACAAATTGTAACCGTTTAATACCTGTCATCCCATTAGGCGACATGTGCGCATATTTGTAGGTATTCCGGTATTCCATCCATTGTGCGTGGATGTGTCATCTGGTACGATCCGATTTGAGCACGCACGATTACTCAAGAAAACGTCAGGTGCGAGCACACGGTTTAATTAACCCAGAAGTCGCGACACCAGGAATCGATTAAACTGTGTCTTCACTTAACTAAAACCGTTGATTTTTCTCCGCGTGCAATCATTCCGAAGCGTGAGAAACCCGAGCTTAGCGTAATCGTGACACGCTAAAACCACCATCTCCTAAAACCACCGTACAATCTCTCTTCATGGGAGTAATTATCTACTCCTGACATGCTGTTAACCTTACAATATGTGTATGTGTATATATATTTTTTTCCTTCTCTCCTTCTCATATTCCTCTCTTAATTTCTAACCACGACGTACGCTGGAGAAAACATTCAATCGACTGCATGCATAAATCATCGCTTTCGCAACATCGCATCAATACAACCGCCGTCGTCTGCAGCAGGAACGCGAAAGGAGGTTTTAATTATAATCACGGTTTTAAGCATTCAATTAAAGTTTAATTAAAAAAGTTTGGAAATTTCCAACCGGCCCCAAATGATAATAGGAAGCGTATTAACACAAATTGCAACTTTGCTCCTCAACACGAACAATATTTTTTATTGCATAAAATAAAATATTTAGTTTTAATTATTAGATTAAATGAAATTTACTATTATAAATAAATTTCCCTAAATTTTTCTCGAAAACTATGAGGTCTACAAGGTTTTATTGTTTTTAGCAGCAAAATCATCAACGATTAGCAATTATAGTTATCATGTATAAGTAGGGTGGGTGGGTGGCCTCTATCCCACCCTCAAATCAGTAAAACATAAGCGAGGGTTTTAGTTAAAAAATGTAAAATGTAAACAAACACAAAATAGTTGCATCTTTTAAGCCGCGAGACGATCAGTAATTGAAATTTATGTGTATATGTAGGGTGGGTGGGTGGCCTCTATCCCATCATCCAATCAGTAAAACATCATCAAAAATTATTTGAAAAATTTGTATGAACAAATCTCTAATAATTGCAATTATTTTGTGTTTATTTATATTTTACAATTTTTAATTAAAACCCTCGCTTATGTTTTAATGATTGGAGGGTGGGATAGAGGCCACCCACCCACCCTACATATACATGGCAACTTTAAATGCTAATCGTTGATGATTTTGCTGCTAAAAACAATCAAACCCTTTATGTAATAAAAAGTAAAACAAAATCAAAATTTTACTTTAAATATAAATGACTTTCTATAGCTAATCTCATCTAATTTACATTTACAGTCTGCCCACCCATTACGCCTAAAAATTTTACAAATTTACTCACTCAAAAATGTTACCTTTTGAATTTCTTTTTTATTCAAAAAGTTTTATAATTAATTTTATTCCAAACTGCGAGACGATCAGTAATTGAAATTTATATGTACATGTAGGGTGGGTGGGTGGCCTCTATCCCACCCTCCAATCAGTAAAACATCATCAAAAATTGTTTGATTTTTTTTTTATGAATAAATCAATAAAAATTGCAATTTTTTTGTTTATATATATTTTACAAGTTTTAATTGAAACCCTCGCTAATGTTTTACTGATTGGAGGGTGGGATTGAGGGCACCCACCCACCCTACATATACATGATAATTTTAATTGTTAGTCGTTGATGATTTTGCTGCTAAAAACAATCACTTTATCTAATAAAAAATAAAACAAAATCAAAATTTAAGTTTAAATATAAATGGCTTTCTATAGCGCCTCATTATCTAATTTAGATTTAAAGTCTGCCCACCCGTCATGCATACAAATTTTAATAATTACTCACTCAAAATATTACCTTTTGAATTTCCGTTTTATTCAAAAAAGTTTTGTAATTTATTTGACTTCAAACCGCAAGACGATCAGCAGTTGAAATTTATATGTATATTTAGGGTGGGTGGGTGGCCTCTATCCCACCCTCCATTCAGTAAAACATCATCAAAAATTATTTACAAAGTTTGTATAAATAAATCTCTTTAAATTACAATTATTTTTGTTTATTTATATTTTACAATTTTTAATTGAAACCCTCGCTTATGTTTTACTGATTGGAGGGTTGGATAGAGGCCACCCACCCACCCTACATATACATGACAACTTTAATTGCTAATCGTTGATGATTTTGCTGCTAAAACAATTAAACCCTTTATGTAATTATAAATAAAACAAAATCAAAGTTTAGCCTTAATTTAAATGAATTTGAATAGCAAATCTTATTTAATTTAAATTTAAAGTCTGCCCACCCATCATGGATAAAAATTTATATAATTTACTCACTTAAAATTTACTTTTTGAATTTCTTTTTTATTCAAAAGAGTTGTAATTTATTTTACTGGAAACCGCGAGACGATAAGGAATTAAAGTTTAAATGTATATGTCGGGTGGGTGGGTGGCCTCTATCCCACCCTGCAATCAGTAAAACATCATCAAAAATTATTTGAAAAATTTTTATGAACGAATTATTTTTTGTTTATTTATATTTTACAATTTTTAACTAAAACCCTCGCTTATGTTTTACGGATTGGAGGGTGGGATAGAGGCCACCCACCCACCCTACATATACATGATAACTTTTATTGCTAATCGATGATGATTTTGCTGCTAAAAAACAATCAAACTCTTTATGTAATAAAAAATTAAACAAAATCAAAATTTTAGTTTAAATATAAATGACTTTCTATAGCTAATCTAATCTAATTTAGATTTAAAGTCTGCCCACCCATCATGCGTAAAAATTTTATTAATATACTTAATCAAAAATTTTACCTTTTTAATTTTTTTTTATTCAAAAATGTTTTATAATCAATTTTATCCCAAACCGCGAGACGATCAGTAATTGTAATTTATATGTATATGTAGGGTGGGTGGGTGGCCACTATCCCACCCTCCAATCAGTAAAACATCATCAAAAATAATTTCCAAAATTTGTATGAATAAATCTCTAAAAATTGCAATTATTTTGTGTTTATTTATATTTTACAATTTTTGATTAAAACCCTCGCTTATGTTTTACTGATTTGAGGTTGGGATAGAGGCCACCCACCCACCCTACATATACATGGCAACATTAAATGCTAATCGTTGATGATTTTGCTGCTAAAAACAATCAAACCCTTTATGTAATAAAAAATAAAACAAAATAAAAATTTTAGTTTAAATATAAATTACTTTTTATAGCCAATCTTATTTAATTTAGATTTAAAGTCTGCTCACCCACCATGCATAAAAATTTGAATAATTTACACACTCAAAAATTTTTAATTCTGTTTTATTCAAAAATTTTGTAATTAATGTTACTAGAAACCGTAAGGCGATCAGTAATTATAATTTATATGTATGTGTAGGGTGGGTGGGTGGTCTCTATCCCACCCTCCAATCAGTAAAACATCATCAAAAACTATTTGAAAAATTTGTATGAACAAATCTCTAAAAATGGCAATTATTTTTTGTTTATTTATATTTTACAATTTTTAATTAAATCCCTCGCTAATGTTCTACTGATTGGAGGGTGGGATAGAGGCCACCCACCCACCCTACATATACATGATAACTTCAATTGCTAATGGTTGATAATTTTGCTGGTAAAAACAATCAAACCCTTTATGTAATAAAAAATAAAACAAAATCATAATTTTAGTTTAAATATAAATGACTTACTATAGCTAATCTTATCTAATTTAGATTTAAAGTCTACCCACCCATCATGCGTAAAAATTTATATAATTTACTCACTTAAAAATTTTACTTTTTGAATTTCTTTTTTATTCAAAAGAGTTGTAATTTATTTTACTGGAAACCGCGAGACGATGATGAATTAAAGTTTATATGTATATGTAGGGTGGGTGGGTGCCCTCTATCCCACCCTGCAATCAGTAAAACATCATCAAAAATTGTTTGATTTTTTTAATGAATAAATCTCTAAAAATTGCAATTATTTTGTGTTTATTTATATTTTACAATTTTTAATTAAAACCCTCGCTTATGTTTTACCTATTAAAGGGTGGGATAGAGGCCACCCACCCACCCTACATATACATGATAACTATAATTGCTAATCGTTGATGATTTTGCTGGTAAAAACAATTAAACCCTTTATGTAATAAAAAAATAAAACAAAATCAAAATTTACCCTTAATTTAAATGAATTTTTATAGCAAATCTTATTTAATTTAAATTTAAAGTCAGCCCACCCATCATGCGTAAAAATTTTATTAATATACTTAATCAAAAATTTTACCTTTTTAATTTTTTTTTATTCAAAAAAGTTTTATAATCAATTTTACCCCAAACCGCGAGACGATCAGTAATTGAAATTTATATGTATATGTAGGGTGGGTGGGTGGCCTCTATCCCACCCTTCAATCAGTAAAACATCATCAAAAATTGTTTGAATTTTTCTTATGAATAAATCAATAAAAATTGCAATTATTTTGTTTTTTTTTATATTTTACAATTTTTAATCAAAACTCTCGCTTATGTTTTACTGATTGGCGGGTGGGATAGTGGCCACCCACCCACCCTACATATACATAACTTTAATTGGTAATCTTTGATGATTTTGCTGCTAGAAATAATCAAACCCTTTTTGTAATAAAAAAAATGAAACAAAATCAAATTTAAGTTTAAATATAAATGACTTTCTAAAGCTAATCTTATTTAATTTGGATTTAAAGTGTGCCCACCCATCATGCGTAAAAATTTTATTAATATACTCACTCAAAATTTTACCTTTTTAATTTTTTTTATTCAAAAAATTTTATAATCAATTTTACCCCAAACCGCGAGACGATCAGTAATTGTAATTTATATGTATATGTAGGGTGGGTGGGTGGCCACTATCCCACCCTTCAATCAGTAAAACATCATCAAAAATTATTTGAAATTTTTGTATGAATAAATCTCTAAAAATTGCAATTATTTTGTGTTTATTTATATTTTACAATTTTTAATTAAAACCCTCGCTTATGTTTTACTGATTGGAGGGTGGGATAGAGGTCACCCACCCACCCTACATATACATGATAACTTTAATTGCTAATCGTTGATGATTATCCTGTTAAAAACAATCAAATTTTTTATGTAATAAAAAATAAAACAAAATCAAAATTATAAATGACTTTTTATTGCTAATCTTATCTAATTTAGATTTAAAGTCTGCCCACCCATCATGTATCAAATTTTATTAATTTACTCACTCAAAAATTTTACCTTTTGATTTTTTTTTTATTCAAAAAGTTTTGTTATCAATTTTACTTCAAACCGCGAGACGATCAGTAATTGAAATTTATATGTATATGTAGGGTGGGTGGGTGGCCTCTATCACACCCTCCAATCAGTAAAACATAATCGAGGGTTTTAGTTAGAAGTTGTAAAATGTAAACAAACACTTTTTAATTGATGTATTAATACAAATGTTTAAAATAAAGTTTTGCTAAAAAAAAAACATATCCAAAGATAATGGGAATCATAAACCCACATAAAACCTTAATTACTTGATAGTGAATTATTGTTCTTAATAACGGCCACGGATCGGTTTTGATCTATTTTGGATCTCATCAGCGTAACGCAGTTGGAGGCATGAAAACGGAGTTTTGCTTTGGAGTTTTTAACTCTTCGGGTTAATCGCCTGGAAGTGAAATAGTATATCTTTAAAATCCTCAATGAAACCTTAATAAATAAAGTTTACTCGGGTTCCACGTTGCCACCTAATGAGGGGGATTATATAAGCTTATAAAGCTTTCTTTAACTGTAAATATTAGAAGATTACTCTGTTTTAGGTTTTGATCACATAAAGCCTTTTTGGCATGTATCTATACAATTTTTAATTAAGAAAATAAAAGTAGAACATTTTTTTTAAATTGAAATATTTAAAAGGTATTGATAAATAGGAATACACACGATCATCGATCAGGTGCACTTTTTCTACACACCAAACACAAAAGGCCCCTCATTGTTCGGGCCCATTGTACGTCGAAGGGCCACAAAACGTTTCCGGACCCGGTGGCACACCTCCTCCTCTCTCTCGCTCTCTCTCTTTCTCTTGCCACAATGTGCAACGTGAGAAATTCGGATGATTCTAATGAAGGGCCAGGAACGGTACACCTTGCGCGATATTTTCCCGGCGGGGCCCGTCCATTATTCATTCGAGATAATCGCCGTTTTTTTTTGGAAAACCGGACAATCAATTGATTCATGGCCGCCGCGATAAAACACTAACGACTTTTCGAAATGATTTAAAACGGTGCCCGCTTTGTGTTGCGAGCGCGACGCCGTGAAATTTATTCGGTTGTGCTGTGGCCTTGTGTTCTCTAATGCATTGAAATTATTGTTGTGTCTACAATTAATTTAATTTTAATCGAATTCGATTGCGTTGTAAAGCATCAGCAGCACATTTTTTTCTAGGAAGTATTAGTCAGGTATTCGGTTTCTATTATGAATTCCAGTTAATGTTATTGAGTAATAACGAGTAATGGATACTGATTCTGCAAGGTTACTCATTGCTGGAAGCAGTACTATCAAATTCTACAGACTTTCCGAGGCCAGATTTTACCTAGCTGATTCATCCATGCAATATATTTTTTGGGTAATACATATCAATACCCAAAAAGTATGTTGTATGGATGAATCAGCTATGTAAAATCTGGCCTCGGAAAGTCTGTAGAATTTGATAGTACTGCTTCCAGCAGTAAAAGTATAGGTAAAATCTGACGTCGGAAAGTTTGTAGAATTATAGTACTCCTTTTTGATGTATCCAAAAGTATTATTGATGATTACTTTTAATATTTGAATAAACCAAGCGTGGGTAAAATCTGGCATCGGAAAGTCTGTACAATTATAGTACTCCGTTTTGATGTATCCAAAAGTACTATTGATGATTACGTTTTAATAATTGAATTTATTGAATAAGCCAAGCGTGAATTTTTTTTCTTCCTTTAAAGGAAAAGAATTACTTTATTTTATCATCGGAATAGATTTGATGTTGTGGTGCGTGCAATCGTACCGCGACCTCGAAGCCAATGTGCCTTCGTTGGAGCGTATCCGAATAAATCCACCTGCGGCAGTCGTTTCGCTTCGAAAGCCCGAATTCGGACCGATTTTCACACCGGGCTGAGCTTTCTGTCCTAAAAAGTGTATCGGATTAATAATATATTCGCGGAGGGAATGTGATTTTCGACTTTAACGCATAGTGGGCTTTCAGCAGGGGGGCGGGGGGGCGATGGGCTTATCGCGTGCACATTGTTATACGATTTCTGGAATATTCATGCGCTGCATCGATAACGCATCGACTCTGCCTGTATTCAATTTCGCTTTAATCGGCTTATGTAATTTTCGCGATAAACGGTTATAATTATGTTACTGTTTCAGTACGATTACAATACGTACGTTATTGTTCGATTACTCTAAGCAAAATCACCACATGTATAGTAAAAAGAAAGTTATACAATAGTGAAGAATTATAATTTCTCATCCTTTAACAACTACAGACCTGTTTCTGACTTAACTTCTCATAAGTGTAGTGCTTGGGATGATGAGGAGATATATTACTCCCAAAATCTACCTAACTAGTTGATTTAAGTCATCACTACACTTATGATTGCTCAATTAGTTGCTCTTATTAAAGCTATAAAACCAACTCAAACTATAATTAACCAAAATTATTTCTACCCATTAATTACAATACTTTTTACTTAAAAATTTAAATTACCCGCCAAAAAATACTACTTATGTTAAGCCAAACAATTTGATAATGAGCTATAAAACAATGTTTTTTTTTAAACCAATGTACAAAATATTTAATTGATTAACATCCTGTATTTGTGATGTGACAAATCAACACATCCATAACATGTTGACACCGTCGCAGCCATCGACCCCCCAGCAATCACCGCTCGAAGCGTAAAACAACGCACAACTTCTGTTACACACACACACACACACACTCTAAAACAACATTTGAACTGCCAAATTGAGCTTATCCAAATACTAATCTGATTCAATAGCGTTCGTGAATTCGCAAACAGTGAAATTGTAACACGCAATGGCCGATCCAATTGTACATTCCCGAGATGCACTGAATGATAAATTCCCAGGCGAACCGTGCATGCGAATGTCAATGTTATCCTATACCATTTCCCCGTTCCCCCCCCTTTCAGATTATGTGGATCGTCTCCAGAAATCCTAGACGTCTGTTCCGCTGATCATTTCTAGGAGCGCTTTTCGCCCGGACACGATAATGGAAATGATTTGCATTGCTATCGGGAACGTTTCCCCGAATCAATATCACCGCTATTTTCCATTTTGACTGGTCACGAAAACTACACAAAGAACATAAATGTAAAAAGAAATACGATCATTTACACATCAATATGCAAACAACACTGCGGTAGGACCATGAGGTCAATAGCCAAACATCACTACTACTAGATTAACATAAGAACTTCGAATTACAGAAATATTATTCATGATAAAACTTCATATCATCAAAGATTTTTTTAGGACATCCATCTAAACATAAGTACATTTTATTGATGGTGGAAGCCATTAATTGAAATCAAGAACTTTAAAATTGTTGATATCACACATCAACAAATTCTTATAGATGTTTTGACTAAAAATTACATCAACAATTAATTAAAAGTTGTCACCTGCCAATTTCTCGTTCAGAGCTTATCACCTTTTTAAATGATAAGAATAGTATTAAAAATAACCTTGAATTTGTTGTTTATGCAATGCATCATTAATTCCTTTTGTCGTTTAATGTTTTCCAATCGCGTCCGCGTGATGCACCAAGGTTACACCGCCCATCATCAGTGTTTACCGTGCATTCGTAATTGTTATGATGCTAGGTGATTCTTTCGGCATGATGTCATTCCTCCTCCGCAATTATTGAAGACCATTACATCGTGAAATGACTACCTCTGCGGTGAACAACGGGGCCATACCTTCGGCCATTAGTTATGCCAAGTAAACGATGTCAACGATTACTACGTGCAGGAAGGAGGGATTTCGCCTAGTTAGCGGTACTGGACTTTTCGATTTGTCAATATCGGATGTCGAAAACGAAGCGCCAGTTCAGTCTAGTTTAATGAAATTGCCACGTACACAATTTCACTAAGAAATAAGTATAGGTCATAAAAATATGACATTTTAAACTAGTGTTGACCTACCATAATATTTATTTTTTGTTAGCATATTCTGTACCTATCGCAATTTTGAATTTTTTTGAATCGTCTAAACCAAATATAATCCGGGCTTTTCTTTACATAATCTCAACCATACCTGATATAATCAAAGCATTCAATCTAATAAATAAGTCAAATGCAATTAATGTAATAACTACGATCAATCTGAAGAAGTTCAAAGTCGCGATTATCAATGCATCTCCCCCATAAACGTTTTTCGGCATTCAAATGAGGGTTACGCCGAGGGTGGCGATGTTATTAAGCGGACGTCAGGGCCACGTTTTAAAATTGATACCAGTACATCAAAAGGATAACTCCGGGGATAATCTCTAGTGCCTTTGTGCGGCGCCCCTTCCGTATTAAGAGGGCGCGACAAATATCTAACACTCGAACAGCCGCGCAAATTCCAATTAAACCCACCCCTTTTTGATGGATTCCGCGTGCACAACTAATGGAATTCGTTTCTCTTTTGATTGCAGGCAACCCTTACAAGTGCATCGCAATACCTGTTTTCCGCCCTCGACGGACGCGCCTTCCTCCGTACAACGACTGTCATACTTCCGCCCTCCTGGCCGGATTCGTGCGTGTCGAAACCGGTCGTCTCCGGATCGGGCGAGATTTCCGACATCACCATCCTGCCTACGGGACCTGCCAGGGGAAGACTGTGGACCCAACAGTCGGGCGGCTGCGGTCAACAAGGGGACCAGATATTCATCGGATTCGAGAGTTTGGAACGCCGGGATGATACTCTGGGTAAGTGGAAAAATCCGGGAATCCGCTGGGAATTGCCTGTCACGGCTTTAACTTATTTGCAGCTCGCTCTTTGGTCAAGGAATTCGCCATGTATCGTTACGGGGTGTTCGAGGAGCAAGGTTACTTCAACGATCCCATCTATCCGATGTGCTATCACGACGACCACAGTAAATCTGTTAAAATCACCGGATGTTCGGACCTTCCAATCATGGACAATGGGTATGTATTTCACTTCCTGCAGTCACGAAATTATTTCTTTTATTCTTATCACAATCTATAATACACAATATTAAAATATTATTAAACATCAAAATTTATTATTAATTACAGAATCTGCTCAGGATTATCAAACGATTACAACACAACGAAGATGGTCGACGATAAAGCACGTAGCTCCATCATGTTCGCCGCTGAAGCCCCGTCGGTATCCATGTTCTGCGACGAAGGCACCCACGAACGCTACGCACCAACGAAACACAACCTGATCTGCCAAAGAAAGAGCACATTCGAAGTCCTCATCAACCACAAAGATTTCGCCGCTAATTCAATATCCGCCCATCAAAACAGCCAGATACAAAACACCACGCCGAAAATTACGTATAAAAAATACAACACCACGCGTTTCGTAGTGGTGATTGAGAATACCAAAGACATGCTTCAACGGGAATCCTGGCGTTTCCTACGCACGGCTATTCGTAAATGGGCTCTTTATGATCTTCCCGAAAACGTAAACATCGAAGTCGGTTTGGTGCTGACGAACGAAACCGGCGCAGTCAGGTTATTGAATGTTTTACCGATGAAGGGTAGGATTGATAATCGCGATTCGTTATCATCCGCAATTCCTTATACTCCTGGAGAATTTGGACAAACACCATGTCTACACTGTGCTTTAAGGGAAGGCTTGAGTATGTTGAACGATCGTACCAAAAATTTTGGCCCCGCTAGCAACGTGATCGTAGTGATTGCTCCGGGAATGAATACTAACGCGAATTTGCAAAATCTCCTCCACGAAGCGAATAAATCAAGGGTGAAAATTACAACAATAAACTACCCAGATGTTATTAGGACGCAAGCTCTTGACGTACTAGCCGAAGGTACCGGTGGACACGCTTACACAGTTATCGAGAAAAAAGTTAACGTGGACACCAGCTTACTCTCCACCTACTTCCAACTTTCCAGCATCCTATATAACATAATCGAAATTTACTGCTCCAGCACAACGAATCTACCTATGGAAATACACAGGCGTGAAATCCGTAACGACGGTAGGACCTCAATTACCGGTAGTTTTGTTTTGGACGCTAACATGGGAGAACCAGCACATTTCATGCTTTACACGCACAACACGGAATCGCCACTAATTAAATCCGTTGCGTTAACAAGCCCCAGTCAAGAGGTTTTTACAAGACGCAGCGATAGCAAATTGACTATGAAGATAATCACACTCACCGCTAATATTACTGAAAAGGGCACCTGGACGTACACCATCGAACCTTTCGTGGGAAATCCACAACCGCACATTCTGCAAGTCATGGCTACCCCAAAATCAAAAACCGTGCCCATTGTAAGGGCCAAATTCTGGATGAAACGCAACGCCATCGGATCTCCTCTTATTTTATACAGCGAGGTGAAGTACGGCGATTACCCAGTCATGGGAGCCAAGGTCGAAGTGCTCGTCACAAAGTCTGAAACGAATGGTACGATTAATTACAAGGAAACCTTTGAATTATTGGATAGTGGAAGTGGCGATCCTGATATTACAAAGGGTGATGGCGTCTACACGAGATATTTTAGTGCTGCTGCTGGTGGACCAGGAACGTACACGTTCCAAGTCACGGTGACGGATAATGGGAATACGGCTTATAGTTGGTCAGGAGCTTTTAGTAATTTTGGTAAGCAAAATATATTTTATTTATTCAACTTTAGTACAATATATTCAATTAATTAACTTGTTTGGTTCCATAATGTTTATAAGTTGCTTGACACGTATTTCGGACCATTATCAAAGTTAAAAAGTTAAAAACTTTGATATTGGTCTCCGAAGACCAAAATACGTGTCAGGCAACTGAAATTAAAAACATTATGGAACAAAACAAGTGTTACTCTTCACCTGATAGTAATATCTGTTTCCATCAAGAGTGAAGCGCAACAAGCATTAACTTCAATATATTCAAAATCATGAATTTTAAACAATTTAATAGCACTATTTGAATGCTTACATAAAATTTTTTTGGAATTTATTTAAAACCCTTTAAATTTGATAGTTTTGATATTTATATAGTAATTTCATACTTTGGTCCAACAAATTGATTGAGTTTAATTTCATCATATTCAAGATTTACCACAATTTAAACATCTCCAGAATAAACTTTATAACTAATCCTTTTTGTTTTTTTTTGTATTGCAGATGACAAGCCATGCTGTGGAAGTTCCATACGCACCACGAACGTGGAACCGATCAGTCCATTCCAACGAGTCCTACCACCAAAAACCATCGAAATAACCTCGAACGACATCATCGCCGCAAGCCTCGTACCGGTGGGTCGCGTGGGCGACCTCCGAGTCGAAGTGATTCCCGAAGATATGAAAGCCCGAATCACGTGGACCGCCCCTGATATGGGCGGTCATCACGTGACCAGATACGAAATCAAATACGCCAACAACGTTGAGGAGATCATCGAAAAGTTCGACACCAACGCGATCAACTGGGAGGGACGCACGACGCCCTTCCCGCTGGCGCCCGGATCAGAAACCAGCTTCACCATCGACATGTCGCTGAATCGCGATTTATTGGACAAGCCACTGTATTTCGCTCTAAGAGCGTTCGCGCAGGTTTCATCCGACTCGAAGCCAGGTCCGGTTTCGAATTGGGTGCGCGTTTTGGTACCGTCACCACCACCACCGCCGACAGTGGCGCCAACGTATACGACCAACGATTCCTCCTGGCCTTTCCAAATCAGCTCATCAGGGTCCGAAAATTCAGGTCCTAGCATTTCAAAAAGTATGAATATTAGTTTAGAAATAATTTTGCCTATTGTCATCGGTTTGATTTTACTTGTTGTGGTACTCATCCTCTACTGTTACTTTTGCGTGGTGAAAAGGCGCCATCATCATCATCATGGCAATCATAAAAAACCAAGCAAGGCGAATCAAATCAAAACTGATAAGCTAAACTCAACAATTACCATCGTCCCATCATCTCCTACCAATATCCCTCAAGAAACCACTACGGAAACCTACAGTAATGAATATCCTGATCATCACACTGTTGGCGTTCCAGTTAGTAATTATGGCTATGAGGATGAACCGAAAAAAAGGTATTCATTAGTTCATCAACAGGAGCAGCAATTAATTGAGGAGTTAAAACAACAACAGATGCAGAGGGATCAAATGAACACGCCTAATAATAATTACGGTGTTAGTGTTATCTCCAACAATACCCTGCAGAGGAATGGACATACTTTAAGCCCTTACAACTCTTGGAGTGCAAGCCAATTACTTCACGAACATGAGAGGAGGCACAGCCCGATGGAAAATATGATGAATGATGAGCAGTTGCAACAACACCAAGACGCAATGTCCCAGTTAGATCATATGTCTATCAATGGACAAACTCCAGAGCATATAAGCATGAACGGTCATCAGATAGCGCAGATTCCCGAGCATTACGTGCAAGGTCACGTTCCACCACCAGTCCCTCCACTTCCGGCCTTTAACCAGAACGGATACCCGGTGAACTACAACATTTACGGCGTTAATCCGAACCAACAAACGCACCCAATCTACCAGTCAATGCAAAGGAACGAAGCCTTAGTGCCTTTCAATCCCAGTCTTCAGGGCTCCATGACATCGGTCAATAGCGGTGAGAAGAAACGAAGGAATGTGACGATGGTTTAACAGTACGTTTATATAGACAGTGTATATGTGGATAAATATGAAAGTGATTCGACTTATGTGTGAGCGAGTGGTACTTTTAATTAATTCAACTATGTAATGAATATAATCGACGTGAAGATAAAAAAATTTTGGCAGCTACAACAACAAAAAAAAACTGTATTTAAAATTTACACATTACTTCATGTCGATCATGGAAATTACTGTTATCACGTGTAAATATTTGTAATTATGATGTGACTAGTCATATACATTAACAGACATACTTAAGTTTCGAGCCAGTATCTTAGGTGTAAATTTTGTTTATAAATATATATATAGAGAGAGAGAGGAAACAATTTACGATAAATATATATATATATTAATATATAAATTCATAAGACTGATCTCTGTCGGATGTACATTGAAATTGACACACGCGACGTTTTTAAGAGAGTAATTGTGCTGACGCCCCCCTCCCCCCCCTTCCCCAAAACCCTCTGTACATACTTAATCAATTTTGGAACTTACCGATGTTTCATTATTTTTGTAACTCGATATATGTACATGTATATGGATATCTAATTGCTCGTTCAAATATGGTATTGATAAGTGACATCTTTGTAAATAATTGTAGATTTTATTTTCATTTTTTTGTATATATACATAATATATTTTTATTATTTTCATTTTTGTAATAAAGAATATTCATTTTAATCTGTGTTTATTATTTACAATTTTTACATCAATCTATTAATGTAGACTTGTTATCCTATGCAAATAAGTCTTCGATTTTGTATTAATTTGAGACACAAGACCTAATACTGCTGAAATTACCTTCTTGGTATCATTCAAAATTATAAAATGTTAATTTGAGATCATTAAGATCAAATAACCGCCATTAAAAGTTATGTTTAACCATTTTTGATCATTTAAAATCGTGCACAGAATATTCAAGCCATCTAAGGTTCCTAACGACTCTTCAAGGTCATGCAATAATAATTTAAGGGGCATAATTAATGATTACTTATTAATATTTAAGGTAATGTTTAAAATAATCAAACACTTATCTATCTATCTTTTAGGTTATGTGCAGAAAATTCTAGGTTATTTAAGGTTATGCCATGATGATTCAAAATGTCATTAAAAGCTATTCGAGAATATTCGGAGTGATAGAAAATAATTGCTTGTAGATAACAGAAAAATCAACTGATGTCATTTAAGTTATAGATTTGAGGTCATATTTAATATAATTATCGATCAAGGTCATTTCATTAGTCGTTTTAATTATTAATGATTATTTATGGACATTCAATGGTTACTAAATAAAATTTAACATTCATTTAGCGTTCTTTAAAAGTCGACCAGTGACCATTCAAAATTATTCATAAAACGATTTTAGCTTATAACGACGAATATTCAAAATCAGCCAAAGATCATTTAAGGTTATTTAACACCGTTCAAATCATTTAAGATAACCAACAAATTTAAAATAATCTATTAGGGATAGATTTCTTAATTTAAGTTAATCCAACCTTCATTCAAAATTATTTTAAGCCTACGATCATTCAAGGTCATCCGACAATCGTTCGATTATCCAACCTTTATTCAAAATTATTTTAAGCCTACGATTATTAAAGGTCATCTTACGATCGTTCAAGGTCATAAATTATTTCTTTAGAGTCTTCTAATACCCACTTAAGTGTATCATTTAAGGTCATTAGAGCTATCCGAAGAAATTTTGAATGGTACAAAAGAAATCTTTATAGCTAATTAACACAATTAATGGAAGTCATTTAAGTTGCAGATTTGAAGGCATATTTCTTTATTACTACTGCAGAAATTACTTTCCACGAACATTCAAAATCAGCCAATGGTCATTCAAGGTCATTTAATATCATTCAAATCATTTAAGGCCATCAGACAATCTTAGAGGAATTTATCGGGTATTTGAAATTATTTAGGGTCATACAACATTCATTCAAAATTATTTTAACTATAGGATCATTCAAAATAATTTAACATAACACAGTCATTTAAGGTCATTAGCGTCATTAAGGACGATCTTTCAAGGTCAATTATTTAAAGTCATCTTATATCTTTTCAAATCTATTCTAGGTCATTTGGTGATCATTTAAGGTCATTAAAGCAATCCTACTAATTTTTGATGGCGAAAAAGCAATATCTATAGCTAATTAACACAATTAATGGAAGTCATTTAAGTTCCAGAATTCAAGTCATATTTTCAAATTATGTGTGACGAACATTCAATATTAGCTAACGATAATTCAAGGTCATTGAACATCATTCAAATCATTTAAGGTCATCAGACAATCTTAATAATTAATTTATCGGGCATTTAAGGTCATCCAACATTCATTCAAAACTATTTTAAGTCTATCGATGATCATTCAAGGTTATTTGACATATGACAAAATCATTTAAGGATCGTGTAAAATCATTCATTGAAGGTCATTAAAACTTCCAGAGTAAATTTCAGATGGTAGACAAGAAATCTTTATATATAATTAAAGCGATGAATTGAAGTCGTTTAAATTGCAGATTATTTTATTAATACACCAGAAATTATTTGCATAGGATACGCAAATAAGTCTTCGACTTTGTAATAATTTTATAAACTATAATAAAAGTAAGACATGATCTAATACCGCTGAAATTATCTTCTTAGTATCATTCAAAGTCATAAAATATTAATATTAGGTAATCGAGATCATAAGTTCATTTAAGATCATAAAAGGGTCATTAAAAGTTACATTGGATCATCTATTATCATTTAAAATCGTCCATAGAATATTCAAGCCATGTAAGGTTCCTGACGGCCCTTCAAGGTCATCCAATAATATTTCAATGTCATCAGGGTCATCCAATATTCATTCAAAGTAAGATACATGATCTCTTACCGCTGAAATTATTTTCTTAGTATCATTCAAAGTCATAAAATATTAATATTAGGTAATCGAGATAATCAAGTTCATTTAAGATCATAAAAGGGTAAATAAAAGTTATATTGGATCATCTATTATCATTTAAAATCGTCCATAGAATATTCAAGCCATCTAAGGTTCCCGACGATCCTTCAAGGTCATCCAATAATAATTCAATGTCATCAGGGTCATCCAATATTCATTCAAAGTAAGATACATGATCTAATACCGCTGAAATTATCTTTTTAGTATCATTCAAAGTCATAAAATATTAATATTAGGTAATCGAGATCGTCAAGTTCATTTAAGATCATAAAAGGGTCATTAAAAGTTACATTGGATCATCTATTATCATTTAAAATCGTCCATAGAATATTCAAGCCATCTAAGGTTCCTGACGGCCCTTCAAGGTCATCCAATAATAATTCAATGTCATCAGGGTCATCCAATATTCATTCAAAGTAAGTTACATGATCTAATACCGCTGAAATTATCTTCTTAGTATCATTCAAAGTCATAAAATATTAATATTAGGTAATCGAGATCATCAAGGTCATTTAAGATCATAAAAGGGTAATTAAAAGTTATATTGGATCTTCTATTATCATTTAAAATGGTCCATAGAATATTCAAGCCATCTAAGGTCCCTGACGGCCCTTCAAGGTCATCCAATAATATTTCAATGTCATCAGGGTCATCCAATATTCATTCAAAGTAAGATACATGATCTAATCCCGCTGAAATTATCTTCTTAGTATCATTCAAAGTCATAAAATATTAATATTAGGTAATCGAGATCATCAAGTTCTTTTAAGATCATAAAAAGGTCATTAAAAGTTATATTGGGTCATCTATTATCATTTAAAATCGTCCATAGAATATTCGAGCCATCTAAGGTTCCCGACGGCCCTTCAAGGTCATCCAATAATAATTCAACGTCACCCAATATTCATTCAAAATTATTTTAATTATTTTTTAACATAATAAGGTAATTTAAGGTCATCATCGTCACTAAGGACGATCGTTTAAAATTATTCATTCATTACTCACAGTAATTTATTGAAAATCATATAATCCACTCAAACCTATTCTATGTCATTTAACATCGTTCAAATAATTTAAGGCCATGAGACAAGTGATTGATTGGGCATTTAAAGTCATTTAAGGTCATCCAATATTAATTCAATTTTTTTTAATCTACTGATGATCTTTCAAGGTTATTTGATAATACAATATCACTTTAGGTCATCTGACAATCGTTTAAGTTCATCTATTAAACACCCAAGATTCTTTAAGGTCATCTAATACCCATCAAAACCTATTCTAGGTCATTTGGTAATCATTTAAGGTCACTAAAGCTTTGAGAATAAATTACAATGATTGATGGTTATTAAGTTTCAGATTTGAAGTTACATTAAAGAAAATACTCCAGAAATTATTTACTTATTATTTGATGCAATTTAGTTTAATTTGATGGTCATTTTAGGTTTAAACCACGATCATCATTTTATATTTATTTAAGTTTTTTCCAGTCATACAATGACCATTAAAAATTACTCACGTATTCAAATTTATTTAGCGTCTTTCAAAATTATTTAAGGTCATCTGACAGTCTTCTAAACTAATCTATCAGATATTAAATGTTATTCAAGATTGTCCGACATTTGTCATTCGAGGTTAATTAACACCATTCATGAATATTTAAGGTCATTGCAGGTTATTGTAAATGTTGTCATCTGACAGTCTTATAAAGTAAGCCATCAGATGTCAAAAGTTATTTAAGATTGTCCAACATTTATCATTCGAGGTTAATTAACATCATTCATGAATATTTAAGGTCATTGTAGGTCATTGCAGGTTACTGCAAATGTTGTCATCTTACAGTCTTTTAAAGTAATCCATCAGATATCAAAAGTTATTTAAGATTGTTCAACATTCATCATTCTAGATTAATTAACATCAATCCTCAATATTTAAGGCCATTCAATGATTGTTCAAGGTCATCTAATAAACATCGAGATAAACCGCACTCATTCAATATCATTTTACAGTAAATTAAGTTTTTCAAGGCTGTGCAAACAACGTTCAAAATTATTCTAGCGTATTCAAGGTTATTTAACGCTTCTCAAAATCATTCAAGGTCATACGGCATTATTCTAAAGTAATCTATCAGATACTTAAAGTTATTTAAGGGCGTTCAAAGTTAATTTAAAATTATCAATCATGGTTATTTAACATCTTTCATAAGTATTGAAGGTCATTCGATGATTGTTCAAGGTCACCAAGGATTTTTAAGTCATCTAATAACCGTTAAATCTTCTTCTAGGTAATTTGGGGATCATTTAAAATCATTAAAAGGTAACTGAGAAAATTTAAGGTGGTAGGAAATAAATTTTTCCTTATAGATAATTACATTATTATTGAAAGGAATTTAATTTTATAATATTGCAGACATTATTTACTTAAAATTAAGGTCAGTTAAGCTCATTAACGGTCATTTTAAGAACATTCAATGATTACTTTCTTCAAGATTATTAAATTATCAATTAAAAATTATTTTAGTTTATAAAACCATATTCTGAGTCATTCGACCACCATTCAAATTCAGGTTAGAAACTTTAACATTCAAGATGTATCACAAAGTGATGGCTTCAAGCATTAAACATATTATTCAAGGTTATTTAAGGTCACTCAAGGTCGCCTATTTGACATTTTTTTCTGAGGTTATTTAGAATCATCCAATGTCCATTCAAAGTTATTTTAGGCAGCCAATAAATATTAAAACATCAGTCATCGTTTAATCAAGGTTATTTAATATCATTAAATATTATTTAAAGTCTTTTTATGTTCAATCAAGGTCATCTATAAAATAATCGAGGTTACTTAAGTACCACAATAATAGCTCCTTATCATTTAAGAGTGGTGTAATTATCTTCTTAGTATAATTCAAAGTCATAAAATGTTAATTTTAGGTAATCGAGATTGAGTTCATTTAAGGTCAAATAAGGGTCATTAAAAGTTATGTTGGATCATCTATGATCATTTAAAATCGTCCATAGAATATTCAAGCAATCTAAGGTTCTTGACGACCCTTCAAGGTCATCCAAATAATAATTCAAAGACATCAAGGTCATCCAATATTCATTCCAAAATATTTTAAATATCTTTTAACATAATACAGTCATTTAAAGTCGCCATCGTCATTAAGGACGGATGGTTCAAGGTCATTTATTGAAAGTCAGATAATACTTACTCAAACCTATTCTAAGTCATTTGTTGATCATTTAAATCTTTATAGCTAATTAACACAATTAATGGAAACCATTAACATTTTTTATGATCATTCAAGGTCATCTATAAAATAATCAAGGTTACTGAATAATCGCATTTTATCATTTAAGAGTTGTGTAAAGTTTATTTAGGTCATCAAAAATTATTCTAGGTCATTCTATGAACATATTGCATAGAGTCAATATTTAGATTTAAAACCAATCAAAAGTTTTCAAGGTCATTCAACGGTTATTTAAGATAATCGAATAACAATAAAAATTATTTAACATAATTTTATTCCAAGATGATTGTTGAAAGTTATTTAAGTTCAATAAATGTTCTTTAAGGTCATCTAAATTATTCTAGGTCATTCGATGAACTTAACTCTATCCAATATTTAGATTCAAAACCAATGAAAACTTTTCTAGGTCATTCCATGATTATATAAGATAATCCAACGTACAATAAAGGTTATTTAACATCATTTATTATCTTTGATTAAAACCTTTCTTCAATATTAAAAAAAATATATATTGAAGAAAGGTTCTAAGTGTTTTAATCAAAGTTATTATTATCTTCAAGTAACTCAATCAACCAAATCATTTATTATATTTCAAGATCATCCGATGATTATTCAAAATTATTTAAGATCAATAAATGTTCTTTAAGGTCATCTGGTAACCATTCAAAAATATTCTAGGTCATTTGATCACTCTGCGAGGCCACTAAAAGTAATCCAAGAATATTTGTGGCAAAATAATAGCGAATCGGAGTCATTTAAATTAAATATCATCTCTAAAATAAACAAGGTTAGTTAACTACCTCAATAATCATTCTAGAATCATGTAAAGTTTACTAAGGTCATTCAAAATTATTTAAACTCATTGATTAACTTCAATATCAAAGCAATAATTAGGCCAATCAAATGCTGCAGAAGATAAACGAATAGAAAAATATAGATGTAATGAAATTATAAAGCTTGTAAACTGCTTTTTAATTTCATTACATCTTAGTTTGAAGAATGTAATAAAATATTTATAAAACAGGTATTTGTAATTTTTAAATTGCCTTTTATACCTAAACAAGTGAAGAATATCTAGATCATTAAATGATAATAACTTAATTTTCCGATAAGAATAAATAATAAACAATGTATATACGATTAATCAATTTCTCACTTAACCCGTGGTGAAACATTTTTATGCACTTGGTTATGTTTCACTATTTTTAAAATAAGTGCTGAATTAATCCTTTTATTAACAATGAATATGTTAATTATTAGCTTATGCTGTTTTTTTTATAAAATTTGTAACATTAAAACTGTCCAGATTAGTCATCGTAGCGCCATCTATGTATGATTAAAATATTTGTAGTGTGAAGTACGCAGATAAATGAGTAAACTGTAATGAACCGCCTGGATTAATAAGTGCAGCGGCATCTGTGTTCGTTCGAAGTATTTACAATGCAAAACACGCAGAGTTCTGTAATTGTATAAACCGTAACCAACTGTAAGTTCTAATATTACAGGATTCTGCAATCGAATAGATATCCATAATTAAATATAAATTGTCAATACATTGTAGATTCCTGTAATTAATTCGCTTTTTAATAATAACTAGCAAAAATCAATCAAAATATGTAATATTTTAATAATAATATAATAATCAATAAAATAAACAAATTTTGCATGATATAAGTTTATAAAAAACACGAACTTTATTGTAGAAATAGATTTCTCAAGTTACGTGAAGATTATTATTATAGTAAATTGTATTGAAAACATTAACACTTTCTTCAAAAATTTGTTCGAAATGTACATTTAGTTAATAAAAACACATTTGTGAAGAAAATGTTAATGTTTTCAATACAGTTTACGAACATTATTTTATTTACAAAAGTCGCGGTACATTCGTATGAATTCTAACCATTGAAAATGAATTAAATTTTTAATTAAGATATTGTCATCAAGTAGCCATCTGTGGTTTTAAGCATTGCATTAAGTTTGGAACAACAAGGGAAAACAGATATCTTTATCATTATACAGGGTTGACCAAATGTTCGTTTACATTTCAAATGATGATTTAAAAGAAACTAGTTATGTGAGATAAAAACTTTCTATTTATTAATAAAGTACACAAATAGGGATTTTTTTTTAAATTACATCATATATGTGATCCTTGACTATTTTGACACTGCTGCAATCTGGAGCGGAAATTTTTAATGACGGCCTCATAAGTGTTTCGTGAAATGTTTTGCATTTCCTCTCGAATATTTTCCTTTAATTCCTCTAAACTTTACTTTTAAGGTATCCCCAAAGAAAGAAGTCCAATGGAGATAAGTCCAATGGGCTACGAGGTGGCCAGTTAATGGCACCTCTTTTGGGTATCACTTTTTGTTCAAAAACTTCTTGAACAGCACATAATAAGTCGTTGGAAGTGTGGCATGTTGCCCCATCTTGCTCAAACCACGATCGTTGATTAAAACCATCGAAATCCTGTAGCGCTGGTGAAAAAAAGTTCTGCCTCTTGCTGACAAAGCTGCCAATACAGTAACCTTGGGTGAATGTAGAGGTTTTTGATGCTTCAATTTAGGATTAGTGTCACTCCAATACCTGCAAATTTGCCTATTCACATGCCCATTTAAATAGAAGTGTGCCTCGTCTGAGAAAAAGATGTTGGTAAAGCTGGTGAACCTCTCTAACTTTTCGTTTGCAAATTGGAGCCTGTGAGCGTGATCTTGAGGCTACAATTCCTGTACCATTTGGATTTTGTACGGATGTAAATGTAAATCTTTATGAAGAATACGAATCAAAGATGTTCTGGGCACACCTAAAACGTTAGACCGCTTCCGAGTCCATGATTTTCACGAATAGACGCTCTCATGAAAGACAATGTGTGACAAAATAATTTTGAAAAAAAGGTTTAGATTAAAACAAAGTCCTGGATGAAGTAAAGGGATTTGAAGATTTCGATTCTCTTCATAGGATCAACAAACATGATAATCATGCATTAGTATTTTATTTGAGGGGACTTCTATATAATTGGAAAATGTCATTCTGTTATTTTATTTCATCTGGTCCAATGAACGGTAATATTTGACAAAAGCATATTTTATTGGTATTTGATAAATTGTTTTCTTGAATATGGTTCCTCGCGTTTTCGTTTGTGACCAAGGAAAAAGTAATAGAAATGCAAAAAGATTACTTGGCGAAACAATAGATCCTCCATTCATACAAGACATTTTATTTGTTATGACCTCCCACATTTCCTTTAAAGTCTAAGAAATAATTTCATGAATAGTAGAATAAAGACCATGGTAAATAACTTAGAAAGATATAATGTCGACAAAAAAGGTAATGTTTCAAGAGCTATGCTCAAAATTACCGAAAACCATGTAAATGCGACCACTTTTGAAAAAATGAAATATGCCGCTCAGATATTTAACCATTCTCTTTCTGCGGCAATCTTAACAGCAATAAATTCGGCAATATTTTTGAAGACAATCAAAAATATATTTGACTCATAAAACAGTAGAACCATTATCGATTCCCTATAAGTGCGACCTCTCCGTTAATTGTAAATTATTTGAGGAGATACTAGAAGAAACTATGTTATGCTTTCAAGGTTTCAAAATTTTGACAAAGAAAAAATAATATACATTGCATACAAGGTTTTTTTTGGTCGATAAAATATATTTTCTTTTATGGAAATCATTGCAACTTGAAGATTTTAAATATATATTAACGTCAAGAATAAATCAAGACCCTAATGAAAACTGATTTTTAGTACTTAAGCATAGATGTGGATGAACATCCCACCCTAAAAGAATTTAGAATAGCATTGCAACATAATATGCACAGCAGATTGCAGATGCCTGTTGAAGCTCCAAATTGCGAAATGGATGAAGAAGAGCAACTACATGTTGTAAATGAATCTGAACAATTTGCACAATTGAGGCCTATTTTCACAAGGAGATACTGCTAATATTAATCAAGGCAGTGATATTGATGACGCTAATTTAGAAGAATATCCTGAAAAAAAATTAAGAATCACAAGTAATTACCTATGTATCTATTATTGCTGGATATATAATATTTAAATTATTGAAGAAAAATAAATGCACCTTTATTATAATTGTTACAAATTTAAACATGTTGTGGCAAATATATTCGATGAATTATTTAAAGATGCCAATGAACATTTCGGATGGTTAAATAAATCGGACTGATGTTTCAGTTTCAACTTTTAGCAAAAAAAGAAAAGGCCAGTTAAAAATTACCGATACATCAGTCAAAAATTTTATTAGGTGAAGAAAAACACTTGTTATGTTCAATAATTTACAACATTTTATTGACCTAATAGAAATTATCGTTCGCATAGCCACGATAAGTAATCTATAGCAAGAAGATTCATAGACTAACAGTTTTATTTATTAATACAATTTTTTCCACATCTTGAACTATCTTATTATAATTTTCTTCTTAGGTGTGAGAAATATTTTTGAGGTTTATACCATTTCCTAGAATTTTCCATTCAGATTTCCAAAATTTTTTTCAACAACACTTATATTGTAATACCATACTTCAAATTTCATTCATATTTCCACCAATTCCTGTTTGATCTTATAGTCCAGCAATGAATTGAACTTTCCAAGATATTTTCTTTAAATATTTATTCTTAATTTAGGCACTTAAAGAAATACCGACCAGTATAGGATTTCTGAATGTTTTTAATATTGTACTATAACAATGTTTCAACAATATTAAAAACATTCAAAAACCCTATACTGTGTCAGTACTTCTTGAAGTGTTATTATGAAGCAACAGTCGCATCAATCCAATATCTTAATTTAGACCTAACCATGTATAATATTACCATCATTGCAATTTTTGGACCAGAAAACAATTTCACACGTGAAGCTTAATTTCAACCTTCAAACTATACATGGCAGTAGTATTATATACATTACTTTACACATTTAAAACAGAGTGCATTTTTGCTACATATAATTGAACTAATTTTCTGTAAGGTACATATCGACTCCTTGGTCGAATTGCATTAATATAAAGACGTATTTAATTGTGATACCCAAAACCTAAAACAATAGAAATTGTTTAGTTACAATCTAAAGTTATTTTTTTAATGCATACCGATAGTAGTGTAGAGTAATCGAGGCTGAAAAAACTGTCTGCGTTCACGTTGACTTTTGTAAACATCAGTTGAAAGGCATACACTGAAGACTAGAAAAATATATAAAGTGTTAAATAATATTGGTTACAGTAAACGATGATTTCTTATAATGAAGATGGTGATTGTTGGTTATAGGAAACATTTCTTATAATAATTATGCCAAATAAAATATATTTAAATAAAACTACACAGTTGGAAGAGTTTGACTTTTATTCATAATGATGGTTGCGACTGCTACTACGTGGTAATTCATAATGAACATTGAATACAATAATTATAGTGGTTAAAATATAGTAAGTGTTTTATTCAGTGTTGATTTTTATTGTTGGTCACTACAACATCTGCCTGATTAAGCCACTATGTGACAAAACATGTTGCAGTGACCAACAATAAAAGTGATACCCTCCTAAATGTATTGTTTTATTTCAATGCATTATTAAGTGTCATCAATAAAATATAATTTATAGTATATGAGAAGAAAAACAGTAATAAAATGAAAACTTGTTATAAGATAAGTTTAATAAAATTTGAACTTACATATTCATTAAGATTGTAATAAATACTCCTGATATTATGAAGAATATTACTAGCTTCATTACCAGACTCATTAACCTTGTGCGCAGCAAGTAAAATCATGAATAACGCCACCATATACATAACCGTCCAATATTCAGTAAAGTGGTGTTCCCTAACGAAAATCCCCTGATTTGTACGAATCCTAACCAGGTCCAAAATATTCAAATAGATGAAGAGTATAGTCCCGTGTAAGCACAACACCATAAACACCAGATAACCAAAGCTGAACAGTTGATTCAAATTCGTTATCAGTTTGAAAGTGTTGTTATGCACCACGAAGAAATGATGCAGCTTTTCCACCTCGATCGTTTCGTCCGAGTACACGTTGGGCCTGACGCGCATCATCAGCTTCTTCTGCCACGGCATCTCCTTCACAAAGTCGTTGAGGTAGGCGTTCAAGGACACGAAAATGGCGCTCACGTGTCGCTTCAGATTGGTCATGAACGCGACGAATACAATGATGGTCAGGCCTGGTATGTAAGCCGTCCACACTAGGAAGAAGTTTTGATTTTTCGCGTTGTTGAATAGATCGAAGAGGATCATTACCACCACCGTAGTGAACGGTATTATGATTCCAGCGAGTGTGAATTTTCTCGTCACCTTCACGTCCTTTTTGTACCTCGTGCATACCGTTTCTAGGGACGCAATATCCTTCTTTATGCGATACACGAGGTCCTTATTTTTGATTATGGAGTATATCATCACCATGCTGACTATGATCTTGCCGTAGTATTGCAGCCAGAAACTTGTGCGGGTTAAAGAATTTTGTCTGAAATAATGAATAAGAATTTCAAATAAAATAAATAAATCTTAAAATTTACTGTATTTACTCAATATCAATAAGTCGATATGAGCACGTATTGTTCACATAAAAATACAAATTAATTCAATCCTACAATTCAACCGACTTTGATTAAATGATCTAATATGACCTTAAATGATATTCAATAAACTTAAATAACCTTAAATGTTGGTTGGATGACTTTGAATGACTATTGAATTAGTCTTAGATGATCTTGAATGATCATTGGACTGTTTTAAATAACATTACATTAAATGATCTTATCATGAATTATAATTTTAAATTGCCATTATATAACTTTTATGACATGTCTGCAGCAGCAGTCAAGAAGTTTCAAAGGAAGAAACAAGCAGCCAAACATCTCAACATTTTTGGAGGAGTCCTTCAAGCGATCAAAAGTGTTCCACCATTGCACTCTGCATCGATGAACTTCATTTAAATTTGATTCATTTGAATCGTTGATACACAAGAATTCAAACTTGTCGAAAGTGCAGAAATTCCTCTACTTACAGAGTGTGTTGTAGGGAGAAGCGTCCTCGATTTTAAGGTGTCAGAAAGAGGATATGATGTCACATGGGACAGACTTCAAAAAAGGTATCAAAACGAAAGGTACCTTGTTAAAAAACACGTAAATGTTCTATTAAACCTTCCTGCGATGAAAGAATGCATACGTTACCTATTAGACATCGTAGCTGAAACATTATCATCTCTAGAAAACCTCAATCGTCCAACCGAATATTGGGGCTACATTTTAGTAGAAATTGTTGCCTGAAGACTGGATTTAAATCTACGCAATGAGTGGGAAGGAAGCACGTCTTCTAAATTGCCAACAAGGATCGAAATCGATCAATTCTTATCTGATAAATATAAGCAGTTAAAAGCTATTAAAGACTGTTCAAACGTACAGAACAACTGTCCCTTACAAAGACCTAAAGTGCTGCAGAACCAAATAATCGTGAAAATGTGTGATATGTGATAGTGACCATCAAGTGTATATGTGTTCTAAATCCAGTAAAATGTCGACAGCTGGTAGAATAAACTCCGTTAAAAAGTATCATTGGGGATTCAATTATTTGCGAAAGGGACATACATCAGCACAATGCAGAACAAGTGCATGCCGCAATTGCAATAAAAGACAGCACATTTTATTACACATCGCAGAAGAAACAACTCAACCCGCAGAATCAAATGAGGCTACGTCAAATGCACTTGTAAATTTCTCTTACGCCCCGCCTAAAGTTTTACTCTCTAAATGTAAGCTACTCATGTATAACAAAAATAGACATGAGTAAGAGGTACATGCTGTTCTTGCCACTGGATCGCATGCTATCCTGATAACAAACGCATGTCTAAAACATCTTGGATTACACAAAAAGGGAACAAACATACCCATTACAGTTGTTAGAGGAAGAAGAAATGTGAATTCGTTTATCAGCACTCATATAAAATCATGTGTGTCTGAATTTAAACCACCGTTTTATGCCATAGTGTTGCAAAACAAAACTGACCTTGTGCAATCACGTTGTTTGCAATTTGATAAAACTAACATACCAAATGGAATCCAATTAGCTGATCCAGAATTTTACAAGTTTGGTGAGATTAATATCATAATTGGAAACGACATTCATTATGATGCAGTGCGCACCGATCAAATAAATGTAGAGCCCATCTCCTTCAAAGATACCCTTTTCGGATGGATTGCTTATGGTAAACCATCTCCTAAGCTGCGTGATTCTCCAGAAAGCACTACAGTTTGTTTAGTGTAATTAATGACGTAATCTCAAAATTCTGAGAACTTGAGAATCATAAAAAACAAGTATTTTCATCCGTGGTTGAAAGATGCGAAAAACTCTTCCAGAAAAATACCATTAGAAACGTAACAGGACGATTTTACGTAGCCCTTCCGTTTAAGGAAAATGTGAGTCAACTTGGCAATTTGAGTTTTTCCGTTAAGCAAAAATTCTTTGTACTTGAGCGTAGATTAGCTAAACGTCCACAAATACACGCTGAATATCAACAGTATTGGTATCTAGGGCATATGCGTCAAACTAGAGGTAACATCCACGAGGGTTTCTATTTACCACATCACTAAATGATAAAGAAAAATAGTTTGACGACTAAACTGCGTGTAGTTTGTAATGGCTCTGCACCACCATCAACCGGCATTTCACTCAATGATATATTAATGGTTGGTCCATCTGTGTAAAATGACCTATCCAGGATGCGTCATCTCTTCCGATGTAATTAAAATATATCGATAGATAATGGTACGAGACGAAGACTGCAAAAATTCCAAAGAATTTGGTGGAGAAGAGTTGATTTTATACGAATTACCAATCTTGACGAGGACAGCACCTGCAGGATATTTGGCAATGCGTGCAAATCAAGAGCTTGCGCACTTGCTACGTGTTTAACTGACTTTTATGTAAATGACCTGATTACTGGTGCAGATTCCTTTAAAGACTTAGTTGTAGTATGTGATCAAGTGAACAATCTGCTAGCAAGCGGTGGATTCGAATTCAAAAAGTGGGCGAGTAACAACGAACAAATATTTGAAAACTTTAAGTCTGAGTGTGTTGATAAAATTACAGTGTTAACTCGTGAGGATAGTCTACTCTAGGCATGATTTGCAACACAGCAGATGACACATTAAGGTATAAACATAATGTTTTTACCTCAAATGCAACAACCAGAAGAGATGTGTTGAGTAAAATCTCAATAATTTATGACCCTTTGGAATTAATCGGACCAATAACGATTGTTGGAAAAATCTTTATGCAGGACATGTGGAACCTGAAGAATAGATTGGATGATCCACTGCCTTCGAATTTCGTTGAACGTTGGTCAAATTATGAAATTTTTATATCCATGAAACAAAAAAGACATTGCCTTTGAATAAATCCTTAAAAATTCCGATTAGATAAGGTATGAAATTGTATAAAATATTTTAGAAAACAATTGAAGACAAATGCTTTCCAATTTAGAAATTTGGAGATCAAATCGTAAAAAGACATAAGATAAAGCAATACAAATCAAATTCTCCGTGAAAAGAAGAAAGAGAAAAATTTTGATAAGTTAAAACAAAAAATGCTGTTGGATCGAGTCTTTGAAGAGAAGTTTCTAGAAAACCACAACGGAATGAAGCTAACAGGAAACCATCTTGCAAAATAAAAAATGTTCAAATTGAAAGGAAGGTTGAAGGAATTAAAAAGGTATTGTGTTCCAAAAAAGTCTCGTAATTTTATCTTCAATAATTCATTGAGTACAGTATAAGTCTAAATATTTCTGAAATTTGGGACAAAATCTAAAAATATGTTAGAGAATTGGTTGCTTGAGTTACGTGAAGATCAAATTAATTTGACAAATAAAGCTCTAATAACCTTTCTTCACAATTTAAATTATGAAGAAAGGTTATTAGTGCTTTATTTGTCATGTTAGAGAAATTGGTGGAAAAAATTACAACCTTTAAATCTGTTTGTAGAATGTTGGATAAAATAAATAATAACTAATAATACCTAAACTAACATATTTGGATTCGAGTGTAAAAAGCTAAATTCTGGAAATCTTAGAGGGAAATCTGGAAACCTTAAATTAACTTTTTGCTATTTGGAAAAGATATTATCAGAAAATTCCGGTATGAAAAATAAACAAAAACACAGAATGGATAAAAAATGCTTAAAAAGTCTGCTGTATTAATTTTGAACATTGAAAGCAAATTATGAAATTTAGAAGATAAATTTAAAGTGGAAAATTTCCGCTATATGAAAAATATCCTGGAAATTTGAAAAGACATGAAATATAAAACTGTGAGGCTGAAACACTACGAAATGATAACCGTTGAATAGAAAAATATATAAATGTTATACATTATTTCCATTTTATAAGCTTCATGTATATTATTTTCTTTATTTCTGTGAATAAAGATGTTTATTCTTTTTATAAAATTATCGATATTGTGGATATTTTTTTTCAAATTAGAAAAAACTAACGAAAAATTATTTGTATTTTCATTCCGATGAATGAAATGAAAGAGTCTCAAAGAATGAATTAAAAAAGTAACTTTTTATCAAAAAATAAATAATACTTAATTAGGAACATAAACTCTTGAAAAATTCTAAAAATCGGAATCCTGAAAGAAATGAAAAATGCAATTACTGCTAGATAAGTTCAAAGAATCATCGGATTATTTAAAATTATATAGATAGCGTTCTACGATGAATTACATTATCACTTAACTCGTGGTGAAACATTATTATGTTAATTAGAAGGCTAATTAAACACTTAGTTTTGATTCCATATTTTTAACATATATTTTGTGAAACAAAACCATGTATTTAATTAACCTTCTAATTAAGATAGCGTTTTCTTGACCTACCTTAATAAATTATGCGTTGCGTATCGTACTCTTGACCTATCTCAAGAAATTAATCTACCCTAAGTTTTTGATAGTCATATTTTTAGAACGATTCAAAATGTATTAAGGTAGGTTAATTTTTTTGGGGTAGGTCAAGAGCTCGATAAGCAACGCATAATTTATTAAGGTAGGTCAAGAGAACGCTATTTATATAATTTTAAGCTATTAATAATTATTAAAGAATTTATAAAGTGATTCAATTGTATTTTTCATTTATTTCAGCAGATTTATATTTCCGACATTTTTTATATTTTTCCACATTAAAGAATTCTTTCGATAAAAAAAGTGCTTATTTACTTTATTCTGTGAATTTTTTCATTTCTTTTTTGTAATTTTCTCGGAATTTCTCATTAATTTGAAGAGGAATTTCCACAATTTTATATTTGAGGTCTATTGAATTTTCCAGGATATTTTCCAAATAGCGAAAATTTTCTTTCATGAATTTCTCTTATAAATTTTATAATGTTTAAGAATTTTGCAGCAATTTTCTTCGAAATTCGAAACTTTTTAAGTAACTTTTATCTATTCTGTTAGTTTTTTTTTAATTTCTCTAATCGGAATTTTCTAATAATTTCTTTTCAAATAGCAAAAAGTTAATTCCAGATTTCCCTTTAAGATTTATAGAATTTTCTAGCTTTTTTCACACTCAAATCCAAATATTTTACTCCAAAAATTTAATACTAATAAAACACCATTTGATTTCCTTTCTTCGCTAATTTATAAAGTAATAAGTAAACCAAAAATTTTAGTTTAAAGATTATAAATTTCTCCAGAAATTTATAATCTATAAAGTTGGTTAATTTTTGGGGTAGGTCAAGATTACGATAGGTAACGCATAATTTATTAAGGTAGTTCAAGAGAACGCTATTAATATAATTTTAAGTAATCCGATGAATCTACGAACTCTTCTAACGGTCATTAATAATTATTAAGGAATTTATAAAGTGATTCAATTGTATTTTTCATTTCTTTTCGAAATTTAGAATTAAAGACTACTTTCAATAAAAAAAGTGCTTATTTACTCCATTCTGTGAATTTTTTCATTTCTTTTTTGGAATTTTCCAGGAATTTCTCTTTAATTTTAAAAGGAACTTCCACAATTTTATATTTGAGGTCTTTTGAATTTTCCAGGATATTTTCCAAATAGCGCAAATTTTCCTTCATTAATTTCTCTTATAAATGTTATAATGTTTAAGAATTTTGCAGCAATTTTCTTCGAAACTCGAAACTTTTTAAGTAACTTGTATCTATTCTGTTTTTTTAATTTCTCTAATCGGAATTTTCTAATAATTTCTTTTCAAATAGCAAAAAATTAATTTGATTTTCCTTTAAGATTTATAGAATTTTCTAGCCTTTTTACAGTCAAATCCAAATATTTTACTCCAAAAATTTTACTAATAAAACACGATTTGATTTCCTTTCTTCACTAATTCATAAAGTAATAAGTAAACCAAAAATTTTAGTTTAAAGATTATAATTTTCTCTTATAGGTTTTTAGAAGTTTTTCCAGATTTTTAAATTATGTAGACTGTATTAAATGAATTAGTAAATATAAAATTACCAAGTTTGATGAAGAAAAGCCCTTATTATGTTCCATATTTTTATTTTCAGTTTCCTGACAAGTGTTTCGAACTTTGCAGTTCATTATCAAAAGTAAGTATTGCAGTTTTCTTCATCAAAGTATTACGAAACACGTGTCAGGAAACTGAAAATATAAATATGGAATATAACAAGTGCTTTTCTTCATCAAACTTATACATCCGGTTCTATCAAGAATGTAGCATAACAAGCATTACCTTTAAAATGACCAAATTCGATGATGTAATGTTTTTCTGAAACACAATACCTTTTTAATTCATCCAACCTTTCATTCAATTTCAGCTATTTTCATTTTGTTGCATGGTTTCATACATTTTCTGCTTTATTTCTGTAAACAACATCTCTTGCTTCATTCCGTTGTGGTTTTCTTGAAAATTCATTTCAAAGACTCTATTTAGTACTTAGCAGCACTTGTTTTAACTTATTGAATTTTTTTGATTTCCTCCTATTCTCTGAGAATTTCATATGTATTGCTTTATCTTATAAGGAATTGAAATTCCTACTTTTTTTCTACAAAATTCAGTATGTTTGAACCGATTTCATTTAATTTGTTCTTTTTTCTGCAATTGTCTATTGTTTATTTTTTGTAAACTTTCAACACTTAAGAAATTTTCAAAATGTATTTTTAGTTTTCAACTATTTTTTTTTTACCGATTTTTAGTTGTATTCTCGAGAATACATGTTTAGTCACCTATTTATGAGAAATATTTTACAGTTCTTTATTCTTTCTCTCTTAGTAGACTAAACTACATCATGCTATCAATATTTACTCAGTTTTTAAATATCCATCGATTTTCCTCTTAGTTATGAATTTTTGAAAATTTTAATTCGATTCAATAGTTTTTAATGTAAAACTTTTAACTATTTGACGTAAATTTTAAAATACAGTTTGATTTCAGATGTTAAGCTTTTTTCTAACAGATTTTTAATTATTACTTTTTTTGAACTGTATCTATATTTTAAGAAATCTACTTAAAAAGACATTCTCATGGTTTTTCTGCAAAATTTAACATGTTTCAACAGATTGCTTCCTATATTTTTAATTTTTTTATTTGTTCAATTCTATTGTTTGTTTTCAGTTTTCAGTCGTTCTTTTTAAAGATTGTCAATGGTTTTTATTTCTGAGAATTTTTTTATCAGTCTTTTTTTTTAAATCATTAATTCTTCTTTGAGAAATATTTCACTGTTATTTTGAAGGTAAAATAATTTCTAGCGTAGTCTTGACTTACCACAAATAACTATGCACTGATTTAGAGTAGTAGTGACCTTGGTTTTGTCTAATTTGACGACTTTAAATAAATTTGAATAACCTCTTTTATTATCCTTGATTAATCTTAAACGACTTTTATCATTGTATATCATTAAATCCCTTTAAATGGTCTAATATGACCTTCACTGATTTTAAATAACCTTAACCAATATTTGTTCTAATCATTGGATAATCTTAAATCATTTAGTTGGGCGAATTAAGTGACTACTGAATTATTCTTAGATGATATTTTTAAATCAAATCTTAACCTTAAATAATCCTGAATGATAACATTAAATTGCCTTGAGTGATATATATCTGATTTCATTATAGAATCTCGAATAAAAGCCGCGAAAGGCTATTGAATGACTTTGAATGATCACTAAATGACAACTAATTGCTGTTCTTTAATACAATTAGATGATCTTAAAAAACATTCAACGAACTTTATATAATTCTTGGAGATCGTCAAATCCCTAGTTTGAATTAAAGTTAAGTGACTTTGAAACATCGTTAGGTGACCTTAGTTAAGATTAACACAATAATAGATAAACTTAAATAAATTTAGTGATCTTAAATCATTTTGAATAATCGATCGATGGCCTTAAATGGTTCTAAATGCTTTTTGACGACCTTGAATTGAAACATAACAGATTTCGCAAGTCCGAAACCTAAATAACTTCTTGAACTACTTAGAATTATCGTTGGATCACATTCAGTGATACTATTAAAAACCACGAATTACAAAAAGGGTAAATGCACTACCTCACAGTAACGGTCGCTACTATCATTCTCACCATGAATTACATTTTGGTGACCTTGATCTCCTAGAATAACTTTTAATAATTATTGGATGGCGTTAAGAAAATCACATCTAAAAGTTATTATTTTCAATAATCATTGATGACCTTAAATAATCTTAAAGGAAAGTTGGCCAATTGTTTTTGCATGACCTTAAAAAAATCTTGAATGACTCTTAAGTGTCGTTAAATTTCATTAAAAACCTTTTGTATTAATTATCCTAAAAGTTTAGGAAGTGTAAAAAGGTGAATGTTAAAAAGTTTCAGAAATTTGGAACAGAACATCTCTACTGAAAATTCTGTATTCTTCAAACTAAAATGTTTGATACGAACTATACAAAATTCAAGTTGTAATGATGCGTTGATTACAAGAAGGCCAAAACCAAATTAGGCGTCAATAATTAAAGGCATTTAAGTGTTATAAAAAATATAACCTCTAAAAAACATTTCTTTATTGTTTGCAATTTCCAGAAATTAAAAAAATGTTCGAAAATTCTAAAACCTTGAAAAATAAGGAAAAATCTTATAAAATTTCTTGGAAATTTAAACGAGAAATTGCAAAAGATATCTGGAGCACTCAAACAATATTCTTCCAATTTAGAAGAAAATTTCAGCAATCTAAGAAAATCTGAGCACGGGGGAAAAATTTTGAAATTAAAAGTGAAATTACTTTGGAGAAAATCCTGGAAATTTCCTATCAAACATGGTATTATGGAAGATACTCAAATCAATGAAGAAAAATGCTTATATATTTAGAAATTACGGGATAAAATCTTAGAATGTTCATAGAAGTTAAAGCAAGAAAAATAAAATAAGAAAGAAGAGAACTTTCTAGGAAACTCAAACGAAATGTAACAAGAGATTAATCTGGATCTGAATTTGTTTGATGGAAGGGCAGAGAGTTCCGATCCACGTAAGCCCCAGTAGACCCTTTGTAAGTCCTCCCACCTGAGTCCTCATTCGTTGCTACGGTTAAGCCAACCCAAGAAATTGGCAAACGCCAGGACTGTAGCAAGAGGGACTTTTAGGATGTCTGATGACTTTAGACATCCCTATCCTATTGTCGATTAACGCAGGTTGGATAATACCGGTCAGTCGTCTAGAAGTACATGCTCAGCGGTTTCCTCTTCCCCTTCATACCCTCTGCAGGTAGGACTAGATTGTAGTCTCAGTCTGTTCAGGTGCAATTTTAGATTGCAGTGTCCTATTAGGAGCCCAGTTGCATACAGTATGGCCGATTTAAACAAGAGATGTTGAAAATAAAGCAGAAAATATTCGAAACCATCGTTCAATAAAAGCCGTGATTGAAAGAAAGGTTGGAAGAGTTTTATTGGCCTCGGGAAAAGATATTACGTTTTAGAAAATCTTTGCAGCATTGAATTTGGTAATTTTATCTTCTAAAATTAATTAATTCAGTATCTGATTTAGAAATCTAAAACTGCTTTAAAAAAACCTTAGAACTAAAATTTTTAGGCGAAAAAAATTTGGATACGATGCTAGAAATTTCTGGATATCTTAAAGAGAAACCTCTAGAGAAATGAAATCTGAATCCTCCAAATAAGCATTTCACAATTTTGAAAAGAGATTATTAGAAAATTATAAAAGTCTCGATGAATATTGCTAGAAAATTTTCTAATCGTAACGGAAGGTTTTGAAATTTGGAAATTGTTATAACCTTCGATGAAAATTCTCGCCGTTTTAAAAATATTTTGGATAACAATAAGATAAAGTATTAAATTATCGAAAATTCTCATCAAATTAAATTGCAATTTTGGAAGAAAAATTGTAGAAAATTTCGTTAAAAGAAATGGAAAAGTCTCACGGAATGGATAATATTTTTCGATTTGAAAAAAAATTATAAGAAATTTCAAAAAATTGTGAATTTGAAAGTTCTGAATGAAATAAAAAAATGATAAAAAGGTGCTTGAAAATTTTCTTGAATATTATTTTTTAAAGTTCTAAAAAATCGCAAAGACAATTAAAAAATCCAGAACCAAAACTTTTAGAATCTAGAAAAGGAATTGCTAGAATATTTAAAAAAAATCTACAAGTTTATAAATACCCTCTAGAAAATTCCAATATGTTTAAATTATGGAAAATACTTAAAACAGTGAAGAGAATCTAGAAATTTGAAAATGAAATTATTAAAATCTTTCGATAAAATAAAGAAAAAACTGGTAAAGTTACTGAGGATTCTAATTAAAAATAATGGCGAATAAATACTTATTGGATGCCCTAACAATTTTATGATCTTGAATGATTTTGAAATACTGATTTTAGAAGAAGGTTAAAAATTAACTTAAATTAAAAACTCAAATTACTTCTAGTGACTGTTTTGCTACTTGGAAATTTTTTTGATTATCTTATACTTCTTGAATGACTTTCTCACTTAATACTTGGTGAAACATATTGAACTATTATTGATGAAGGTTGAAATTAAATTACACTTGGTTTGTTTCACAAGTTTTCCCTTTTTACTCGAATAGTTTTACTTTTGATAATTTACCTTATACTCTTAAAGAGTGGACTTACTATACAATGTATACAATGTATAGTAAATCATTTCTGACTTAATACGAGGCAAAACATTTTGAATTAGTTCCTTGAAAGGATAATTAGATCACTTAGAATAATTTTGAATAATAATGCCATGTGGTTTAAATGATATATGTCGAGGTTTTAGCTAGAGAAGTAGTTGTTTCAATAAGTGATTTATTTTGTAGTCTTATTAAGACCCATTCTTCTAGATTTACAAAATATTTTCGTGTTGTTTTCTAATTATAAATGATTTTCGTTAATTATTAGATTTACTAAAATTATTGTTACTGTTCTTTTGAAGGAGAAATAAAATGTTTAGCGTAGTCTTGACTTATCTCAAATAACTATGTATTTGCTTGACCTTTTCCTGGTTTAATTTTGACCCACCTCAAATATATTAACATTGTGACAGGTCAAAAGTACATAATTTATTAACGTCGATCAAAAGTATGCCTGGTGTATATGTAGATTATTAAGATGAAGTAGGGTAATGCATTTTTTCTTAAGGTAGGGCAAGAGTACGTTAGACAAGGCATAATTTATTGAGGTAGGTCAAATTAACGCTATTTAAGGTAGGTCGGGAGTATTAAAGGCCAATGATTGTATATACTTTAAGGAATCTTTATTGACTTGAATAATTATTAGATGACGTTAAATAATCATAAATAAACGGATTGCCACTAGAATATCGAAAGGATGACCTTAAATAATTCGATTGATGATGGGAGTCTTGCATATATCTTGGTGAAACATTTTTATACTATAAAATCAGGAAATTTAAAGATCTTGATTTCTAATAAGCTTGAATAAACTATTGGATAATTTTCAATGATTGTTGGATGATCTTAAATTATCTTTAGATTCAAATGTTTGTATGTTTTTTACCACTGTATATTAATAATTAATAAATTGTGTTCGACTATAGTTTCGACTCTTTCAAGATAGATTATCTACCTCTCATTAAATTGTCGCTATGTGATCATAAGTGACTTTCAATGACTATATATGCTCTTTTAATTATAATTTGATGAACTTAAATATTCTTAAATGAACCTTGGATGACCTTGAATAGCATTTGGATGCGTTTTATGAATTTAAAAGAATGTTTAATAATTTTAAATAACCTTAAAACATGGACAGCTCGTGACACCTGCCAGAAAATTGATGAAAGAAGAAAACTCAAACAGAAAATACTATATTGTAACAATGAAATAAAATTTAATAAACGGAACAGCAATACAAGATACTGGAAAAGGAAATTAAAAGAGCATCAAGATAAGATAAACGAAAGAGCCTTGAAGAACAACAAAACATAGCAAAAGAAGTGGCAAGTAAAAACGATATGAGAACAATGCCTACGTTGTGCAATGTTGTCTAAAAAGCATAACTGGGGGAATAACAAAGCAAGCATAAAATACATACATAGTAAAAGAGAAAAGGGGGAATGATGGGTGGAATTTTTCGAAGAAACTTACCAATAGAAGGGTATACCAAGAATTGATGCAAAGGAAAGAGTGAACCAGGAGATAGATATGGTAAATAACAGAAAACGAAGTAGCAGAAGCTGTTAAAGAGAGGAAAGGAAAACACCAGGCATAGACGGAATCGCAAATGAAATGTTGAAAGCAGGGAAAAAGCATACAATATACATGATGCACACTCTACTAAACAAAATATGGACAGAAGAAAATATACCAGAGGGCTGGAAGAAAAGAGTTACAGTCGGAATTTGATGAATCGTCATCATGAAAGTCTTCATGGAACAACTGATGCCAGAAGAATAGAGAGTGAGAATGGAAGGACACATATTTGGTGAATTCAAGCCTTCCAAATATGATCAAAATGTTTGTTTGTTGAAGGGCGATAAGACGAAATGGGAAAATTGGAAGGGTATTACAATACTTAGCGCCGCCCATTCTTGAGAATAATTGTGGATTAGGATATAGAATGGCAAAAAGAAATTGTAAGTCTATGAAGTACTTCGAAAGAAGATAAACAAGAAAATGATCTGGGGAATTATAAAAAGCGATGGCGTGCCAAGAAAACTAATAAAAATGATACATTTCTATTCTGGAAAGATAACTAAAACGCGACAGCAAAATAGACAAGGCTGCATCCTATCACTTATCTTGTTCTTAGAAGTCATCGATGACGTTATGAACATTCCGAAGAATGAAGTCGGCCTGTGATTCCTGTGCTCAAAATTTAGTGTATTTTTTTATTTATGTGTATATTATTAGGTATTTTGTTAACAGGTAATCCAAAGCATCACAATAAACAACAATAAACAATAATGAAGTTCTTAAAGCAGCAAGAGTCAACCTTCATAATAGGCGATTTTAATGCTAAAATAGGACAAGTATAGAGGACATAATCGGAAATAAGTTACAAAACTCTTTTGTAAAACCGATTACATTAATCGTCTGATTGGTGAACTTTTACTTTGTGATAATACATCTTAAAGATCCTGAACTTTAAAGCTATTGGCTTTACATAACCTCGAATGACCTCTGAATGATTTTGAACGTTTGAATTATCTTTATATTATCTTGGATGATCATTGACAATAATGCTCGTTCAGTAACCTCGAATGACAATGATAATACATGGTTGTTAATAATAATTTGACGACCTCAAATAACCTTTAATGAACGTTGGACGATCTTGAATGATACTCGGATGGCCTTAAATGATCTTGAATGGCCAATCTATGATTTTGAATAATCGCCGAATGATATTTAATGGCCATTTGGTGACCTTGAATAACCGTAAAGGAATATTCAACTATATAATGACCTTGAATGTTGGTAAAAATGTTATTATTTATCACCTGGAACGACCTTTAATGTTAGCAAACAAAGTGTTATTATTTTAATTCCTTGTGGTTAAAATATCTTAATAACATTATATAGAAACAAATGCTATACCGACAAATAGATATAAAAACATATTGTTGATAAGTCTCTAATATTCACAGAATAGCATCATTAAAAGGATTAGTATATTAATAAGTCGATATAAAACACTAAGGAGAATCTAGTTTAAATAAATCTATAATTGACCTTGATTGACCATTGGATTACTCAGAATGGCTGATCACAAGGTTTAAAAGTTTTTCTAGCGATGAATTATTTAGGTCATTTTACGAGTAGAGAAATTATAAGAAACTTTCCAAAGACTTAGTAATAGGTTTAGAAGTATAATAGATAAACCTAATCTAATATCGTATAAAAATACTTACGTGTAGTTTACTTTCAAATTGTACGTTAAATTAATTATTAACACCGCGACCACATTGAAGGTGAGGATAAAAACTGCGTACGCAAAACTGATTTGATTCTGAGTGTTGGTTCCTTGAACGACCAAACCCATGCCGAAAATTTGCATCAGCACATCTAAAGTCTTATCTAAAAGTATCGTGCGCCTCTTGTACTTTTTATCTGGCACCACGGTGCTCTCCGCTTGCTGAAACAAATACTTAAAGAGCGTTTGCTTATAAATTCCCTAACATAAAATCGAGTTACCTCCTTGGCCATCCTGCACGAATTGAATACTTCCAACGTCGATGGTTATTGATTCGAAATCACGGAGATATGATCAAAGGATTATGTATGTACATAAATTATTGCTTTTATTACATTCGTAATTATCCCAATGAATAAGTAAAATTAATACGATAAATTGATATATAGTATAATTAGTAATACTTTAATCTTTAATCTAAAATATATATCTCGGTCGCTTACAATATTATTTTCTGCATAATAAATAATGTTATTTAAAGTAATTCATTTATTGTAAGGTCATGTAAGATCAAAAATTGGCCTTGATTAAGTCGTTTAATTTCAAATAATTATCGAGGCGGTATTACGCCTCAAATTTGCCACTTCCAATCCGAGCAGCGCCATTGCCAAAAAAATTCTCTCTCTCCTTTTAGCTTCGAATTAAAGTCGAGGCCAATTAAATGTGGTTGAAACTAGAATTTAAAAACTTTCAGTTCTGCATTTGGAGAGTCGTGGCATGCTATCTACAATAACGTCTCTCACTTGAGTATTTTGAAGCTCTAGATAGGTCACTTTACAATAAACATGCCGTCTTTTCCGCATTAGTAAATCTGGATTATTCTGGACGAAGACTTTCTGAATTTTTCCTACACTAATAGTACCATCTAGAATATCGAAGGCGGCGTGAAATCAGATTAATCTGAAGGATAGATTGTCTATTCGAAATACTATTTTTTCTATTAATATTTTAACGATTCACATGTGTCCATTTTAGACCGACATGCATATTTATCCATTGTTATTTTTCTAATTATATTATTTGGAATACAATACATTATGTTGTGAAATTGAATTCTGAAGGAAGGGTCATTTTAAAAGGCATAGGCGTACACTCTAAACTCTAAAACAGACAAAAACATATTATTTTTGGGTCCAGAAATCTGCAATAATAAATAATCAGAAGAAATGAAATCGCCTTAATTAAAATATTAGACCTATAAATTAAATCCATTAAATATACCGTATTAAATATTAAAATGGAAACGTATGTCCATGGTGGCATTGACTTTTACTTATTATATAAGGTCTAGAAAAATTACTAAACTGTAACAGATTTTGAGTATGGATCAAACTAGTAACATTACTACCTCTGATTTGAGGAGGATCCGAAGTGGCCAATACTTGGCTAATGCTCCACCTGGTGAAAGCGTCGTCATTAGTGGTAAGTTATTGCAATATTTCAATAAATTACCTTTTATACGTAAATTATTATAATTAGGTACTTCTGGTTACTTTCCAAAATGCAACAGTGTACAACATTTAATGGAGAGTTTGTACAATAAACTTGATTTGTGCGATTCTGAGGAACGGTGGTTTAAAATCAAAAATAACGACTCACCGAAGCTATGTGGTAAAATAAACAACATAGAAAAATTCGACGACGGATATTTTGGAATTCCTCCACAGCAAGTGAAATGGATGGATCCAATGTGCCGATTACTACTCGAAAGGTCCGTAGAAGCCATTATTGATGCTGGCGTTAACCCGCTGGAGTTAAGAGGAACCAATACAGGCGTTTTTCTTGGAGCTTGTTATTCAGAAATGGAAAATTATTCCTTTTACGGCAACACTACCTCAGATACGTATTCAATTGCCGGGTACGTAGTTAAAAAATACGTGTGATTTAATTAACTAAACATTTTTAATGTATAGATGTACGAGATCAATGTTGGCACAACGAATAAGCTACGCGCTACAACTGAATGGTCCATCTTTCATCTCAGATAGCGCTTGCAGTAGTGGACTTTACGCGTTCGAACTTGCTTTTCGTTCAATTCGGGAAGGTAAATGCGACATGGCCATCGTTGCTGGAAGTAACTTGTGTATTAATCCTAATACGACTTTACAATATGCCAAGTAAGTAAATTTAAAAGCTATAACAAATGAGTCTTATTAAGACTACAAAACAAAACAAATACTTCTCTGGTTGTTGCCTCGGCAAACATTGATTGAGGTAACTATTTAAGGTTGGGCGTTCTGAATATGAATACTGGATGTAGACCATTCGATCGTGATGCCGATGGATATACCCGTTCGGAAGCTATTGCTGTTCTGATATTGCAGAAAGAAAAATATTCCAGAAGGATTTACGCAAGGGTGTGTACTGAATTGATTTTTATTTATGATGATAAACTTAATAAAATTACACTGCTTTATTATTATATGTAAAATTTATGAATTATTCGAAGAAAGGAATTAAAGTTAAGCTTGTAGTAAGTTTAATCTCGATTTGTTTGATTATTCTCTTAAAGAATTATTTTACTCCTTTTGGGTTTCTTGTAGCTGCAGTGTATTTCTCAAGTTTCAGTTTAAAGTTAGCTGATTGCGTCTTGCTCATCACTGTTTTTATGATTGAGCGCTTGAATATTTTTCGTAATAGTTTCATTTCCTTGCTGGTGAATTTTTTTTCTAATATCGGTAAATTTACCTTATTTGGAAGATTCGTAAATATCTCTATTTTAACTATTTCCTAAACGCATAATGGAATCTCTCACTTGGTTACTTGATACCTTTTAAAATTGAAAGTAGTAACCATTAAAATTAATATTATTTTGTAGTCCGAAAAGTAACATATCACTCGGCAAAGGCGAGTTGGAATTGATTTGATGCTACAGAAGAAAAATTATTTAAAAATTCATTTGCTTTTAATGTATTTACATGTTGTGGTTTATTTGCTCTGGTTTATAATATAATATTCTACATTGTCTTAGGATTATTCTTTGATTTGCTAAGTTTGGTGTTATCGATATTTAACGTTATCCCTTAATAATTTATTCTGGCCACAAATTCCGATTTTTATTATTTAAACGCTCAATTTATAAGATGAATAGTTTTGTGGTCGTTTAGATACTGTTTTTATGCATTCGGCTTCTTTAAGTTTTATGAATGTTATATGCAGCATTAGGGATTCGGTTTTTATCTCAGGATTAAGGCCACTAATATAAAAGTGAGAACGTAATTTACTTCCTTTGATGTCCATTTGTTCATTGGATTTTCCAGCGGTGGAAGATCTGTTCCTTCTTCTTCTTTCTACTAGTTTAAATTCCTTATTTGGATCAATGCGTGTAGTTGGGGTACCTTAAGGTTCATCAGGTTTATCGGTAGTAATCAGTGTGAGGTATATTTTGTGTCTTCTTGTTCGTTAATGAAATTTCACTATATGCAGCCTTATATGCACTTATAGCGCTATCTAACGACGGATTTATGAGTATATATCCGTTTTTGGCTACAACAAATCAAACATAGAGAAGACACAAACCTCAATAAATCGAAACAAAAGAAATAATTTGTTTTGATTTATTGAGGTTTGTGTCCTCTCTGTGTTTGAATTGTTTACATTTTTTTGAAACATGTTAATTTTGGTGAGGTTAGATTTTTTATAATTTGATCCATTTCAGTTATGACTTCAGTTAAACGATTTACTTGCCCATACAGTATATCCACTTCGTTTCTCATTCGCAATACCAGTTGGGGGTAAATTCTTTGAATACCCTGTTTTTTTGCAACGGCGACACGCCAGTGCTCCAAATTTATCTTCATTTATTAATTCACACTTTGAAGCAATTGGTTAGTGACCACCAAAGCATTCACAATTTTCGATAATTTCGATAAAAGTTCGATTTAATTCAGTGTTGGATTTCACGTTCGCCATCTCGACTTCAAAACCTTATAAACTTAAATAACAGAAAAACGTTTAACTTTTTTATACTACTTTTTATAAAAAGTAGTATAAAAAAGTTAAACGTATAAAATTAAAATGTACTACGAAGTGAACGTCTCCAAAATTCAACTTATAAACTTGATTATTACTTATTCTATCGTACTCTTGACCTACCTCAACAAACAACGCAATGACCTCTCTCGTACTCTTGACCTGCCTTAATGTCTAGACTGTTGAGGTAGGTCAAGAGTACGCTGGAGTTTAAGATGGAAAATAGGTGCCAGGTTAACGCATAGTTTATTGTCGTAGGTCAAGAGCACGCTAGGTTAAATAAACTGAAAAATGAACGGCTTAAACCATTTGAATGTTTATTAAAAACAATTGAAAATGTCTGACAAAAAATTTTAAAATTCACTAACTGAATAACAAGTAAATTTTGAATTTTAGATTTTTACTTGATTTAAATTAATTTGTTTGCTGGAATTCATTGGTGCAAGAATTTTTTTTTAATTTAAACATTATTGAGAGAGTTATAGTTGAAAAACTGAAAAACAATCGAACCTCGAATTTTAAATTTTTGCTTAATTTATATAATTTATATTTTATTATGAAAAAAAAATTCTTTTATATGAAAATTTCAACTAATTACTAATTGTTTTTTTTATTCTTCGTAACATAAAATAAAAGTTTTCTTTAGCAAATTTTATTTATTTTAATTTTTCTTAAATTTATAGTACTGTATTAAATATTAGACTATTGTGTATTTTTATAAAGTTCACAGTTGTTATTTGAAATATAATTTTATTGTTTTCAACTTTATTTTTTTAGTAAATGTCAGCTAATTTACAATTGTTATTTTTGTGTTTTTGTTAAAATTGAAACGTTTTATTAAGGAAATAATTATTTTATTAGCAATTTTTTCTTTCTTTAATATTAGCTGTGCATTTTTATTTCTTAAAACAAAATTTCATTTATTTTCTTATTCTAAAAGTTTTCAACTGTTTGAAATAAAATACAATTGTTAAAATTTCAACAATTTTTAACTGTATTTTTTACAAAATTCTATTTGAATAACTGACTTTCAATTGTTTTCTTTTGTTCAACCACTTTTAATTATTTTAACCTTTTATTTCTTTAAATTCAATTTTTAGCTTTGCTTTTTAAGCCACTTATTTTTCTTATTAGAGAATTTTTTCTCTGTTATATTTTTATAAAGTTTATAACTGTGGTTTTTAACAAAGTTCAATTGTTTTTTTAAATTTTTTTTCATTTCAACTGCTTTAAACTCTAATTTTCTGAAGGATTTCTTTATTTCAGCCGAGATTTTTGATGGTTAATTAAGAAAAAAAACAATTTTAACCTTCGGTTGGTAAATTAAATTTTTAGCTGTGCTTTTTTTAATTAAAATTTTTCTTATTTGTGATATTATTTAATGTTACATCTTGAAGAAATTTGGAATATTATTTTAAATTCCAACTCTTACTAAGCAAATTTTATCTTTTTTTGTTTTTTTTATAAATCAAGTTTAAAGCTAAATTAAAAAAAAAATCAATTGTTTTCTTTACGTAAATGTTTTAATAATTTCTTAGTAAACTTATTAGTTTTTTCCTCTGTTTTAAGCACTCGAAATGCTATATCTATCCATGGTGATTTAGCAAAACAAACTGAATAAATTTGACAGATGTTGTTTTAAGAGCTGCGACATCTAATCAGAACAAATATTAAAACTCAATATAATATTTATTTAAGTAAGATGGAGGAAGGAATCCGCGTAAATCCAAAAGAATTATTTAATTCCTTATCCTTACACAGGATCCGCAATGTATTATTGATGAATTTGCTATATTTTTCTCAGAATCATATAAGAACCAAAACATTTTAATTTGAACCTTCATGATACGTTTGTAAGCCGCCCTCAAAAACAAATATCAGACCTAGCGGAGGATGAGGTATTAGAGTGCCTAAAAAAATTGAAAAATTCTAAAACAGCTGGCGAGGATCAACTTCCAAGTTATTTTATTGATTGTCCACATGTATTTGTGCGTCCTCTAGCTATACTATATAATTTTTCTTTAAATACGGCGTCATTTGCCACTATTAGGAAAAGTTTGTCTTATCCATAAAAGCGGAGATAAAACAAATGTAAAGAACTACCGAGCTGTTACAATATTAAACAACTTTGCTAAAGTTTTCGAGCAGCTTTTTTACTCTAATATCTATAGAAACGTAAGGCCTTACATTTCAGAAATTCAACATGTTTTTATGTACCAAAGATCCACTGTATCAAATCTGGTGCATATTACTTAATTTATTAGTGAAGCAATTGATTTCCATAATCAAGTAAATGTTGTCTATTTGGACTTCTCAAAGGCATTTGATTCTATCAGTCATACAGTGCTCTTAGCGAAATTATTTGCTTTTGAACTTTCAAATAATGTAATTGCATTCTTTCAATCATACTTACTTGACAGGTATCAAGGTATATAATGGCTTCAAATCTTATATACTTTATGTTTCCTCTGGGGTTCCCCAGGGTTCGAATTTAGGCCCATTGTTGTTTGTAATGTACATAAATGACCTACTGGAATCAATAACTTGTGATGTGCTTGCATATGCATGTCTAAAACTTAATGAAAGTAAGTGCAAAATTGTGTCCAAAATGAACTATTGAATCAACGACTATTACATCAATGGCACAGTGCTAGAAAGGACTTCTGTAATAAAATACGTTGAAATAACGTTTGATTCCAAACTCAATTTTACGTCACATGTAGATACAGTGTGTTCACAGGCCTCTAAGACCCTAGGATTTATTTTACGTAACTGCAGAGAATTCTCGAATCCTGAAGACATTACCATTTTATATTACTCTGTAGTTAGATCGAAACTTGAATATGCTGATATCATTTGGCATCCTTATTAGTAGTAATAATGGCGGATGAAGAAAGTGACTCTTCTCTGTCTGCAAATAATAGTGGTGATATATGTGCTGGAAAATGTGGAAAACCAGTGGGAAGAAATACAATATGTGACATCTGTAAATGGTTGTGCCATCCCAAGTGTTTAACGCAACATAAATGTGTCAACTTGAAAAATACAAGCAGCGGTTGTGAATGTGAGGTTAACGTTGAAGTTGATTAAATAAATAAAGAAACAAATCAACTGGTGGAAATCATAAAAGGATTAAAAGCTATTATCTTAGTAAAAGACGAACTTCTTCAAACAAAAGCTGAGTTAATAGGAGAACTCAGGAAAAATATAAAACATCTGGAAAACTATATTAGAAATATAAACAACAATACTGGCAACCCTACTAATAGCAAAGAGTTAAGTGGAAAAGAAGGAACAATTAAAAACCTAACACCACATAAAATAAATACAAATACAAGTTATGCGGAGAAAGCAAAGAATACAAATAACGAAAATAATAGTACTAATAAGGAAATACTTGAAAACCGGACAAGAGAAAAACTGAATGAAATTATTTATATAAATAAAGATACAATTAATGGAAAAGATGTGGAGTGGAAGACGGTCAACTACAAAAAACCAAATATCGGTTTCAAGGCTCGCGACAAAAATGCGTGGATTTATGTGGGAAAATGCGCTGAATCAGTGACAGAAGATGTAATCATGGAATATTGGAAAGGAAAACATCCCACTATTCAAATAAAATCAATAGACAAACTTGAAAGTAAAGGACGCAATAAATCGTATAATTTATGTGCGGATTTTTTTACCGCCAAATAGACGAATTGTTGCATTATTATATTTCTCAAGAAGGGAAATTAATTTTTCTATGTGGTGACTTTAATATAGAATTGAAAGATGACAATGAAGACAAAATAAAATTTGCCTCAATTTAAAATGCTACGGTCTGCGAACAACAGTAAAAAGAACGATCCTACTTGTGAGCGCCAATATCACAGAATATTTAGTGATACTATATATGTTAAAAAATTGGGATGAATGTGAACGGATCACCCAATTTCGCAACTTTGGATTCAACATAGCCATAATACATAAGTTTTAAGGTGTTATCGCAAACACATTTTCTTAGTCTTAATATAAGATAAGCAGATCAATTTAGTCATTTAATTAAATTGTGGCATTAACTGTCCCATTTTAGCTTGCTATCAAAACTAACACCAAGAAATTTTACTACATTAGAGATATCATAAACAGATAATTGATCTTCTCATGATACTTGATCTCGACAAGTTGTAGGCTACGACGATTGCTTTTGTCACATTTAAAGATAATTCGTTTATAGACGACCAAGTCTGCATATCATTAATCGTTTAATTCATTAAATTATCTCAATTGTCTGGATCTTGTGTATCATCTGCATATTGAAAATTTGCTTATAACATATATTTATATTTATATATATCCCTTAATCAATGCCAATAAAATATTATATAGATAGTCCACGTAAAAACAAGTTCTGATGGTGTCAAAGAGGAAGGTATTACCTATCTATCTGGCCTTAGTCATGATCAATTATACAAAGATGTATACGAAGATTGTGGGGTGGATCCAAAAACAATAGTGTTCGTAGAAGCTCACGGAACTGGTAAGATAATAAAATAATTAGTGTTAATATAAATAATCCTAAAATTCACCGTTAAGGTACAACTGTTGGTGATCCAGAAGAATTAGCAGCGATGGATAGATTCTTTTGCCCAAACCGCGAGACACCTTTACTGATCGGATCGATTAAGGGAAATATTGGTCATACAGAATCAGTGTCTGGAATATGTTCAATAATAAAAGTAGGTATTAATATTAGCTATTGTATATTTTTAATAAACTGTTCGTTTATAGGTACTAATGGCGTTGAATTTCGATTATATTCCTCCCAATATTCACTACGATAATCCAAGGCCGGATATTACAGCATTAATAGAGAAACGGCTATCTGTTGTAACAGAAAAGACGAAATTGCCGAAATTGAGTAATTTTGCAGGTACATGTGACGTTGTTTTATCGATACAATTAAATATTGGCTGATAGTTAATTTCATTTCTTGGCCGACATCAATTTTTCATGGCGCATAAGTAACTCACAAACTACTACCTACAGTATTGTACTAACTCTAACGAAAAGTCGAACTTTATTTTATTGATCGATATTATTGTTATCAGATGGCAGCACTCCCAAATATAATTAACAAACCTTAACACCTCAATAACATAATCATTATAATTATTACTTATTTATATATTATTCAAGAATGTAATTTACCTTTCGATGTAGGCTAATTAACACCTTACGAAATTTCAAGTTGAACTGTAAAGAATCACTTTTAATTTTTTTTATTTTAAGCTATTAATGGCTTTGGTTTCGGTGGAGCCAATTGTCATATTGTGTTGGAAAAATTCGACAAAAGAAAGGAATTTCAACAAGACGGCGTACCAAGGCTTGTTTGTTTTAGTGGAAGGACGAGAGATGCGTTGGAAAGTTTTCAGGATTACTTCAGTACTAATGATTTCAATTATGAATTCGTAAGATTGATTCATGAGGTTTTTTGGTAAGTAGAAAGTAAAAAAGTATATAATAAAAATATTAATTATCTTCGTCGAAATCATTCTTAAAATAGTGAATTGAGAAATTTACACAAATAATTCTTAAAATCATTTAACACTTAACGAATATTATTGGATAATTAACAAAAACTTATTTCAGTAAAATTTTTAGTAATTTTGCTCATTAGATTCTCAACGTTAAATAATATAATTATATTTTTATTTATTTTAGTAAAGACATTAGGGATCATATTTATCGTGGATATTCCATTATATTGCCAAACAGAGAAGTCATAAGATCGTCATGCTTTTATAACAGAAAGAAATACACTTTATATTTATGTCTAGGTGATGAGATGAAAAATACTAACTCATTATTAAATGAATTACAACAACTACCCCCATTTAAAGAAATGTATCAAAGGTAATAATGATAGACGTTAAAGTACAATATTTATAATGGAAAATATTTTTGCAGGTGTTTAAAAATATTTACTGAAAACGATATAAATTTAGGGTTAAATGATTACGTGAAAAGAGTACTAATAACTTTAATAGTTCAATTGGGAATTATTAATATCTTTAAAAAACTTAACATAAAATTTGATTATATAAGGGGATATTCTATAGGCGAATTTGCCGCTGCTTACGCCAATGGAGTGTTGGAACTAGATGAAGCTATTATGGCCTGTTATATCATTAGCAAGGATTATAAAGAATTGATCAAATCGAATGAACACGTTTTTAACGACGTAAACATAAAGCTGAATTCATGTATATTTCCGAAAAAAATCGATAGATTGGATAAATCTATCACTAATAAATACCCATATGGAAGTTCGTTATATTTGCTTTTTAATTCGCTTAATCCGAATTTAGCAGTATATACCAATTTTGAAGAAAATTCTGTAGTTGTAAGTGTCGATTTTAAAGGTGAAATAAACGATACTGTAATTCATTTAGAACTATTTACAACTAAATCAGATGATACAAACGATAAAATAATTCAATTGAAACAGTTCAGAAATAAATCAGAAGATACAAACGATAATATAATTCAATTGGAACAATCCAGAACTAAATCAGACGTTATTCAACTTTTAAGTTGTATCGGCAAGTATGTTTGTTTTATAGAAGATTAATACAATTGGTGCAATAAATATATCTTTCAGCCTTTATGAATTAGGGTTTACACCTCGTGTCGACAAACTTTTCCCAGAGATTGAGTGGCCCGTTTCGGCTGGTACACCCTTTCTCTCACCTTTAATTAAGTGGAACCATGCAAAGACTTATGATATTGCGAAAAATTTAGACAAACGAAGATCAAACGACAACGAAAAATGGTTTAAAATTGATATAATGAATAAGGATTCATTGTTTTATCAGGGACATGTTATTGATGGTAAATTTATTAAGAATGAACCTATCCCACACTCCAATTAGTAAAACATTCTCAAGTATTCTACTGAAAATAATTTTAATAACAAAAAACTCGTTACATTTTTTATAAACTAAATTCGTATGTGGATAAAATAATCAATCAAATTTCATTTCAATTTTGTTTATTGAAGAAAAATCTCCACAATAGAATAGTTGGGGTTGTTTTACTGATTGGAGGGTGGGATAGTGGACACCCACCCACCCTACATATAAAAAAAAACAGTTACATAAATCGTTTTGGTGTTGAGGACATTAATACGAAAAACAGTGTTTGTGATTAAATTTTTTTTATATGTAGGGTGGGTGGGTGGCACCTATCCTACCCTTTAATTAGTAAAACATTCTCAACTATTCTACTGAAACTAATTTTAATTACAGAAAACTCGTTACATTTTTTATAAACTGAATTCGCATTTTTATTAAATAGAAGTGGATAAAATAATCAATCAAATTTCATTTCAATTTTGTTTATTAAAGATAAATCCTCACAATAGAATAGTTGGACGTGTTTTACTAATTGGAGGGTGGGATAGTGGCCACCCACCCACCCTACATATACAAAAAAATACATAAATCGATTTGGTGTTGCGGATATTAATACGAAAAACAGTGTTTGTGATTAAAATTTTATTTTTTATGTAGGGTGGGTGGGTGGCACCTATCCCACCCTCCAATCAGTAAAACATTCTCAACTATTCTACTGAAACTAATTTTAGTAACAAAAAACTCCTTACATTTATTAAAACCTGAATTCTTATATTTATTAATAATAAGTGAACAAAATAATCAATCAAATTTCATTAAAATTTTGTTTATTGAAGAAAAATCCTCACAATAGAATAGTTAGGCGTGTTTTACTGATTGGAGGGTGGGATAGTGGCCACCCACCCACCCTACATATACAAAAAAACCATTACATAAATCGTTTTTTTGTTGAGGACATTAGTACGAAAAACAGTGTTTGTGATTAAATTTTTTTATATGTAGGGTGGGTGGGTGGCACCTATCCCACCCTCCAATTAGTAAAACATTATCAACTATTCTACCAGAACTAATTTTAGTAACAAAAAACTCCTTACATTTTTTATAAACTGAATTCGTATTTTTATTAAATAGAAGTGAACAGAATAATCAATCAAATTTCATTAAAATTTTGTTTATTTAAGAAAAATCCTCACAATAGAATAGTTGGGCGTGTTTTACTAATTGGAGGGTGGGATAGTGGCCACCCACCCACCCTACATATACAAAAAAATCATTACATAAATCGTTTTGGTGTTGAGGACACTAATATGAAAAACAGTGTTTGTGATTAAAATTTTATTTTTTATGTAGGGTGGGTGGGTGGCACCTATCCTACCCTTCAATTAGTAAAACATTCTTAAGTTTTCTACCAGAATTAATATTAATAACAAAAAACTCCTTACATTTTTTATAAACTGAATTCGTATTTTAATTAAATAGAAGTGAACAAAATAATCAATCAAATTTCATTTCAATTTTGTTGATTGAAGAAAAATCCTCACAATAGAATAGTTGGGCGTGTTTTACTGTTTGGAGGGTGGGATAGTGGCCACCCACCCACCCTACATATACAAAAAAACCATTACATAAATCGTTTTGTTGTTGAGGACATTAATACGAAAAGCAGTGTTTGTGATTAAATTTTTTTTATATGTAGGGTGGGTGGGTGGCACCTATCCCACCCTTCAATTAGTAAAACATTCTTAACTATTCTACAAGAATTAATTTTAGTAACATAAAACTCTTTACATTTTTTATAAACTGAATTCGTATTTTATTTAAATAGAAGTGAACAAAATAATCAATCAAATTTCATTTCAATTTTGTTGATTGAAGAAAAATCCTCACAATAGAATAGTTGGGCGTGTTTTACTGATTGGAGGGTGGGATAGTGGCCACCCACCCACCCTACATATACAAAAAAACCATTACATAAATCGTTTTGTTGTTGAGGACATTAATACGAAAAACAGTGTTTGTGATTAAATTTTTTTTTATATGTAGGGTGGGTGGGTGGCACCTATCCCACCCTTCAATTAGTAAAACATTCTTAACTATTCTACAAGAATTAATTTTAGTAACATAAAACTCTTTACATTTTTTATAAACTGAATTCGTATTTTATTTAAATAGAATTGGATAAAATAATCAATCAAATTTCATTTCAATTTTGTTGATTGAAGAAAAATCCTCACAATAGAATAGTTAGGCATGTTTTACTGATTGAAGGGTGGGATAGTGGCCACCCACCCACCCTACATATACAAAAAACAATTACATAAATCGTTTTGTTGTTGAGGACATTAATACGAAAAACAGTGTTTGTGATTAAAAAAAAATTTATATGTAGGGTGGGTGGGTCGCACCTATCCCACCCTTCAATTAGTAAAACATTTTTAACTATTTTACCAGAATTAATTTTAGTAACATAAAACTCCTTACATTTTTTATAAACTGAATTCGTATTTTTATTAAATAGAAGTGGATAAAATAATCAATCAAATTTCATTTCAATTTTGTTGATTGAAGAAAAATCCTCACAATAGAATAGTTGGGCGTGTTTTACTGATTGGAGGGTGGGATAGTGGCCACCCACCCACCCTACATATAAAAAAAAACCATTACATAAATCGTTTTGTTGTTGAGGACATTAATACGAAAAACTGTGTTTGTGATTAAAATTTTATTTTATATGTAGGGTGGGTGGGTGGCACCTATCCCACCCTTCAATCAGTAAAACATTCTTAACTATTCTACCAGAATTAATTTTAGTAACATAAAACTCTTTACATTTTTTATAAACTGAATTCGTATTTTTATTAAATAAAAGTGAACAAAATAATCAATCAAATTTCATTTCAATTTTGTTCATTGAAGAAAAATCCTCACAATAGAATAGTTGGGCGTGTTTTACTGATTGGAGGGTGGGATAGTGGCCACCCACCCACCCTACATATACAAAAATAATAATTACAAAAATCGTTTTGGTGTTGAGGGCATTAATATGAAAAAGAGTGTTTATGATTAAAACTTTATTTTATATGTAGGGTGGGTGGGTGGCACCTATCCCACCCTCCAATTAGTAAAACATTCTCAACTATTCTACCGAAACTAAGTTTTATAACAAAAAACTCGTTACATTTTTTATAAACTGAATTCGTATTTTAATTAAATAGAAGTGGATAAAATAATCAATCAAATTTCATTTCAATTTTGTTTATTGAAGGAAAATCCTCACAATAGAATAGTTGGGCTTATTTTACTGAATGGAGGGTGGGATAGTAGCCACCTACCCACCCTACTTATACAAAAAACCATTACATACATCGTTTTGTTGTTGAGGACATTAATACGAAAAACAGTGTTTGTGATTGAATTTTTTTTTATATGTAGGGTGGGTGGGTGGCACCTATCCCACCCTTCAATTAGTAAAACATTCTCAACTTTTCTACCAGAATTAATTTTAATAACAAAAAACTCCTTACATTTTTTATAAACTGAATTATTATTTTAATTAAATAAAAGTGGAGAAAATAATCAATCAAATTTAATTTCAATTTTGTTTATTGAAGAAAAATCCTAACAGTAGAATAGTTGGGCGTGTTTTACTGATTGGAGGGTGGGATAGTGGCCACCCACCCACCCTACATATACAAAAATCCATTACATAAATCGTTTTATTGTTGAGGACATTAATACAAAAAACAGTGTTTGTGATTAAAATTTTATTTTTTATGTAGGGTGGGTGGGTGGCACCTATCCCACCCTCCAATTAGTAAAACATTCTCAACTATTCTACCAGAATTAATTTTAATAACAAAAAACTCCTTACATTTTTTATAAACTGAATTCGTATTTTAATTAAATAGAAGTGAACAAAATAATCAATCAAATTTCATTTCAATTTTGTTGATTGAAGAAAAATCCTTACAATAGAATAGTTGGGCGTGTTTTACTGATTAGAGAGTGGGATAGTGGCCACCCACCCACCCTACATATACAAAAAAACCATTACATAAATCGTTTTGGTGTTGAGGACATTAATATGAAAAAGAGTGTTTATGATTAAAACTTTATTTTATATGTAGGGTGGGTGGGTGGCACCTATCCCACCCTTCAATTAGTAAAACATTCTCAACTTTTCTACCAGAATTAATTTTAATAACAAAAAACTCCTTACATTTTTTATAAACTGAATTCGTATTTTTATTAAATAGAAGTAAACAAAATAATCAATCAAATTTCATTTCAATTTTGTTTATTGAAGGAAAATCCTCACAATAGAATAGTTGGGCTTATTTTACTGAATGGAGGGTGGGATAGTGGCCACCCACCCACCCTACATATACAAAAAAACCATTACATAAATCGTTTTGGTGTTGAGGACATTAATATGAAAAAGAGTGTTTATGATTAAAACTTTATTTTATATGTAGGGTGGGTGGGTGGCACCTATCCCACCCTTCAATTAGTAAAACATTCTCAACTTTTCTACCAGAATTAATTTTAGTAACATAAAACTCTTTACATTTTTTATAAACTGAATTCGTATTTTTATTAAATAGAAGTGAACAAAATAATCAATCAAATTTCATTAAAATTTTGTTTATTGAAGAAAAATCCTCACAATAGAATAGTTAGGCGTGTTTTACTGATTGGAGGGTGGGATAGTGGCCACCCACCCACCCTACATATACAAAAAAACCATTACATAAATCGTTTTGTTGTTGAGGACATTAGTACGAAAAACAGTGTTTGTGATTAAATTTTTTTATATGTAGGGTGGGTGGGTGGCACCTATCCCACCCTCCAATTAGTAAAACATTATCAACTATTCTACCAGAACTAATTTTAGTAACAAAAAACTCCTTACATTTTTTATAAACTGAATTCGTATTTTTATTAAATAGAAGTGAACAGAATAATCAATCAAATTTCATTAAAATTTTGTTTATTTAAGAAAATTCCTCACGATAGAATAGTTGGGCGTGTTTTACTGATTGGAGGGTGGGATAGTGGCCACCCACCCACCCTACATATACAAAAAAAACATTACATAAATCGTTTTGGTGTTGAGGACACTAATATGAAAAACAGTGTTTGTGATTAAAATTTTATTTTTTATGTAGGGTGGGTGGGTGGCACCTATCCCACCCTCCAATTAGTAAAACATTCTCAACTATTCTACTAACACTAATTTTAGTAACAAAAAACTCCTTACATTTTTTATAAACTGAATTCGTATTTTTATTAAATAGAAGTGAACAGAATAATCAATCAAATTTCATTAAAATTTTGTTTATTGAAGAAAAATCCTCACAATAAAATAGTTATGCGTGTTTTACTGATTGGAGGGTGGGATAGTGGCCACCCACCCACCCTACATATACAAATAAAAACAATTACATAAATCGTTTTGGTGTTGAGGACATTAAGATGAAAAACAGTGTTTATGATTAAATGTTTATTTCATATGTAGGGTGGGTGGGTGGCACCTATCCTACCCTTCAATTAGTAAAACATTCTTAAGTTTTCTACCAGAATTAATATTAATAACAAAAAACTCCTTACATTTTTTATAAACTGAATTCGTATTTTAATTAAATAGAAGTGAACAAAATAATCAATCAAATTTCATTTCAATTTTGTTGATTGAAGAAAAATCCTCACAATAGAATAGTTGGGCTTGTTTTACTGATTGAAGGGTGAGATAGTGGCCACTCACCCACCCTACTTATACAAAAAAAAAAACATAAATCGATTTGGTGTTGCGAATATTAATACGAAAAACAGTGTTTGTGATTAAAATTTTATTTTTTATGTAGGGTGGGTGGGTGGCACCTATCCCACCCTCCAATTAGTAAAACATTCTCAACTATTCTACTGATACTAATTTTAATAACAAAAAACGCCTTACATTTTTTATAAACTGAATTCGTATTTTTATTAAATAGAAGTAAACAAAATAATCAATCAAATTTCATTTCAATTTTGTTTATTGAAGAAAAATCGTCACAATAGAATAGTTGGGCTTGTTTTACTGATTGAAGGGTGAGATAGTGGCCACTCACCCACCCTACTTATACAAAAAAAAAAACATAAATCGATTTGGTGTTGCGAATATTAATACGAAAAACAGTGTTTGTGATTAAAATTTTATTTTTTATGTAGGGTGGGTGGGTGGCACCTATCCCACCCTTCAATTAGTAAAACATTCTCAACTATTCTACCAGAATTAATTTTAATAACAAAAAACTCCTTACATTTTTTATAAACTGAATTCGTATTTTAATTAAATAGAAGTGAACAAAATAATCAATCAAATTTCATTTCAATTTTGTTGATTGAAGAAAAATCCTTACAATAGAATAGTTGGGCGTGTTTTACTGATTAGAGAGTGGGATAGTGGCCACCCACCCACCCTACATATACAAAAAAACCATTACATAAATCGTTTTGGTGTTGAGGACATTAATATGAAAAAGAGTGTTTATGATTAAAACTTTATTTTATATGTAGGGTGGGTGGGTGGCACCTATCCCACCCTTCAATTAGTAAAACATTCTCAACTTTTCTACCAGAATTAATTTTAATAACAAAAAACTCCTTACATTTTTTATAAACTGAATTCGTATTTTTATTAAATAGAAGTAAACAAAATAATCAATCAAATTTCATTTCAATTTTGTTTATTGAAGGAAAATCCTCACAATAGAATAGTTGGGCTTATTTTACTGAATGGAGGGTGGGATAGTGGCCACCCACCCACCCTACATATACAAAAAAACCATTACATAAATCGTTTTGGTGTTGAGGACATTAATATGAAAAAGAGTGTTTATGATTAAAACTTTATTTTATATGTAGGGTGGGTGGGTGGCACCTATCCCACCCTTCAATTAGTAAAACATTCTCAACTTTTCTACCAGAATTAATTTTAGTAACATAAAACTCTTTACATTTTTTATAAACTGAATTCGTATTTTTATTAAATAGAAGTGAACAAAATAATCAATCAAATTTCATTTCAATTTTGTTTATTGAAGGAAAATCCTCACAATAGAATAGTTCGGCTTATTTTACTGAATGGAGGGTGGGATAGTGGCCACCCACCCACCCTACTTATACAAAAAACAATTACATACATCGTTTTGTTGTTGAGGACATAATACGAAAAACAGTGTTTGTGATTACAAATTTTTTATATGTAGGGTGGGTGGGTGGCACCTATCCCACCCTTCAATTAGTAAAACATTCTCAACTTTTCTACCAGAATTAATTTTAATAACAAAAAACTCATTACATTTTTTATAAACTCAATTCGTATTTTAATTAAATAGAAGTGAACAAAAAAATCAATCAAATTTCATTTAAATTTTGTTTATTAAAGAAAAATCCTCACAATAGAATAGTTGGGCGTGTTTTACTGATTGGAGGGTGGGATAGTGGCCACCCACCCACCCTACATATACAAAACAAATATTACAAAAATCGGTTTTGTGTTGAGGACATTAATTTGAAAAACAGTGTTTGTGATTAAAATTTTATTGTATATGTAGGGTGGGTGGGTGGCACCTATCCTACCTTCCAATTAGTAAAACATTCTCAACTATTCTACTGAAACTAATTTTAATAACAAAAAACTCATTACATTTTTTATAAACTGAATTCGCATTTTTATTAAATAGAAGTGGATAAAATAATCAATCAAATTTTATTTAAATTTTGTTTATTAAAGAAAAATCCTCACAATAGAATAGTCGGGCTTGTTTTATTGACTGGAGGGTGGGATAGTGGCCACCCACCCACCCTACATATACAAAAAAACCATTACATAAATCGTTTTGTTGTTGAGGACATTAATACGAAAAGCAGTGTTTGTGATTAAATTTTTTTTTATATGTAGGGTGGGTGGGTGGCACCTATCCCACACTTCAATTAGTAAAACATTCTCAACTATTGTACTGCAACTAATTTTAATAACAAAAAACTCGTTACATTTTTTATAAACTGAATTCGTATTTTAATTAAATAGAAGTGAACAAAATAATCAATCAAATTTCATTTCAACTTTGTTTATTGAAGAAAAATCCTCACAATAGAATAGTTGGGCGTGTTTTACTGATTGGAGGGTGGGATAGTGGCCACCCACCCACCCTACATATACAAAAAAAACAATTACATAAATCGTTTTGTTGTTGAGGACATTAATACGAAAAACAGTGTTTGTGATTAAATTTTTTTTTATATGTAGGATGGGTGGGTGGCACCTATCCCACCCTCCAATTAGTGAAACATTATCAACTATTCTACCAGAACTAATTTTAATAACAAAAAACTCCTTACATTTTTTATAAACTGTATTCGTATTTTTATTAAATAGAAGTGAACAAAATAATCAATCAAATTTCATTAAAATTTTGTTTATTGAAGAAAAATCCTCACAATAGAAGAGTTGGGCGTATTTTACTGATTGGAGGGTGGGATAGTGGCCACCCACCCACCCTACATATACAAGAAAACCATTACATAAATCGTTTTGTTGTTGAGGACATTAATACTAAAAACAGTATTTGTGATTAAATTTTTTTTTTATATGTAGGGTGGGTGGGTGGCACCTATCCCACCCTTCAATTAGTAAAACATTCTCAACTATTCTACTGAAACTAATTTTAATAACAAAAAACTTGTTACATTTTTAATAAACTGAATTCGTATTTTAATTAAATAGAAGTGGATAAAATAATCAATCAAATTTCATTTCAATTTTGTTTATTGTAGAAAAATCCTAACAATAGAATAGTTAGGCTTGTTTTACTGATTGGAGGGTGGGATAGTGGCCACCCACCCACCCTACATATACAAAAAAAATACATAAATCGATTTGTTGTTGCGGATATTAATACGAAAAACAGTGTTTGTGATTAAAATTTTATTTTTTATGTAGGGTGGGTGGGTGGTACCTATCCCACCCTCCAATGAGTAGAACATTATCAACTATTCTACCAGAACTAAGTTTAGTAACATAAAACTCTTTATATTTTTTATAAACTGAATTCGTATTTTAGTTAAATCGAAGTGGATAAAATAATCAATCAAATTTCATTTCAATTTTGTTGATTGAAGAAAAATCCTTACAATAGAATAGTTGGGCGTGTTTTACTGATTGGAGGGTGGGATAGTGGCCACCCACCCACCCTACATATACAAAAAAACCATTACATAAATCGTTTTTTTGTTGAGGACATTAATACGAAAAACAGTGTTTGTGATTAAAATTTTTTTTATATGTAGGGTGGGTGGGTGGCACCTATACCACCCTTCAATTAGTAAAACATTCTCAACTATTCTACCAGAATTAATTTTAGTAACATAAAACTCTTTACATTTTTTATAAACTGAATTCGTATTTTTATTAAATAGAAGTAAATAAAATAATCAATCAAATTTCATTTTAATTTTGTTTATTGAAGAAAAATCCTCACAATAGAATAGTTGGACGTGTTTTACTGATTGAAGGGTGGGATAGTGGCCACCCACCCACCCTACATATACAAAAAAATAGTTACAAAAATCGGTTTAGTGTTGAGGACACTAATATGAAAAACAGTGTTTGTGATTAAAACTTTATTTTATATGTAGGGTGGGTGGGTGGCATCTATCCCACCCTCCAATTTGTAATACATTCTCAACACACTATCCGAAGAGTCAACAGGAAACTCTGTAGGTGGCAATCCATTCTCAAGGAATGGTAGATCTCCAGAAATGTTGAGATCTCGAGAAAACAGTCTTAGAAAACTTATGTCTAAAGGAATAGAGCTTGAAAAAGAAGATGATCTAGAGAGGATAATTATCCCAATGAAAAACGCAGAACTGATAGAAAACAGTGACAAATGATTTAGCACCTTTACCTAGTCTAAAAAAAAGAAAGAGAAAAAAAGCTCTCTTTAGGATTACTTAGTGTAAAAGTAAGCTCTCAAGAACAATTGGATAATTAAAAATAGAAATAGAAGGCAAGAAAAAAACATAAATCTCCCCAAATGAAAAACTAAACAAGTCCTTGAGAATAATTTCTAGCCCAGAATTACTATCATGCACAGAAAAAGAATTAACCAAAAAGTTAGCAACCAAGAAGAATTTTGAGAAAAGTACGGCTTAGCTGATAAAATTTCAGCGGGTACCAAAAAATCATTATATGCAGATGATCTCGGCATATTTAAAACCGAAAACGATAGTAACGAAATAGAACAATGTTTACAACACCATCAACAGAAAAAGCAGAAACAAAGGGTTTTAGTAATAAATTTAAAAATACGAAAACATTTCGTGAATCTACAAGAATGAGTCTTACTAAGACTACAAAACAAATTAATTTGAAACAACTACTTCTCTAGCTAATACTTCGACAGACCTTGAATAATACAAATTAATTTGCGTGTTACAAATAGTACAACTATTAAAGCAACACTGATTTGAATGAAATTATTTCTGTTGAATAAACTAATAAATGATAAAATGTACTTTAGATTTAAATGTAACTATAACATGAAAAATTATAAAAAATGAATTATAAACTGATTTCATTAAATTAAATTAGCAAAAGTAATTAAAAAATCTAATAGTTGTACTATTTGTAACACGCAAATTAATTTGTATTATTCAATGTCTGTCGAAGTATTAGCTAGAGAAGTAGTTGTTTCAAATTAATTTGTTTTGTAGTCTTAGTAAGACTCATTGTTGTAGATTCCCGAAATGTTTTCGTATTTTTAAATTTATTATTTAATTTTCTACAACGAACTAAAGGATTTCAATACATTTTATTATTCAAAGGGTTTCAGGTTATCTTCTGCAAAAAAATGGTATGCGTTCACTTCTGCAGACTTCTTAAAGCCTATCATAAAGCGGTTTTTACACTGAGAGGTGAAACTATTCCATATTTAGACAGTTTTAAGTTCTTAGAGGTGACACTAGATAAGAAACTAACTTGGAAGGGATACATAAACAATATTGCAGACACCTGCAAAAAACTCATAAATAAAATTAGAGTGTTGTGTAACTCAAGATGGGAAAGCACTAATGAAAATTATAAGAAGTAAACTATAATACGCTTCAACAGCCTTCTCTTTAGAGCTTAGAACTCACATCAAATAAATTCAGATAACCTCGAACCAAGCATTACGACATGCATGGGGAGCCTACAAAACCTCCCCTATGTAGAGGGGTGCAGAGAGAGAAGTTGTAAGTAACTCAACACCACTTACACTGAGACAACTTGGCAATAATCTCAAATATGGTTTTAAAATAATATGCAAACAGAATCACTTCCTATCTAAGGAATTAAGCCAGCCCCGATAAAATCAGTGGAATCAATTCCTGCTATAATAAAAATTTATAATGATCTCGAAAGTAATAATATTCTTCCAATGAGAGTGCGGCAGCCTAACACTCAATTTTATAACTGGGAACTTGAAATGCCTAAAATAAACAAAGAGCTAATGGACTTATATGACCACGCGGCAAGCTCTGAGGATATACAAAACGCCTATAAAAATATTCACGAATCTAACCATCATTTTACCTCACTTTCTTGTTCTACCGTCCAAGTAAACAACGAAATTATAAAAGTATAATAAAGGGATTGCCCATTAAATAAAATGGAAAATGTTTAATACCTGTAGTACAGAAACACTTCAATTTTTTTTTTCTCTGGACACTCACCCACCGTGTAACTTTAATTCCTAATTGTTGATCCATTTTAATAATATTAAAAAAAACTTTTTGGGTTTCTCATTCCCTTCCACTTTTGTTTAAAAACTTTATAGTTTTAGAGACCATATTTCATTTTTCAAAGTACTGACTTTTAGGTCGAAATTTATTTCCTGCCACTGGTTATATCCATTTAGTTTGGAACATTTTAGCCGATATAAATCTAGAAACTCAAGAGGACATAATAGTGTGTTTCGAGAACATCAAGTTTTTACGAGCGATGACAATACAAACTATTATTACATTTGTTATTATTATCAACAAAGAAGGATATTTTGAAGTAGGTTTAGTAAATCAATTAGTAAAAAATAATTAATAATTAGAAAACTACGAAAACATTCTCTTATTTTAAGTATAAACGTAATTAATAAAAGTACAGATTGTAGAGGGAAGTGAACCTGTTGCTATGGGGAAAGTTTCTGTTATTAATAAATATGATGAAATTCCAAAGCCTTGCGGAACGGATGATAATGCAATATTATTTTCGCAAAAAGATATTTATAAGGAATTAAAAATACGTGGATATGAATACCAGTAATAAATACAATATTTCTTAATTCTATATATTAAGATTTTTCATTTCAGTGACTCTTTTAAAGCGGTGCAACAAATACATGGAAATGAAGGAATAATTAGTTGGAATTCAAATTGGATCACATTCCTCGATAACATGCTACAGTTATGTATTACTCTAGACGATTCTAGGTTATTATCCGTACCTGTAGGAATCGATCGTATAATTATTGATCCACCAACTTTTCTTCAATATACTGAAACGCTAGATGACGATAAGCACGTTCCTTGTTATATTAACAAATCGTCCATTTCAGTACAGTAAGTTTTATAAAAATATTTATTTAATAATAAATATTGATGGAAACTTTTAGTACACAGGGTATACACATTATTGGATTGCACATTTCACCAATCACACGAAAACGACAAATTAAACAACCAATTTTAGAAACCTATAAATTCATACCGAACTTTATAACGACGAATATTAGAGATTCTTTAAGAATAAACATGCAAATAGTTTCAAAGAACATACATGTTGTTACTATGAAGATAATGGAAGTCGTTGATGAAACTGATGGTAGCATTCAACCATTAAGTTTTGAAATGATTAAAGTTTTAAAAGATATGCCACAGATTCAACCTGAAATTACATTATATAGTAAAAATGAACAGTCTATTGATATAAAAGGAATAACTTTGGTAAAGGATTTAGTTATTAATTATTATAGTAACGTAGTTTATATAGGATCAAATTTGTTAACGAATAAAAAGGTAAATAAAGATATTATTATTAATAATAATATTAATTAATTTAATTTTTAGAAAATGAAATTTGCTATGTCAGCTATTTTAAATGATGGTTTCATCATTACAATTGAAGATAATAAAAGTTTGCCAAGTATTATAGGATTTAATATCTTAACAGAACACAAAATAAATGAAAAATTTGTATATTTACTATCGAAACGTAAAAATTTAACAATTTCTAAAGTTATCGACATATCGAATTTGGAAAATTTAGAAAATTGGCTTAATACAATAAAAAACAGTAACATAAACGCTGATAATAAGGTTATTCTATATGCACAAAATGATAATCTAAGTGGTATTTTGGGACTTATTAATTGTTTACGATGCGAAGAGTATAGATGCAATATTTCGTGCTTTTTTATTCGTGATAAGGCTCCAAAATTTGATATAGATGATGATTTTTATAAGTCTCAAATCGAAAAGGATTTTGGCGTAAATGTCTATCAAGATGGACAATGGGGAACATATCGCCACCTTCTATGCGATCTGAATGATAAAATTGAGTGCGAACATTTTTACGGAAGCACGAAAATTAGTGGCGATATTTCAAGTTTAGAATGGTTTCAAGGAAAATTATCTACTAAACATGATGATATATGTCACGTAATTAATAATAATTTTTTAATAAGTGTATGTTGCCTATTTAACACTTATATTTGTAGATATATTATGCGTCTTTGAACTTCAGAGATGTTTTGTTGGCTACAGGTAAAATACCAGCTGTAACGAGTACTACCAGCAGGATAGAGCAAGAGTGCTATGGTGGATTTGAATTTTCTGGACGTGACAGAGAGTAGGTTATTAATTTTAATATTTAATTAGGTGTATAATTAATGATTTTTATAGTGGTAATCGGATTATGGGTATTACTAAATGTGGATCACTTTCTAATCTAGTGCAGTGTAAAAATACTTGGAAAGTACCGTCGGCTTGGTCACTTGAGGATGCTGCTACAGTTCCTATTGTTTATTTAACAGTTTTACACGCTTTTATGGTAAGAACTTTAAGTTTTAAAGAGAGAAGAGAGTGTATATAATACAGTATGTATGTATGTATATACAGTGAAGTGGCAGACGTAAGATTTCTTCTAATCAGTGGCTATCGACCCACGATTTTCAGCCTATTACATGCCACTGTTGTCTAAAATAATTTTATATTATTTTTAATCGCAGACAACATAAACATATTTTAATATAATAATTAGAAAAAACACGAAAATATTTCGTAAAATCTACAACAAATGAGTCTTATTAAGACTCTTGAACACTAACGACAAAATTCTAAAGCTTGTAAATTTATAATGAATGATGTGTACCAGTGGTTCTAAATATATGGGTTGCTCGGCTTCTTGTTGGAGAATTGCTGGGTTTTTAAGGTGCCTCAGCAGAAGTTTTGTTTCCTGCAGAAATCCCAATGTTTTGTTTGGAATGCGGTATATTGCTATCTCGTATGTAGGTATAGTGTTCGCGTATATTGATTTGCCCATTATAATTCTGCAAGATGAACTGACGATATTTGTTCATTGGATCCATTTTCTATCTAGCTGTCCGTGACAATCTTCAATTATTTCTTGTTTCTTCTTCATTAGGGTCAACAATTGTCTATTTCGTAGCACAGAGACAATTTGATTGTCATTAACAATTTTTGTAGTTTGGCACTTGTTAATGTTCGATGAGGTACAGTCTTCTAGTTCCGTTTGTTGTAGACACACGGTAATGGTATCCTCATTGGTCTAGTAATTTAAATCATTGATTTCGATTAAAAATGATTGCAATATTTTGTTAATTAGCTATAGGATAGATTTGAGAATAATTTGCAGAGAATGGTTTTAGGATGGGTATTTTGAGTAGAAACGTAATTGCTTCATCTGTACCTATTGTAATTAATTTTGAAAACTCTAGAATTTTTAGTAAGTGAGTGTCGTCAATAGGCAATAATTGTGTTGGATTGTACATTTTTAATAAGTAATTTTGGACGTTTAAAAGTTCATCGACATTTAATAATTCGAAATCAGGTATCTGTTTCCATGCTCTTTCAAGCATTTGTAATGTTTTTAATAAACCTTCTGATTGATATACCTCATTTTGTAAGAGAGTTCTGGTATCTTCAATGAATTTTAAATTTTCAATGAAGAGTTTTGTTTTATCTATATTTGACATTAAAATTTCTAAGTCAGAAGAATATCTTTTTGATAAGTGATTTGCAAAAGTAGTTAATTTATTTATTTGCTCTAGCATAGAATTTTGGTTCTTATGTAATTTCTGTAAATTGTCATTAATATTATGTAGGTCGTCTTCATCAAGATTTCCGGTAATGAATTTGATTGCTTTCCCCAGAATGATAACCAATGCTCTTTTAGATTTATAATTGAATTTTCTTAATAACAATTCGATTTCTTTACAGTTTAATAAAAGTTGTTTATGAATTTCAAGAGTTAGTTTATCGATAGAGGCTTCGTTTTGTAAGGTTTCGGCGTTTACTAGTTGTTGCTTAAATCCTACTTCGAATTTTGTTGTGTTTATAAAAAATAGAAAATTATGGTAATGTTCAAGAATTTTCACCGGTCCGATATGTTCTTGAAAATAGCCGTTGTTATCAAAAGGTTTGACCTGAAGGGCCTGGTTGTGGTGAACTTCGGTCATCAGAATTAGGAATCTGTAAAGATGATTTTCTTAGCCGTTTCAGTTTTTGAACATGAGATGTAGTATTTCTGGATTTTTGAGTTTTTCCAAAAATTTTATTCAACTGTTACTTTTTCGTATTTGGGGTCATCTTTGCTAGGCTTATTTCGGTTTACGTAAACGTCGCGATTTTCTACATTAAAATGTTTTGTGCTAATTGTTTATTCTTTTGCTATACTTGATCGTAAAACGGTAAAATTTCTTGTTTTCTCTTTTCGTTGTATTGTTCATAAACAGTCATATCTAAATCGAACTCTGGATTTTAGAAGGGTGAAAATTCGGTAGATGAATGAATTGATTGATTATAAATTAAAACTGCCAAAATCATTAAATTTGACGGAATTTCGTTAGGGTTTTTAAGTTTTAAAATTCTTAATTTTTCTAATATGTTTGAATGAAATCTTTCTACGGGAGAATTGGAACTTGGATTATTTACGGTCGTAAAGTGAAGTTCTATTTTATTCATTTTACAAAATTCTTTGAAAGTATTGTTTTGAAATTCGCGCCCCTCACCACAAACTATTCTTTGTGGAATATTATGGTGAGAGATGTAATGTCTTAATTTGTTTGAAACTGTTAAGCTAGTACCATTTTTTATCCAATACGCTTGTACGTATCGTGAGAATAAATCGATGATCGTAAGAAATTTAGAATTTTGGAAAGAAAACGTGTCTATGTGTAAAATTTCTAACGGTCTTTTAGCTAATAATGGTCCTGAAAATTTCAATTTATATCTTTCATACTTTGATTGTAAACAGATTTTGCATTTATTTATTACATCTGTTATAGTTTGCCTCATGTTTGGCCAGAAGTATTTTTCTTTTAAATGATTGTAAGACTCAGTTATGCCATTGTGATTTAAATCGTGGTATTCCATAACAATATCCTTTTGTTAATCGTCTTTTATAAAGTTGATAGAGCGTTTGTTGCAAATGAAGAATTTAACAGTATCATTAAAATTATTTTTACTAAGATTTTCAAAGTCTAAGTTGTTTATCAACGAAATAAATTGCATAGTTTGAATTTGGTTTTAGGGCTTCGTTCATAAATGTCAAAAGATTAATTGATTGAATTTGCCGTGATCGTTACTATGTGCTTATTTTTAGTAAATGGTTTGGTAAAGCGATTTTTGTAGGTTTCGCCTATATCAAAAATGATTCGATTAGAAAATATATTTAAAGATTGTTCTGAAATTGTTGTTGATTGTTGAATGTACAGTGCCACTTTTTTTCAGTTAATGATGATTCTAAATTTTCGAGTATTTCTGAATATTCATTTAGGTTTTCTACTTGGGAATTGATAATACGTTCTATATCTTCGTCATTAATAGCGGGTAATTCATTGATGTTTGCGATTACCGATTCGTTGTCGTCTTCAGTATTATGGATCTCTATTCTAGACAGAGCGTCTGCTACTTGATTTTCTTTACCTCTTTTGTAAATTATTGTAAAATTGAACTCTTCTAACTTAAACTTCCATCGTACAAGTCTCGAATTAGGTTTTTTAATTTTATAAAGCCACACGAGGGGGTTGTGATCGGTTTCGATAATCAATTTTAATCCAAAAAGATAAGGTTTAAAGTATTTGGTTGAGTCTAGAATTCTCTTTCGATTGTTGAGTAATTCTTTTCGGCGGAATTTAAAGTTCTAGAGTAATAAGCAATTGGTCGGTTTAATTGACATAAAACTCCTCCTATTGATACATTTAAGGCATCGGTCGTTAATTTGAATTGTTTATTAAAGTCAGGATATGCAAGAAGTAGTTCTTTGCATAATTCAAAATCTTGAATATATTCTGGAATTGAAATATTGATTTTGAAACCTTTTTTCAAACATTTAGTTAATGGGGATACGACTTTGGAATAATTACAGATAAATTGTCGGTAATACCCTGTTAATCTTAAGAATGACTTGATTTCTTTGATCGTTTTTGGTAATGGGTAGTTTGTTATAGCTTCTGTTTTTGATGGGTTAGGTTTAATACCATCTGGTGTGATAATATGGCCCAAAAAGGATACTTCCTTCCTTTAAAATTCACACTTATCGAGTTGTATCTTTGTACAATAATAATGAAATCGAATTACAGAATTATAATAATTGTTGTGGAATTAAATTAATGCAGTTGTATTTAAATACTTTTCAGGAAGCCAATATAAAACATGGTAGCTCCGTTCTGATACATTCCGGGGCGGGTGGAATTGGACAAGCTGCTTTAAATATATGTCACTATTATAACTGTAACATATTCACAACAGTAGGAACCAGCGAAAAGAAAAAATATATAATGGAACATTTTAAAAATGTAAATGTAAATCATATCGGTAATTCTAGAGATACGACTTTCGAAGAGATGATAATGCGCGAAACGAATGGACGAGGTGTTGACATTGTCCTGAATTCCCTATCTGAAGATAAACTGTTCGCGTCGATAAGATGCCTAAAGAAAGGAGGATGTTTCCTAGAGATTGGCAGATTCGATATATCAATCAATAACAAAATCAGTGTAGATTTATTAAATTTGGGTTGTACATATATTTCCATCATGTTGAACTTTATTCATACGGATTACGGAGTGAATATTTTATTTCAATCGTTAATAGACAAGTCTTTCATAAAACCACTTAACCGAACAGTTTTTCAAATTGATCAGTTACAGGATGCTTTTAAATACATTAAAACGGGACATCACAAAGGTAAAGTTTTAATTAAAATCAGAGAAGAAGAAGAGGTTAGTGTGATTCAACCAATTAAAATTACTCACTATGGTGTACCCAAGTAAGTTGTAACATTTTATTGTTTTACAGTTATTCTAAATATATATTTAAAGGTTTTATTGCGATCCTAATCTATCTTATGTTATCCTTGGAGGACTAGGAGGATTTGGTTTAGAACTAGCCGATTGGTTAATGCTAAGGGGGGCGAAAACATTAGTTCTATCTTCAAGAAATGGAATTATGAATGGATATCAAGAATATAGGATAAGGTATTATCATTAATTTATTCATTCAATTGAACTTTTTTCTACTTTTTTTTAATGTAGGCATTGGAATGATAATGGAGTAAAAACTTTAATTCTGCTCGATGATATTAGCACATATGAAGGATGCAAAAATTTGATAATTAAAGCCAATGCCGCTGCACCTATTGGGGGTATATTTAATTTAGCTGTTAAACTTCAAGATGGTCTTTTTAATAAGTTGACATATAAAGATTTTCAAACAACATTAAGTCCAAAAGCATATGCTACTATTTATATGGATAAAATTTCCCAATCATTATGCCCCAACCTTCAGCAGTTTGTCGTATTTTCCTCGGCTTCTTGTGGCAGAGGCAATGCAGGTCAAAGTAATTACGGAATGTCGAACTCAATAATGGAAAGGATATGTGAGCAAAGAAAAGCTCAAGGTTATCCAGCATTGGCAGTACAGTGGGGTGCAGTAGGGGACGTTGGAATTGTGGCAGAAATGCAAAAAGTCAAAACCGAAATTACCATTGGAGGTACTTTACAACAAAAAATATCTAGTTGCCTAGATGTACTTGATAAGTTCTTGAAACAAAACGAACCCGTTGTATCTAGCATGGTAGTTATTGATAAATTCCAAACTAGCAATTCTGATAATTTAACTGATACCATTCTTGCCTTGATTGGAATATCCGATTTAAATACAGTAAGTAAACATGCAACTCTTTCTGAATTAGGAATGGATTCCATAATAGCTATGGAAATTAAGCAAATTCTGGAGAGAGAATTCGATGTGTTTTTATCAGGAAATGAAATCAGGCGATTAACTTTTGCCAGGTAAATATTAAAAATGTTATGATTGTTTATTGTTTATTTTATTGTTTATCAGGATATTTATTTTATTGTTTATTTTATTGTTTATCAGGATAGCTGAAATACAGGATTCGATGGGAAATAATTTAAAAGTCGACGTAAATCGTTTTAATATAGAAGACGTGTTAGAAATAAATAAATTTGAGGAAGACACGTATCATATGAAGACCGTTGATTTAACCGTAAATAAGGATACGTCGAAATCGGTAATTTTGATCCCTGGAGTTGAAGGAAAATATTATTATTTAAAAACCTTGATGCATAACCTTAAGTATTCATCGTCGTGTTTACAACACAATATGCATGGTCACTTAGAACAATTTGAAGACATAGTTAAATTTTATTATCCTGTAAGTACAACAATATTATATAATGTGGTAAATAAATTAAATACTTTTAGAATAACACTTTTACAAATGAAACACCTTTAAACTTCACACTTTTTCTGCTACACACTTGATGGAAAAGTATAATAGAAACATTTCAATTAAAACACTTGTTATTTTCCATATTAATATATTCAGTTTTCTGACACGTGTTTTCGTTAATTACAAACATTATCAAAGGATGATACTGTGAATACTCTGTATCACTGTATAATCCTTTGATAATGGTTGTAATTAACCGAAACACGTGTCAGGAAACTGAATATATTAATATGGAAAATAACAAGTGTTTTAATTCAAATGTTCCTTTAAACTTCGTTTGTATAACAGAGACTTTATGAAGTGACTATAGTTTTGATAATTCTAATATGTCATTTTCAAACTAGAAGTTTTGTGAAGTAGGTTAAGAAATAATAACACTTTGCTAGTATCACGAATTCTACACGTTTTTTTTTAAATTATGACTAACAAAGTGTTATTATTTCTTAACCTACTCCGTAATCAAGATGTATCACAAAGTAACGACTTCAACAATCAATCATAGAAGTTTTGTTTTTGCAGTAAGCTTTTTTATTAAACATACAGTTAAAATAAAATAATATTTCTTTCAGACCATTAAGGATAAAATTATGAGTAATAATTCTTTTAATATTATTGCTTATTCATTCGGAGGAGCATTTGCCTTGGAAATTGTTTCACACTTAGAGAGAGAAGGATATGTTGGAAAGTTGGTTCTAATCGATAGTTCGGCGGATGTTGTATTGAAAATGATTTCACTATTTGGCCCCAATTTCGACGACGAATTTGAAAATAATTTAATTTTAAGACTTCTCGAAAATTGCCTGCCACCCCAACAACTATCTGCAGTGGCCGTAAGTTTTTCATATTTATTCATCCCGATAAAGTAGCGTTAAAATTTCTTAGCTTTCTCATCGCGTTCGATTAAATTGAATAAATCTGTTTTGCATTTATTAATACCAAGAAAAAAACTCATTGTATTGTAATTGCATTTTTAAATTAATATTAATTTATACTTATTTAATTCTTTCGAAAATTATTATTTTATTATTACTATATATTTTTTTTAACTTACAGATAGAGATGGAAAAGGCAAAAACTACGAAAGAGCGGATAGTCATCCTCATGAAAATCAAACAAGACGACGGAAATGTGTATAACAATTTAATACACGAATGTTGTTTATGCATATATACAACGCTATTAGCATATTCAAGATATAGATTTTCACCAGACGCTAAATTAAAATCGAAAACTATTCTTTGTAAGCCTACCATAATGCCGATTCAAAATGTTTCTGAAGACTATGGCTTATCGGAGTACGTAGAAAATCTGGAGATAGCAACGTTTAACGGTGACCACTTTTCCATTCTACAAAATGATGAAATGATGAAGGCCGTAAATGTTTTTCTTGATAGTTAGTTTATATTTTTGTAAAATTATAATTATTTAGTTTATATTGTTTATTGAATAAAAATTATATATACTTTTACTAATGTAAATATGAATAAAAATTTATGAATTAAAGATGTATTAGTATTATTTATAAATTGTCCTAAAAATAAGTTGAAAATTAAACACACCTTAATGAATTATTGCAATCGTTACAAGACCTGATATTAGCTGAACAAATGTCTTACTACTTGGAATTTAATAACATTTTGGCAGAATCGCAATTTGGGTATAGAACAGACAGATCCACGTTAATGGCAACTGAATCATTTGTTATGTGTAATCTCAACGACCTTAGCAAAGCATTTCACTGTGTTTCACATTTAACCCTCTTAAGAAAATTATATTTCTTTAATTTGACACTCAGAAGCTGCAAACTAATATTATCATATTTAACAAACAGAAGCCAGAGTGTACTATACAATAATATTTGGTCTCTAGAGATTAATTTAATGCATGGCGTGGCAGAAGGTTCAATTCTAGGCACACTATTATTTCTAATATTTATAAATGATCTCCCTGCTCAATTTACAAAAATGACAATTCGACACTTCAATCACAGCTCAGCACTGGTTTGATAGCAACAAGCTTAAACTTAACGCCAACAAAACAGTGCAGAAAGTGTTTTCTTTAAAACGATCACAAGCTGCCGAAAAATCCTCAATAGAGCTGTTGGGATTCTCTATTGATACGCACTTAACGTTGGATTCACACGGTATTGAACTACAAAATAAATTAGCGAGAGGTATTTATATCTTAAGAAATCTAGCTAGATCTCTCTATATACGAGAATTAAAGAATGCGTATTATTTCTTCATATAATACAACGAAAAGCAATTCGTGTCTTAGCTAGCCTGGAATACAGAGCCGATTGCAGAAAATGCTTTACTTATCTCAGTATAATGACAACACCCTGTATCTTCATACTTGATTGTCTTCTGCATATCAAGAAAAATATAAGCGATTATACCTATAACAGTGGTTACCACTCTTATGAAACACGAGCAATAAATAAAATTTCCATTCCACACTCTAACTACGGCAAAAAGTTTCGAGATACTGGTGTATTAAGTTTTATAACATACTGCCTAGTAACATTCAGCTCTTGAACATACAACAATTTAAGCGATGGTGCAAAAATTATCTAATTTCACAGGCATTTTACTCCTTTGATGAGTATTTTCACAGTTTTGTACATTAATTTTTGTGCATTTTTTTAAAACTAATTAGTATATTTTAAATTCTACTACTGAATCCTCTTTCACCATTTTTATTTATACTCGTAATTTTAATCTGTGCATCTGAATTAATCGTATTTGTTTACTCCAGTTTTTTATATATTTTTTTAATATTTATTTACTTCTATACCATTTTATTTATACACCAAATTTTAATCTGTGTATTTGTGATAATCTAACAAAATCTAATCTAATCTAATAATAATAATAATTTTATTAGTGTTCATCACAGAAATTAGTGTTACACAAGTCAAAAAAATATATAATAATTTCGAGTGATAGATATATACATACAAAATGATGGCAAATAATAAATATATAAAAGATAGTACTGTAATCATATATACTATTAAAATAGATTTAAAATATAATGCTAATATAAAATAAAATTATACAAATAAAATTGACAATAGGAACAGTATAATACTATAAATAAATAAAATAGAATTAATATAAAATAAATAATAACAATACAAGCACATTGAATATTAAAGTTATGTAAAAATAAAATATTTCAATTGTAAAACAGATTAAAATTATATAAAATAATGCTAGTAAGATATTAAAATATACTAAAACGAATTACATATAGTGAATAATGCAATGATATCCGAAACATATTAAGTTAAAATTTAAAAATAATAAGAAGACATCACAATGAATCAAAATTAAAAGACAGAAACTCATCCGAACTATAAAATGCATTTGCCAATAGTAGAGATTTAATCTTGATTTTAAAATCTTTCGCGGATAATTTTCGAATATCCTGTGGCAGAGTGTTAAAAAATAGTATCCCAAAATAATTAATGCCTGTTTGTGATCTACTGATTCTAATATTTAGTGGACAGATGTTGTCTTTGTGTCTTGTGTCGTAATCATGTATAACACTATGTTTTACATAATTATTTACATTGCCTTTAATAGTTAGTCACCAAACACTCTAGAATATACAAGCATGGTAACGTTAGTATACCTAGTTCAATAAACTTTGGCTTGCAGTCATCACGAAAACCAATTCCAGAGATAATTCTAATAGCTCGTCTCTGCAAATTAAATAAGCGATGCCTGATACTAGAATGACCCCATACAGTTATGCCATATTGAAGGTGAGTCTGAAAAAAAGAGAAGTATGCCATTCTGACCATAGCTGTTGGAAGGCTATCGTTAATGTTTCTAAGAAGAAATATAGTTTCGTTTAATTTCTTGGCTAATTCATCACCATGCCCATCCCATAACAGTGCATGATCAATGACCAGACCAAGAAATTTTACATTAGGCGAGTGTCTAATCATTATTGATTTATTCAATGAGAATACTTTGGTACAGCTTTTTCCTCATTCAAGCTTAATTTATTGTAAGCAAACCAATTTGCTGCTTTAGTCATCGCTACGTTTTTTAATATATTAGCTTCATCAAAGTTTTTCCTAGATACAATTAACGTTGTATCGTCTGCAAACTGGACAACATCAGCCTCTTTAATATAATTAGGGAAATCATTAATAAATATAAGAAATAGTAATGGCCCTAGTGTGGATCCTTGTGGGACACCATGTTCTATTGGCAAGGAGTCAGAAAAACTATTGTTAAAATAAACTATTTGTTTTCTATTCTCCAGCTAACTTGTAATGAATTGACAACTGTTATCATCAAAATAATGAAGTTTCAACTTTTCAATTAATGTTTTATGTAAGACACAGTCAAAAGCTTTCGTGAGGTCAATGAATGTTGCAATAGCGAATTCACCTTTCTCATAACACTGAATGATTTTATTAGTTAAATCCAATATGGCATTTAGAGTGGACATTCCTTTCTAAATCCATATTGATTATCATTAAATAGATTATGAGTATCAAAGAAAGCTACAATTTGATCAAACATCAGCTTTTCAATTATTTTTGAGCATATCGGAAGTAAAGCTATGGGCCTATGGTTGTTACATTCATTCAAATCACTTTTTTTATGAACAGGTATAATCTTTGCTATATTTAAAATATCTGGGAAGGTATTATTAGAAATACTAATATTTATTAGTCTAGTTAGTGGAACAATTATGACGTCTAACACAGATTTAATTACATTCATTGACAAACCATAAATATCGGTACTATTATTCGGTTTTCACACATGAAACATTTACAAACGAAAATTTAAACAAATTGCAGTTGAATTCAGTAAAATTGTTCACAAATGAATATTCGCATTGTGATTGTTAATATTTCCAATAATCACATCGGCAATATTTGTAAAAGATTTGTTAAATTCATTTGGTGTTATATTGCATAATCTATTTTCAGAAAACAAAGGTCTTTTTACATTAAATTTACATCTAACAGAATGATGACATTAAAACAAAATTATTTAATGTAAACATTTTGAGTTTATCGGTAGTTTGCCAGTGTTCCGTAATAGTTAAGAATAAACAATCATTTTGTTCTTCCATCAGAGCATCGAGTTTATTTATATTTTTATTAATCGAACGTATGTTTAAATGTAATCATGAAATTTGTTCCATTTTATTGCGTCGATTTGGTGAGCTGGTTATTGTATTAATTGTGTTTTCTTGCGCTCCAGAAAAAAAGAGTATTTCTGCAATTTAATATTAGTAGGCCAATTATCCGTTTCTTTGAATTTTTCTTCGAATTTAGACTCAAAGCCAATTTTAAAAGCGTTTTCATTTTCTCTTTTAATTTTTAACTGTGTGATTTCTAACGGGCCATTTTCAAAAATGTGTTTATTGACATAAGATTGAATTTCCGATTGAGTTGTTTCTGGGTCGACTCGTCCTACGAAATACCACGACATCCTTTGAGTGGCTTTAAATAAACCTTCCAACTTTACGGATCCCATTATTACTTCACGTTTTGATTGTTTTTTCTTTCTATAGGCAACCTGTTCCCATTTTTCTAGGTTAGAAATATTTTCGTTGTTTGAGATTCGCGACTTGTGGTTTTTTAATTCAAGTGGTTTGTTTATGTTTACATTTGGCTTTTTTACTAGAATTTCTTTGTATGAATGTTTGTTTGGAATCTCAGGGATTCCAGTGTTTTTTGTTTGTCAGGTGTTTTCAATCTTATATCTTCTGCTCCATCTCTTGGATATGATGTATATTATTATCTGGTTTATTTGTAGAATTCTTCTCGTTAATACGGTAATGTTTGGCCTCAATTTGTTCTAACCTATTTAATAAATATTGATTTATTATTTATTATTTAGCTCATTTAATTGAGTCACACATTTAGTTAATTCTATAATTTGATTTTGAAGTACCTTGAATTCCTTAATGCCTTCTTCAATTGTCAGCGTGCATGTATGGTTTAGATGAGAATCTTGTTTTCCCTTGGCAAAGCATCCAGGATGAAATGTCGTCGAGCAAACACAACACTCTGTTCTATCACGAACAATACTTTTCCTACAATATTTGTAGGTACCTTGTTTTCACTTGCACTAGCACTAGCAACGTTTTCATCAACGTCCGCCATTTTTATTGTTTTATGTACATGTGTAACTTCTTTATTTTATCTATTTTAATGTATTGTTATTGATTCCTTTCGTACGATGTGCTTATCTATTTACTGTCATTACTTATTTAATAGTCTTAGCAGGTTTAATTTAATAATACAACTTATTACTATTTGCCTATGTCTGTTATTTAAGGCCTACCTTGATATTCTTATTTCTATATGTTGAAGATTTCGCTTTTTTCTGACTTATGTAAGACTGTATAAGTTATTAGCACCAATAAACATTATTATTATTATTAATCCAAATTTGGCATCATATACCAATTTTGAAGCAAATGCTATAGTCGTAAATGTCGATTTTAAAATAAAACACTAGTTCGGCACATTTTCACTTGGTTTATTAATCGCTAATCAATAGGAAACTAAATAAATGAATTAAAATCAATCTAATATATACCTGCGCGGATTAGGAAAAAAACAGGGGATAAGGTGAACAATGGTGTTAGTAATTGGGTTTTTTTCGGGATTAGTATTTCTAGTAACTAGAGATTATTTAAAGCGGTTATGTCGAAATTTAACAATTTGTATTGATGTCTTTTCATGTGGATTGCTTCTAACATGTTAATTTTATAATTATTGGAAATTTGTAATAATTTTACATTGTCTACCGAAAATTTATGATCCGTTGTTAATGTGTGATGGGCAACTGCTGACTTTTCTTCATTAGGACTTTTTATATGGTACATATCTTCTTTAAATCAGGTGATGACATTTCTTTGTGTTTGACCAACGTAGATTCTGTCACAATGGGAACATTGAATGGAAAAAATGCCGGATTGTTGTAATTTATCAGTTTTCAAGAAAGTATTTCCTAGAAAGTTTTTTAATTTTGAAGTTGTGTAGTGGGCTGGTTTTAAATTAAATTTTTTCAGAAGTTTATTCAATTTATAGTTTTATTTATTTACTTCTCATTTCTATTGTATACATATGCTACAGTTATGCATTGTTAAAGATGATTCTATATTATTATCCGTACCTACAGGAATAGATCGTTCAGTAATTGATCCAGCAAGTTTTCTCCAATATACTAAAGAACTAGGTCCTGATATACACGTTCCTTGTTACATTAATACTTCAAGTAATTCCATATAGTGAGTTTGATTAAACGTTGATTTATATTTTTTATTTATTTTAATTATAATAATGTTGGAAATTTTTAGTATGAAAAATATTCAGATTATTGGTCTGCACACTTCTACAATCTCACGTAAACGACATATTTATAAGCCAGTTTTGGAAACCCCGAGATTGATAAAGTTTTAGAAGATATTCCATATACGTTAAATTAATTATTAACACCACATTGAAGGTGCGGATAAAGACTGCGTATGCCAAATTGATTTGATTCTGAGTGTTGATTCCCATGCGAAAATTTGCATAAGCACATCTAAAGTCTTATCTAAAAGTATCGTGCGCCTCTTGTACTTTTTATCTGGCACCACAGGGCTCTCTGTTTGCTGAAACAAATACTTAAAGAGCGTTTGCTTATAAATTCCCTAACATAAAATCGAGTTACCTCTTTGGCCATCCTGCGCGAAGCTAATACTTTCAACATCGATGGTTATTGATTTGAAATCACGGAGATGTGATCAGAGCGTTATGTATGTATATAAATTATTGCTTTTATTACATTCGTAATTATCCCAATGAGTAAGTAAAATTAATACAATAAATTGATATATAGACTAATTAGTAATATTTATTCTTTAATATAAAATATATATCTCAGTCGCTTACAATATTATTTTCTGCATAATAATTAATGTTAATTAAAGTAATTAATTTATTGTAAAGTCGTCAGATATAATATATACATTGCCTGGCAAAAATTTGCCTTGATTGAGTAGATTAATTTCAAATAATTTCAATGCTCATATTTGCCACTTTCAATCCGAGCAGCGCCATTGTTTTTAAGAAAGACACTTCTCAACTTTTCTCTCTCTCCTTTTAGCTTGGAATTGAAGTCGAGGCCAATTAACTGTGGTTCAAATATCAAAGTTCCTATCGAGGAATTTAAAAACTTTCATTTCTGCATTTGGAGAGCCGTGGTACGCTATCTACAACAATGCCTCTCACTTGTGTATTTTGAAGCTCTAGGTAGGTCTCTGAAACGTCATCACATTACAATAACCATGCCATCTTTTCCGTATTAATTAATCTGGATTATTCTGGACAAAGGCTCTCTCAATTTCTCTTTCCCTTCATTAATAGTGCCATCTAGAATATCGAGGGGGGCGTGAAATTTGTTCAGTTTAATCTCAAGGCTAGATATTAATATTCCAAAGATGCACACGTGTCTATTTCACATCGACATGTACATTTATCCATTGTTATTTTTTTAATTATATTATTTGGAATACAATACATAATATGTTGTGTAATTGAATTCTGGAGGAAGGACCATTATAAAAACGTATATTAAAAAAGGCATTGGCGTAGATTTTAAAGTTCTAAAACAGACAAAAACATATTATTTTTGGGCCCAGAAATCTGTAATAATAAATAATCAGAAGAAAAGAAATCGCCTTACTTAAAAATCATTACACCTAAAAATTAAATTCATTAAATATAACGTATAAAATATTAAAATGAAATCGTATGTCCATGGTGGCATTGACTTTTACTTCTTATATAAGGTCTAGAAAAATTACTAAACTATAACAGATATTGAGAATGGATACAGCTAGCAACATTACTACCTCTGATTTGAAGAGAATCCGAAGTGGCCAATACTTGGCTGATGGTCGTCCTGGTGAAAGCGTCGTCATTAGCGGTAAGTTATAATAATAATAAAGTGTATTTATTAATTAAATAATGTAATTACAAACAGAGATAATATTTATAAAAGTAGGCGAAGTTCAGATGGATTATTTGCTTTTCTACTTAACCTACAAATATTGCAATATTTTACTAAATTACCTTTTATTAAATTATTATAATTAGGTATTTCTGGTTACTTTCCAAAATGCAACAATGTGCAACATTTAATGGAGAATTTGTTCAATAAACTTGATTTATGCGATACTGATGAACGACGATATAAAATCAAAAATAACGCCACACCGAAGCTATTTGGTTATATGAACAATGTAGATAAATTTGACGACGGTTTTTTTGGAATTCCTCCACAGCAAGTGAAATGGATGGATCCAATGTCCCGTTTACTACTCGAAAGGACCGTAGAAGCCCTTATTGACGCCGGCATTAACCCGGTGGAATTAAGAGGAACTAATACAGGAGTTTTTATTGGAGTTTGTTATTCAGATACGGAATTATATTCTATTTACAACACTTTCTCAGACACGTATCCAATTGTTGGGTAGGTAGCTACAAAAAAATGTGTGTTTAATTAACCAAATATTTATAATGTATATATGTACGAGATCAATGTTGGCGCATCGAATAAGCTACGCGCTACAATTGAATGGTCCATCTTTTATCTTAGATAGCGCTTGCAGCAGTGGACTTTACGCGTTCGAAGTTGCTCTTCGTTCAATTCGGGAAGGAAAATGCGACATGGCCATTGTTGCTGGAAGTAACATATCTATTAACCCTAATGCAACTTTACAATTTGCAAGGTAAATAAATTTTATTACGTTTTGAATTTACGATGTCAATAAATAACAATAAAACTAGTTCATTTAATAATGTAGGTGACAAAAAGATGCATTAAAAATTATTGTAAATTTATGTAGGTAATAATTACAATATATTAATATGAACATATAAAAATACGTTTCGACAAATGAACACAATATGTTTTTCACAACGTTAAATATTTGCCCGTAGTTTAAATTAAATATTCAATGCAAATTAGATAAATTCAGATAACTATTTAAGGTTGGGGGTACTGAATATGAATACTGGATGTAGACCTTTCGATCGTGATGCCGATGGATATACCCGTTCAGAAGCTATAGCTGTTCTGATATTGCAGAAAGAAAAATGTTCCAGAAGGATTTACGCAAGGGTGTGTACTTAATTGATGATGAACTAAATAAAAGTTCGTTGCTTTATTATTATAAATGAGAAAGGTGAAGGTAAACATCATTCAGTTTATTTTTTACTTTGAATTAGTTTGGGTATCGCTTTATTAATTTTACTTAAAAAGGAAATATGTATTTAATTCTGCTAGCAAGTTTGAAGAATTTAAATTATATACATCGCGACCAAAAATGTTATTAATTGTAGGAAATAAGGGGGATTCTTAAGGAATACCGTGTCCACAAATTAAAGGATGTTCAAAATTTGTGTCTTATAAATAAAATTAAATCAAATTTTTAAGTAGTAAACATATTTAATTTTTACTTTCCCTATATAGTATATATAGGGGAATTATTGTTTTCGTGCGTGAAAATGTCTGTGGGCGCTGTATCTCAAAAACTAATGATCCGATTGAGATGCAACTTTAAACTTAAGGGGGTATTACTCTCCTGAAGCCCGTTTTGAGAGTAATTTTTAGGAATTATTTGTGAAAACTATCAAACCTACAGTTTTGGGATTTTTCACTTATATTAAGACATGTTTAAACTAACAATATAAATTTTATTGAATTACTTAATCGAAATGTATACAAGTTATTCGCTGTTATGTATGTCGCGGCGTGAGACTAAAATAAAAAAAAACATTCAATCTATATGAGTGTAGTTATCGTCCGATCTAGAACTAAACAAGTACACATATTTTTATAGAAACGGCAACTGTTTAAAAATCAAAGTTCAATTTTTCCGAAAATTTTTCAACTAAAACATCAGATTGAAAGTGAAATATACAAGCCATCAAAATAATCCTAGATCCAACCATAAGTGAAGGTTCCTTCAATATGTGTGCCAAACCGCAAGTCAATCGGTTCAATAGTTTTTGAGAAAAACGTGCGCCCGTCTTGCAAAATGTCGTTCCGAGAAAAACGCGCTCAAAGTTTGCAATACATTTAGTACTGATACGGTTGAACTTACGGTGGATAACAACTGATTTGAGTAACTTACCCATAATCAGCTGTACCGTGGCCATAGATACAAGGGGGGACCATAGAGACAAGGGGGGACCATAAAACAGAAAAACAGTCGAGGTATAACAGTCGACGGTATAAGTACCGTGCCGCAGCCTAGGCTTGTGTAACTATAGGAGTTCTACGAATTTCAAATTAATATTTTCGAAACACACTCTCAGAACCCGAGACTATAATAAAATGCAAAAAAAAAAATAATTTGTCGAATTTTCTAAAGAGTAATTCCCCCTTAAGGTTTTATCGTTAAAAACTGGAACTGAAAAGCTTTTGGTGAACATTTAAAAACCGGAAGTAGATGTTTACTAAGAGGCCGTTTTTGGTTTTTTTCCGATATTTTTTCTAATATAAAAAATTTTACAAAACTTTTCAAACAAAAGTTAAAGGGAATGAGAAAGTGAAAAAGTTTTATTAAAACATTTTTTTCATAAAGCTCCTAACTTTCGAAAAAAAAATTAATAATTTTACATTTTTTGCTAATTGCTAATAAATTGGAGTAACATGAAATTTATTTAACAAATAAATGTAGAGAATTCAAAATTAAACAAGTTATTAAGAGTAATTTTTTTGCGCAAACCTCATAGTTCTTGAGTAAAATATAGTAAAGAACTATGATGGCCAGAGCACTATTTGAATATATAGGGAAAGTATTATTTTTGTGAATGACAGACATTCTCATGGCTGCTGTATCTCAAAAACGAATAATCATTTTGAGGTGAAACTGTAAACATAAGGTTTTTTTGTTAAAACCTGGAACTGAAAAGCTTTTAATGAACATTCATAAACCAAAAGTTGATATTTACTCGAAATTTGAAAAATATTACATAATTTTTCAAATAAAATTTAAAGGGAATTTAAAAACTGAACAAGTTTTATTAAAATATATTAATAAAGTCCTTAACTTGCAAAAAATTTAAAAATTAAAAATATAAATCTCATAGTTTTCGAGAAAAATGTAAGGAAAGCACTACCATTTCTTATGTATCTTTACATTTTACAACTTTTAATCAAAACCTTATGCTTATGATTTACTGATATATACATATACATTTTAACTTTAAATACTAATCGTTGATAATTTTGCTGCTTAAAAAACAATCAAATCAAACAAATGTATTTCCAAGAACTTTCTTCTATATTTCAAGCAATTTTTTTTTAGAAGTTTTTATAAACGTTTCTAGAATTAAAAAAAAATATTAATCTAACAATTTTTGAAGATTTGTATCGCTGGTTTTAAATTTTTCAAATATTTCTTTTCTGCTTTTGACAATTTTTTCAGCTATTTCTAAAATTTCTTTTAACAATTTGTAGCAATTCTTCTTTCGAATTTCTGTTTTCTATCAAATATTATTCTAGATTTTAAACATTTTTCAGCAATTTGTTTCAAAATTTCTACGCATGTTCAGTAAATTGCGAGGACATTTCCAGAAATTTCTCTTTATTTGGTTAATAATTTCTCAGCATTTTTTTTTTGTAGGTTTTTAGAATTTTTATTAAATTTTCTTCCTTACTTATAGAATTCTTCAGAATTAAAAATTAAAAATTGCAAGATTATCATTTTAAAGACGCTATTTTTTTCTGGGTTTGTAGCATTTGTTGTCTCTAATTTTGTTTAGCATTTTAAAGCAATTTTTATTCCAAACTTTAAAATTTTTAGAATTTTTGGTATGATTTCTAGAAATTCCTAGCTTTTTTTTCAATATTTCTAAAAAATTATAAAATATTCTTGATTTTTCTAAAAATGAAATTGTTAGGAATTTGAATTTATAAAAAAATTTCTTTTAATTTCTGTCCTCTTCCACATTGTTAGAATTTTCCCCAAGATATCTAGAATTTTCTAGCTATTATTTTCAATATTTCTACAAATTCCTAGAGATATATTCTTTTTGCTAAGAATTTTCTAGCCAATTCTCTTACAAGTTTTTTTCTGGGTTTCTAGAATTCTTCAACAATTATTCCTGGATTCATAGAATTTTCTAGAACAATTTTTTCTAACAATGTTTATTCTGGATTTTTAGAATTTCTCCAGAATTTCTCTTTCAAATTTCGAAAACTGTCTCTAAGAATTTATTTAGCATTTTAAAGCCATTTATCTCTTTTTCAATATTTCTCGCAAATTTAATCCCTATTTTCTAGAAGTTTCTTCAAACAGAAATTTTTAATTTTTTGTTTCCCCAGAAATTTCTCTTCCCTTCCAAATTGTAAAAACTTTCTAGAGATTTCTTGATTTTTCCATAAATTCTGTTTTAATTTATTGCGATTTTTTAAGCAATTTCATTTCAAATTTTCATTTAGATTTCTAGTGAATTTTCGGATATCTCTTCTCTTCCAAATTGTTAAAGATTTCCAAGTATTTTCCAGCACTTTTGCTTAATATTTCTACAAATGTTCACCGATTATTCTTTAGTCATTAATAAATTAAAACAGTAATTTAGATAATGTAATTGCAGGGTCGTATAGTCGCCACCCATCCCGCATATAACTTTACAAATAATTTTAAACACAGCTTAAGTTTATTAACACCATTAACATATTTTTTCTTATAATGCTCGAAACTAAAACACTGTCAGTAATTATAGTTTCATTGTATATGTAGGGTGGGTGGGTATCCACTATCCCACACTATAAACTAGAGTTTTTTTAAGTTTTTTCCGAAATTAATTACTTCAACGTAATTAGAAATTAAGAAACAATAATTGTCGAAATTTGAATGTTGAAAATTTACACGTCTGCATAGATTTGAACGTAATGATAAATTAAAAAAAAAAACTTTGCAATCTTGCATGGATTGGAGGGTGGAATAGAGGCCAACCACCCACCCTACATATACAATGAAATTTCAACCAGTGTCACGGATTTAGTTTCTTTAAAACTACAACTGTATTACTATTAGTCTGGCCAAAATAAAAATTAAATCAGAGTTTCATGTTGCAGTTTTAAATAAATATGTAGGGTGGGTGGGTGTCCACTATCAGACCCTCCAATTTTATAACATAAACATTGTTTTTAATCGATAAATACAATATTTATTATAATAATTTTATATTTTAGTTAAATTTAAAATTTTTAATTGGAAAGAAATTTAAAAGAATTGGAGACTGGGATAGTGGCCACTGACCCACCCTACAAATACAATTTTACTTTAACCACTGACACTGATTTAGTTTCCTGAAAATTGACGAATTTTGGTGTGACCAAAAAATTAAATCAGAGTTTCTAGTTGAGGTTCAAATGTATATGTAGGGTGGATGGGTGGCCACTATCACACCCTCCAATTTTTATAACATAGACAACAAGTTTTATAAATAAGTAAAAACAATATTTGCGCGATTATTAAGGTTGGAATTATTTTATAATTTAGTCAAATTTATAATTGTTGATTAGGGTGAACTTAAAGAAAATTGGAGGGTATTTTCTTAAAGAAAATATGGAGGGTAAAAATATAAATCAGAGTTTTTAGTTGAAGTTTAAATATATATGTATGTGGGTGGGTGGCCACCATCACACCCTCCAACCTTATAACATAGTTTAAATTTTTTCAAAATAAATAGAAACAATATTCACACCATTATAAGATTATATTCGAGTGAACTTAAAGATAATTGGACGGTGGGATAGTGGCCACCCACCCACCCTTCATATATAATTAAACAGCAATTACTGACAGTGTTTCAACTTTGAAAAAATTATACAACATTCATTTAATTGATGTTATTAATAAATTAAAACAGTAATTTAGATAATGTAATTGCAGGGTGGGATAGTCACCACCCACCTTATATATAACTTTATAAATAATCTTAAATACTGCTTAAGTTTGTCAACATCATCAACAATACATTGTCTTGTAATGCTGGAAACTAAAACAGTGTCAGTGATTAATATTTCATTATATATGTAGGGTGGGTGGGTGGCCACTATCCCACTCTCTAATCACGACACCATAAACGAGAATTTGTTTAAGTTATTTCTGAAATTATTACTCTAACGTAATTAGAAATTAAGAAACATTAATCGTTGAAATTTGAATGTTGAAAATTTGAACGTCTGCGAAGCTTTGAACGTAATGATAAATTCAAAAAAAAATCTTTATGATGTTACATGGATTGGAGGGTGGGATAGTGGCCACCCACCCACCCCACATATATAATTTTACATCAACCATTGACACTGTTTTAAATTCTTGAAAACTACAACTACATTACTGTTGGTGTGGCCCGAAAATAAATTAAATCATAGCTTTTAGTTAAAGTTCAAATGTTTATGTTGGGTGGGTGGGTGGCCACTATTCCAACCTAAAATTTTATAACATAGATAACAATTTTTAAAAATAAATAAATACAATTATTAAAATTGAAATTATTTTATATTTTAGTCAAATTAAAAAAAAATTATCTAAAAAAAATATTAAGAATAGCCTTTTTGCGTAAACCTCATAGTTTTCGAGAAAAATATAGGGAAAGTACTATGATGGCCTCATCACCATTTGGGTAGTAATGTGTTCGTGAATATTTGAGCCGTTAATTTTGAAAGTGGCCTAACTCCATGTATCTTTAATTTGAAATATTTAAGGTTTTTCGTTTTTACAAAATTAAAAATATACGTAAGGTATATGGTTGACTCGCAATGCTAAATCGTATCTAAAGAAGTTAATTTTATAATTTATATTCAAAATAGCTATTATTAAGTGTCTAATATGTCCTTGCTTACCTTGAAAGGAGTTAGGTCACTTTCAAAATAAACATTTGTTTTTTTTATAAAATGTGGAAAAGCTTATGCTTTAAAAAAACATTTTATTTACTTTATATTTTTATGCCTAAAATTAAAATATACATGTTTCATTTATAATAAGCTACTGAAGTACCTAGCTTAGGGAATGGTAGCGCTTTCTGCAAATCGGAAGTAAAGCCAAAATAATGATATGGAGTACTTGATATTAGTTCTCGATCATGTTTTAACGCATTTCTAGCTGATTCTGCTAGTTTTAAATGAATAAGTTTTTTCTCTTCTTCGTGGTTTTCCGATGCCATAATGTTTAATAGATCACATTTTTGGCATATGTTTTTGCGTGATGGGTGAATTTGTAGACTTTTTTGAATGTTTTCCTATAAGTCCATTCATTAACTGCTTTAAAATTATTTTTTTTGCAGTGAAGCTTCAAACATTTTTTATAGTCAGTTCAGGATGTAAATATTTTCTATTAGGATTATGATTCTCGTATAATGGAATTCGAATTTCGGGAAACTTTTAATATGGTTTTGAACAACCATATTTGCTTCATCGCATATCTTTCTCGACGATCCAGGCAAACGCCCACGTAAACCGTTGCCTACATTTTTATATTTTAACATACGTTAATCATCCTTCGCTTATTTGAAAAGTGCGTAAAAAGAATTTTTTACAAACAGAAACTTTGTCTGTTTAAGAATTTAACCAGTATGTAAAACTCTCATTTCTATATGAACCTTTTCCGTTTCTCCGACGTCTTCTTTTTAAAGTACAGCGTTCGATCGCTTCGTATATATTTTGCTTATTAAAGTCTTCTAAGTTGCAAAACATTACAAAAATACGTTTTCTTTCTGTTTCATTTAAATTTTTAAGCAGTATTTTCGACATTGGCAATCTTTATTTTGAAAAACTTTAGCAGGTTTAATTTTTCCCGTTTGTGTATCGTATCTTTTCCCAGAATTTCGTTTAATTTTACGAAGTTTCTGAATATAAGTATTACTTCTGTTTTCTCTGAATCTTTCTCTGAAACTATTGTTTTGTATATTCTCATTCTTAATTAGTTCCTCTTCCTCTGTTGGATAATGAAGTTCTAAAATTCTCTTTCTTTTTCTATATTTGTTGTATGATTTTAATTCTTTTTCACGTTCAGAATCAAGGAATCTTGTGATTTTATCCTTTCCCATGGGTTTAATAATTTCTTTAATGAAATATTATTCTCTAAAATTTAATTTAATACTATAATGTAATTTAAATTACCTTCATCACTGCTTTCAAGATTTTGGACGTTTTGACATTATCAATAAAAAGTGGACTTATGTCACTTTCAAAATTATGATTGTCAGTATTTATATTATTATGAAAATGTAGGTGTTTCAAATGTATTAAATATATTTCAATGCCGATTTATTTTTTTTTAAAGTTCAGCATAAATTATAAGTGTCACCACAGTTAACTTGAAAAAGATAAAAATGGACTTGGGCCACTTTCAAAATAAACGGCTCATTTGTCTGTTTCCACTTTATCTCAAAAATGAATTATCTGATTAGCATGAAACTTTAAACTCAAGGTTTTATCGTTATAAACTGGGACTGAAAAGGTTTTGTTAAATATTCATTAACCGGAAGTGGGTGTTTACTCGAGGCGTTTTTTTCAAACGAAAGTTAAAGGGAATGAAAAACTGAACAAGTTTTATTAAAACATATTTTTCATAAAATTCTTAACTTTCGAGAAAAAAGATTAAAATTGAAAATGTTGATATTTCTTGAAAATTACTAATAAACTATTGCAGTTACGTAAAACTTATATAACAAATAATTGTAGAGAATTTAAAACTGAATAAATTATTAAGAATAGGCATCACCATTTTATTTATTGTAATAGATGTGAAATATGTTGGAAACAAACGCAAACAGAAAATAAAAATCAATGCAAAATTTAATCTATGCTATTGAAATATTATATAGGTAGTGCATTCAAAAACAAGTGCTGATGGTTTTAAAGAAAAAGGTATTACACATCCATCAGGCAGTGATCATTATCAATTATACAAAGATGTTTACGAAGATTGCGGGGTGGATCCAAAAACAATAGCCTATGTAGAAGCTCACGCAACTGGTAAGATAGTAAAATGATTAGTATCAATATTGATAATTCCAACATTTACCGTTTAGGTACAATTATTGGTGATCCAGAGGAATTGTCTGCTATTGATAAATTCTTTTGTTCAAACCGCGAGACACCTTTACTGATCGGATCGATTAAGGCAAATATTGGTCATTCAGAACCAGTATCAGGACTATGCTCAATAATAAAAGTAGGTAGTAATACTAGATTTTGTAATTTTTTTTTAAAGAATTGTCCGTTTATAGTTAATAATGGCCATGAATTTCGAGTGTATTCCTCCTAATATTCACTACGATAATCCAAGGCCGGATGTTCCAGCATTAATGGAGAAACGGTTATCTGTTGTAACAGAAAAGACGAAATGGCCGAAATCGAGTAATTTTGCAGGTACGTGTGATATTATTTTATTGACACAATTATATATTAGCCAATATACGGGAGCTGAAAGTTGTACGGATTTGTCTTAAACTTAATTCCATTTCTTTGCCGATATTAATTTTTCATGGTGCATGGATATAAAATTTTTCTGAATTATTCTACTAACAAAAAGTCGAACTTTATTTTATAAGATGCAAATTAGTTCATTCACTTATACTTATAAAAATAAAATTACAAGTAAAAGCGTAAAAAGTACTTTTTATTATTTTCATTAAGGTATTAACGGCTTTGGTTTCGGCGGAGCCAATTGTCATGTGGTGTTAGAAAAATTCGACAAAAGGAAGGAAGTTCAACAAGACGGCGTACCAAGGCTTGTTTGTTTCAGTGGAAGGACGAGAGACGCGTTGGAAAGTTTTCATGATTACTTCAGTACTAACGATTTGAATTATGAATTCGTAAGATTAATTCACGAAATTTTTTGGTAAGGATAAAGTAATGTTAGAATACCTAAGAGTAAAAGTATATAATATATACAATAAATATTTTTAATATATATATTAAGAAAAAATAAATACTTTAAAACAATTATTCTCACCAAAACTATCATATTTATTTAACACTTTAAATGTTATTGATTAATTTATTAATTACACTTATTTCAGTTAATATTTTTAGAAGGAATTTTGCTCACTAGATTCTCAACTTTAAATAATATAATCATTATTTTTATTTATTTTAGTAAAGACATTAATGATCATATTTATCGAGGATATACCATTATATTACCAAACAGGGAAGTTAAGAGATCGTCATGTTTTTACAACAAAAAGAAATACACATTGTATTTATGTCTGGGTGATGAGATTCAAAACAGTTACTCATTACTAAACGAATTACAACAACTGCCCCCATTTAAAGAAATGTATCAAAGGTAGTAATGATAGATATTAAAGTATAATAGCTATAATTAAGATTATTTTTGTAGATGTTTAAAATTTTTTACTGAAAATGATATAAACATAGACTTAAATGAGTATGTAAAAAAAGTACTAACAACACTAATCGTTCAATTGGGAATTATAAATATCTTTAGGGAACTTAAGATACAATTTGATTATATAAGGGGATATTCGGTAGGTGAATTTGCCGCTGCTTACGCCAATGGAGTGTTAAAACTAGATGAAGCTATTATGGCATGCTACATCATTAGCAAAAATTATAAAGATTTGATGAAATCGAATCAAAAAGTTTTTGAAGATGTATACATAAAGCTGAATTCATGTATATTTCCAAAGAAAATCGACGGATTGGATGAATCTATCAGTAATAAACATCCTTACGGTAGTCCATCATATTTGCTTTTTAATTCACTATATCCGAATTTGGCAGTATATACCAATTTTGAGGAAAATTCTGTAGTTGTAAGTGTCGATTTTAAAGGTGAAATTAACGATACTGTGATTCATTTGGAACTATTTAAAACTAAATCAGATGATACAAACGATAAAATAATTCAATTGAAACAGTTCAGAACTAAATCAGAAGATACAAACGATAATATAATTCAATTGGAACAATCCAGAACTAAATCAGACGTCATTCAACTTTTAAGTTGTATCGGCAAGTATGTTTGTTTTATAGAAGATTAATACAATTGGTGCAATTGATATATCTTTTAGCCTTTATGAGTTAGGGTTTACAGGTCGTGTCGACAAACTTTTTTCAGAAATTCAGTGGCCCGTTTCATCTGGAACACCCTTTCTCTCACCTTTGATTAAGTGGAACCATGCAAAGAGTTATGGTATTATAAAAAAGTTAGAGAATCAGCGAATCAATGACAATGAAAAATGGTTTGAAATAGATGTAATGAACAAGGACACATCTTTTTATAAGGGACATGTTATTGATGGTAAATTTACTAATAATGCATAGATTATTTTTTTTTTTACAAACTACTGATTTTTTAGGTCGAAATTTATTTCCTGCCACTGGTTATATATATTTAGCTTGGAAAATTTTAGCTGATATAAATGATGACTTTCAAGAGAAGACAATAGTATGTTTCGAGAACATCAAGTTTTTACGAGCGATCACGATGCCAATTGTTATTACATTTGTTATTGTTATCAACAAAGAAGGATATTTTGAAGTAGGTTTAGTAAATCAATTAGTAAAAAATAATTAATAATTAGAGAACTACGGAAACATTCTCTTGTATTATACTTGTATTAAGTATAAACGTAATGAATAAAATTACAGATTGTAGAGGGAAATGAACCTGTTGTTATGGGAAAAATTTCCGTTATTAATAAAGCTGAAAAAATTCCTAAGCCTTGTAGAATGGATGATAATGCAATATTATTTTCGAAAAAAGATATTTATAAAGAATTAAAAATACGAGGATATGAATACAAGTAATACATAAAATATTTCTAAATTATATATTAAGAGTTTTCATTTCAGAGGCCTTTTTAAAGCGGTGGAGCAAATACATGGAAATGAAGGAATAATTAGTTGGAATTCAAATTGGATCACATTTCTTGATAATATGCTACAGTTATTCATTACAATTGATGATTCTAGGTTATTATACGTACCAATAGGAATCGATCGTATAGTTATTGATCCAGCAAGTTTTCTTCAATATACTGAAAAGCTGGATGCCGATAAGCACGTTCCTTGTTATATTAACAAATCGAACAATTCAGTACAGTAAGTTTAAAAAAAAAACGTTTATTTAATATTAAATATTGATGGAATTTTAGTACACAGGGTATTCAAATTATTGGACTGCACACTTCTTTAATCTCAAGGAGACGACAAATTAATCAACCAGTTTTAGAAACCTATAAATTCATACCGAACGTTATAACGACGAATGTTAGAGATTCCTTAAGAATAAACATGCACATAGTTTCAAAAAACAAACATGTTATTAATATGAAGGTAATGGAAGTCGTTGATGAAATAACTGAAAATACCATTCAACCATTAAGCTTTGAATTGGTTAAAGTTTTAAAAGATATACCACGGAATCAACCTGACATTATATTATATAATAAAAATGAGCAGGGGATTGATATAAAAGGAATAACATTAGTAAAGGATAAAATTACTAATTATTATGGTAATGTCGTATACATAGGATCAAACTTATTAAAGAATAAAAAGGTAAATAAAAATATTATCATTAGTAATAATACTACGTCATTTGATTTTTAGAAAATGCAATTTGCTATGGGCGCTATTCTTAATGATGGATTCATTATTACAATTGAAGATAATAAAAGTTTGCCTAGTATCATAGGGTTTAATATCTTAACAGAACACAAAATAAATGATAAATTTGTATATTTACTATCGAAACGTAAAAATTTAACAATTTCTAAAGTTATCGATATATCTATTTTAGAAAATTTAGAATATTGGCTTAATATGATAAAAACCAGTAACATAAACGGAAATAAGGTTATACTATATGCACAAAATGATAATATAAGTGGTATTTTGGGATTTATTAATTGTTTACGATGCGAAGAATATCGAGACAATTTTTCGTGCTTTTTCATTCGTGATAAAGCTCCCAAATTTGATATAGACGATGATTTTTATAAGTCTCAAATCGAAAAGAATTTTGACATAAATGTCTATCAAAATGGAAAATGGGGAACATATCGCCACCTTCTATGCGATCTAAACGATAAAATTGAGTGTGAACATTTTTATGGGAACACAAAAATTAATGGCGATATTTCAAGTTTAGATTGGTTTCAAGGAAAATTATCAACTAAACATGATGATATATGTCACGTAATGAATGATAGTTTCTTATAAGTATATGTTGTCCATTTAACACCTATATTTTTAGATATATTACTCATCTTTGAACTTCAGAGATGTTATGATGGCTACAGGTAAAATACCAGCTGTGACGAGTACTGCCAGCAGGATAGAGCAAGAATGCTGTATTGGATTTGAATTTTCTGGACGTGACAGAGAGTAGGTTATTAATTTTAATATTTAATTAGGTGTATAATTAATGAATTTTATAGTGGCAATCGGATTATGGGTATTACTAAATGTGGATCACTTTCAAATCTAGTGCAGTGTAAAAGTACTTGGAAAGTACCGTCGGATTGGTCACTTGAGGATGCTGCTACAGTTCCTATTGTTTATTTAACGGTTTTACAAGCTTTCATGGTAAGAACTTTAAGTTTTAGAGAGAGAAAACATCTTTATTATTAGAAGTATATAATACAGTATGTATGTATGTATATACAGTGAAGTTGCAGACGTAAGATTTCTTCTAATCAGTGGCTATCGACCCACGATTTTCAGCCTATTACATGCCACTATTGTCTAAAATAATTTTATATTATTTTTAATCGCAGACAACATAAATATATTTTAATATAATAATTAGAAAAAACACGAAAATCTACAACAAATGAGTCTTATTAAGACTCGTGAACACTAACGACAAAATTCCAAAGCTTGTAAATCGATAATGAATGATGTGTACCAGTGGTTCTAAATGTATGGGTTGCTCGGCTTCTTGTTGGAGAATTGCTGGGTTTTTAAGGTGCCTCAGCAGAAGTTTTGTTTCCTACAGAAATCCCAATGTTTTGTTTGGAATGCGGTATATTGCTATCTCGTATGTAGGTATAGTGTTCGCGTATATTGATTTGCCCATTATAATTCTGCAAGATGAACTGACGATATTTGTTTATTAGATCCATTTTCTATTTAACTGTCCGTGACAATCTTTAATTATTTCTTGTTTCTTCTTCATTAGGGTCAACAATTGTCTATTTCGTAGCATAGAGACAATTTGATTGTCATTAACAATTTTTGTAGTTTGGCATTTGTTAATGTTCGATGGGGTACAGTCTTCTAGTTCCGGTTGTTGTAGACACACGGTAATGGTATCCTCATTGGTGCAGTAATTTAAATTATTGATTGCGATTAAAAATGATTGCAATATTTTGTTAATTAGGTATAGGATAGATTTGAGAATTATTTGCAGAGAATGGTTTCAGGATGGGTATTTTGAGTAGAAACGTAATTGCTTCATATGTACCTATTGCAATTAATTTTGATAACTCTAGAATTTTTAGTAAGTGAGTGTTGTCAATAGGCAATAATTGCGTTGGATTGTAGATTTTTAATAAGTAATTTTGGACGTTTAAAAGTTCATCGACATTTAATAATTCTAAATCAGGTATCTGTTTTCATGCTCTTTCAAGCATTTGTAAAGTTTTTAATAAACGTTTTGATTGATATACCTAATTTTGTAAGAGATTTCTAGTAACTTCAATGAATTTTAGATTTTCAAGAAAGAGTTTTGTTTTATTTATATTTGACATTAAAATTTCTATGTCAGAAGAATATCTTTTGGATAAGTGATTTGCAAAAGTAGTTAATTTATTTATTTGCTCAAGCTCAAAATTTTGGTTGTTATGTAATTGTCATTAACATTATGTAGATCGTCTTCATCAAGATTTCCGGTGATGAATTTGATTGCTTTCCCTAGAATGCTAACCAATGCTCTTTTAAATTTATAACTGAATTTTCTTAATAACAATTCGATTTCTTTACATTTTGATAAGAGTTGTTTATGAATTTCAAGAGTTAGTTTATCGATAGAGGCTTCGTTTTGTAAGGTTTCAACGTTTACTAGTAGTTGCTTAAATCCTACTTCGAATTTTATTGTGTTTATAAAAAATAGAATATTATGGTAATGATCAAGAATTTTCAGTGGTCCGATATGTTCTTGAAAATAGCCGTTGTTATCAATCGGTTTGACCTGAAGGGCCTGGTTGTGCTGAACTTCGGTCATCAGAATTAGGAATCCCTAAATAAGATGATTTTCTTAGCCGTTTCAGTTTTTGAATATGAGATGTAGTATTTCTGGATTTTTGAGTTTTTCCAAAAATTTTATTCAACTGTTACTTTTTCGTATTTGGGGTCAACTTTGCTAGCCTTGTTTCGGTTTACGTAAACGTCGCGATTTTCTACATTAGGAGGCTCACCACGTGTTTCGTTGCGTTTTTCTAAATTGTTTTGTGCTAATTGTTTATTCTTTTGCTATACTTGATCGTAAAATGGTAAAATTTCTTGTTCTCTCTTTTCGTTGTATTGTTCATAAACAGTCATATCTAAATGGAACTCTGGATTTTAGAAGGGTGAAAATCCGGTAGATGAATGAATTGATTGATTATAAATTGAAACTTCCAAAATCATTAAATTTGGCGGAATTTCGTTAGGGTTTTTAAGTTTTAAAATTCTTAATTTTTCTAATATGGTTGAATGAAATCTTTCTACGGGAGAATTGGAACTTGGATTATTTACGGTCGTAAAGTGATGTTCTATTTTATTCATTTTACAAAATTCTTTGAAAGTATTGTTTTGAAATTCGCGCCCCTCATCACATACTATTCTTTGTAGAATATTATGGTGAGAGATGTAATGTCTTAATTTGTTTAAAACTGTTAAGCTGGTACCATTTTTTATCCAATACGCTTATCCGTATCGTAAGAATAAATCGATGATCGTAAGAAATTTAGAATTTTGGAAAGAAAACGTGTCTATGTGTAAAACTTCTAACGGTCTTTTGGCTAATAATGGTCCGGAAAATTTCTTTCATGCTTTGATTGTAAGCAGACTTCGCATTTATTTATTACATCTTATAGTTTGCTTCATGTTTGACCAGAAGTATTTTTCTTTTAAATGATTGTAAGATTGTTAGGCCATTGTGATTTAAATCGTGGTATTTCATAACAATATCCTTTTGTTGAACGTCTTTTATAACGTCGATAGAGCGTTTGTTGCAAATGAAGAATTTAACAATATCATTAAAATTATTTTTATAAAGATTTTCGAAAGGACGTCTAAGTTGTTTATCAACGAAATAAATTGCATAGTTTGAATTTGGTTTTAAGGTTTCTTTCATAAATGTCAAAAGGTCTTGATTGATTGAATTTTCCATGATTGTTACTATGTGTTTATTTTTATTAAATGGTTTGGTAAAGCGATTTTTGTAGGTTTCGCCTATATCAAAAATGATTCGATTAGAAAATATATTTAAAGATTGTTCTGAAATTGTTGTTGATTGTTGAATGTACAGTGCCACCTTTTTCAGTTAATGATGATTCTAAATTTTCGAGTATTTCTGAATATTCATTTAGGTTTTCTACTTGGGAATTGATAATACGTTCTATATCTTCGTCATTAATAGCGGGTAATTCATTGATGTTTGCGATTACCGATTCGTTGTCGTCTTCAGTATTATGGATCTCTATTCTAGACAGAGCATCTGCTAATTGATTTTCTTTACCTTTTTAGTAAATTATTGTAAAATCGAACTCTTCTAACTTGAACTTCCATCGTACAAGTCTCGAATTGGTTTCTTTAATTTTATAAAGCCAGAAGAGCGGGTTGTGATCGGTTTCGATAATAATTTTTTCTCCAAAAAGATAAGGGCTAAAGGGTTTGATTGAGTCTAGAATTGCTAAGAGTTCTCTTTCGATTGTTGCGTTATTTTTTTTTCGGCGGAATTTAGAATTCTAGAGTAATAAGCAATTGGTCGGTTTAATTGAGATAAAGCTCCTCCTATTGATACATTTGAGGCATCGATCGTTAATTTGAATTGTTTATTAAAGTCAGGATATGCAAGAAGTAGTTCTTTGCATAATTCAAAAGCTTGAATATATTCTGGATTTGAAATATTGATTTTGGAATCTTTTTTCAAACATTTAATTAATAGGGATACGACTTTGGAATAATTACAGATAAATGTTCGGTAATACCCTGTTAATCCTAAGAATGACTTGATTTCTTTGATCGTTTTTGGTAATGGGTAGTTTGTTACAGCTTCTGTTTTTGATGGGTTAGGTTTAATACCATCTGGTGTGATAACATGGCTCAAAAAGTATACTTCCTTCCTTTAAAATTCACACTTATCGAGTTGTATCTTTGTACAATAATAATGAAATCGAATTACACAATTATAATACTTGTTGTGGAATTAAATTAATGCAGTTGTATTTAAATATTTTTTAGGAAGCCAATATAAAACATGGTAGCTCCGTTCTGATCCATTCCGGGGCGGGTGGAATTGGACAAGCTGCTTTAAATATATGTCACTATTATAACTGTAACATATTCACAACAGTAGGAACCAGCGAAAAGAAAAAATATATAATGGAACATTTTAGAAATGTAAGTGTAAATCACATCGGTAATTCTAGAGATACGACTTTCGAAGAAATGATAATGCGCGAAACGAATGGACGAGGTGTTGACATTGTCCTGAATTCTCTGTCTGAAGATAAACTGCACGCGTCGATAAGATGCCTAAAGAAAGGAGGACATTTTCTGGAAATTGGAAGATTCGATATGTCAAACAATAACAAAATCAGTGTAGATTTATTAAATTTGGGTTGTACATATATTTCCATCATGTTGAACTTTATTCATACGGATTACTGTTTGAATACTTTATTTCAATCGTTAATAGACAAGTCTTTCATAAAACCACTTAACAGAACAGTTTTCCAAATTGATCAATTAGAGAAGGCTTTTAAATACATGAAAACAGGACAACATAAAGGTAAAGTTTTAATTAACATCAGAGATGAAGAAGAGGCGAGTGTAATTCGACCGACTAAAATTACTCACTACGCGATACCCAAGTAAGTTAAAACATTATCTTGTTTCTCAATGATGCTAAAATTATGTTTAAAGGTTCTATTGTGATCCTAATCTATCATATGTTATCCTCGGAGGACTTGGAGGATTTGGCATAGAACTAGCAGATTGGTTAATGCTAAGGGGAGCGAAGACTTTAATTCTATCTTCAAGAAATGGGATAACGACAGGATATCAGCAGCATAGAATAAGGTATTATCATTAGTTTATTCATCAATTTAATGTTTCTATATATTATTTTAATGCAGGCATTGGAATGATAATGGAGTGAATACACTTATTCTGCGTGATGATATTAGCACATATGAAGGGTGCAAGGATTTAATAATTAAAGCTAATAGTGCCGCTTCCATTGGAGGTATATTTAACTTAGCTGTTGAACTTAGAGATGGTCTATTAAATAATTTAACATATAAAGATTTTCATGCATCTTTATGTCCAAAGGCTTATGCCACTATTTTTTTGGATCAAATTTCAAAAACCCTTTGCCCCAATCTTCAACAATTCGTTGTGTTCTCTTCAGTAGTCAGTGGTAGAGGTAATCTAGGACAGACGAATTATGGAATGTCAAACTCAATAATGGAACGAATTTGCGAGGAAAGAAAATCACAAGGTTTTCCGCCACTAGCTATACAATGGGGTGCCATCGGAGATGTAGGCCTTGTTGCTGAAATGCAAAATGACACAACAGAATTTTCTATTGGAGGTACTTTACAGCAAAAAATATCTAGTTGTCTAGATGTACTTGATAAGTTCTTGATACAAAACGAACCTGTTGTATCTAGCATGGTAGTTTTTGATAAATTCCAAACTAATAATTCTGATAATTTAATTAATACTATTCTTGGCATGATAGGAATAACCGATTTAAAGACAATAAATATACATGCAACCCTTTCCGAATTAGGAATGGATTCCATAATAGCTATAGAAATTAAGCAAATTCTGGAGAGAGATTTTGATATGTTTTTATCAGGAAATGAAATTGAGCGATTAACTTTTGCCAGGTAGATATCAAAATTGTTATGATTGTTTATAATTATTTTATTGTTCATTAGGTTAGCTGAAATACAGGATTCGATTGAAAATAATCCAAATATCGATGTAAACTATTATAATATAGAAGACGTATTAAATATAAATAAATTTGATGAAAACACATATCATATGAAGACTGTTGATTTAACCATAAATAAGGATACGTCGAAAACAGTCATTTTGATTCCTGGCATTGAAGGGAAATATATTTATTTAAAAACCTTGATGAATAATCTTAAGTATTCATCTTCGTGTTTACAACACAATATGCATGGTCAGATAGAACAATTTGAAGAGATAGTTAAATTTTATTATCCTGTAAGTAGAACAAAATTAATATATTAATTGTTAATAAATAGTCTTTTAATTTTTGCCGTATTTTTTTTTAAATATTTCTTTTAGACTGTTAAGGATATAATCATGTGTAATAATTCATTTAATATTATTGCTCATTCATTCGGAGGAGCATTTGCCTTCGAAATTATTTCACAATTAGAGAGAGAAGGATATGTTGGAAAGTTGGTTCTTATCGATAGCTCAGCGGAGATTGTATTAAAACTTATTTCAGTACTTGGCCCCAATTTTGGCGACGAATTTGAAAATAATCTAATTGTAAGACTTCTCGAAAACTATCTGCTACCCCAACAACTACCTGCAGTGATCGTAAGTTTTTCAAATTATTCATCCCTACAAAGTAGCGTTAAAATTTCTTAGTTCCGATTAAATTAAAAACAGTCAGTAAGTGACATTAATTAATATTTATTTGTTTATTTAGCTTTGTTCTTCTATCTTAAATAATACACATAAAAATAAATTGTTTAAAAAGCATACAAAAAATTATTATTATTTGCATTTATTATTATTAAAAAAACTCATTGTATTGTATATTTTTAAATTAATATCAATACTTTCTATGTTCTTATTAATTTAAAATTATTTAAGAGTCACTGTTTCTTTCGAAAATTATTATTTTGAAATCTTAGGCATCAAAATTACTGTTTTTTAACTTACAGAAACAGCTGAAAAAAGCAAAAACTACAAAAGAGCGGATAGCCATCATTATGAATGTTAAACACGATGACGAAAGTGTGCTGAACAATTACTTACATGAATGTTGTTTATGCATATATACAACGCTATTGGCATATTTGAGATATAAATTTTCGCCAGGTGCTAAATTAAAATCGAAAATTATGCTTTGTAAGCCAACTATAATATCGGTTAAAAATGTTTCTGGAGACTACGGTTTATCAAAGTACGCAGAAAAAGTGGAGATAGCAACGTTTAACGGTGACCACTTTTCCCTTCTACAAAATACTGAAATGATGGAGGCTATAAATGTTTTTCTTGATGGTTAGTTTATATTATTTAGTTTATTGAACAAAAATTATATATACTTTTACTAATGTAATGAATACAAATTTTCAATTAAATGTTATAAACTAAATTTGTATTAGTATTATTTATTGTCATTAAAATAAGTTGAAAATATTTGAAAATTAAACACACCTTAATGAAGAGAATTGTTGTGACCGTTGGAAATATTAAATCAGAACTTTAATCAATGTTTTAAAACCTGTTTAAACTAAAAATATTTCCAATGTAATAATAAATTCTATCAGCAAACCACAGGTCTTTCAATGGGATCACCATTAATTATATTTTTCGCCGAATTTTCTAGGACCAGCATTGAAAAAAAGATTTTTCCACTCGACTTTGCTAAAAATCTTATTGTAATTTTAGATCAAATTGTAATTCTTCATTGTAGTGAGTTGCAATTTTAATTAATTAGTCGTACAGGTCCTGAGGCCCAATTATATCCAAACTCAAGACTTTTAAACTGCAGAAGTTAAGAACAAATCTTGTATTTGATTCTCATTTTTCACTTGGTGACATTTATTTTTGATAATGGCCCAGTGCCGAAACTAGTCGAATATAAAATAAACAATTTAGTGAAACAACCTATTTAGAACAAATATTTTGTATTCAACATTTCCAATTAATAAATATAATTGACACAGAAAATCCTGACATAATTTTTCTTTCAGAAACTTGGCCTAACCAATTAAACCACATCAAATATAAAAGTTTTACTCCTATCTATAAAATTTTAGAATACTTTCAAAATTAATCTACCTTTAACATTTCTTTAAAACAATTGAAGTATCGTATGTAGAAACAAAATAATAACGCTCAAAAATTTAATTACGAAACTAAATTTGCTTTTGGTGATTGAAAACGATTTAAAAAGTTAATCGCTTAAGAAATTTGCTTAAAAATTTCAGAATATATTCAGAATTAATCTACTTTAACATTTCTTTAAAACAATCTACGTATCGTATGTACAAATAAAATTATAACGCCCAAAACTTCAATTAAAAATTTTAATTTGCTTTTGACGATTGAAAAGAACTTAAAAGCTTAATCGCTTTAGGAATTTAATTAAAATTTTCGCAATACATTCTAAATTAACCTACCTTTAATATTTTTTTAAAACAATTGAAGTATCGTATGTAGAAACAAAATGATAACGCTCATAACTTTAATTAAGAAATTAAATTTGCTTTCGATAATTAAACACGATTTAAAAAATTAATCGCTTAAGAAATTTACCTAAAAATTTTAGAATACTTTCAAAATTAATCTACCTTTAACATTTCTTTAAAACAATTGAAGTATTGTATGCAGAAACAAAAGAATAACGCTCAAAACTTTTATTACGAAACTAAATTTGCTTTTGGTGATTGAAAACGCTTTAAAAAGTTAATCGCTTAAGAAATTGGCTTAAAAATTTCAGAATATATTCAAAATTAATCTACCTTTAACATTTCTTTAAAATAATCGACGTATCGTATGTAGAAATAAAATTATAACGCCCAAAACTTCAATTAAAAATTTTAATTTGCTTTTGACGATTTAAAAGAACTTAAACGCATAATCGCTTTAGGAATTTGCTTAAAATTTTCAAAATACATTCTAAATTAACCTACCTTTAATATTTTTTTTAAACAATTGAAGTATCGTATGTAGAAACAAAATGATAACGCTCATAACTTTAATTAAGAAATTAAATTTGCTTTCGATGATTAAAAACGATTTAAAAAATTAATCGTTTAAGAAATTTACGTAAAAATTTTAGAATACTTTCAAAATTAATCTACCTTTAACATTTCTTTAAAATAATCGACGTATCGTATGTAGAAATAAAATTATAACGCCGAAAACTTCAATTAAAAATTTTAATTTGCTTTTGACCATTGAAAAGAACTTAAAAGCTTAATCGCTTTAGGAAATTGCTTAAAAATTTCAGAATACATTCAAAACTAACCTATCTTTGACATTTCTTTGAAACAATTGAAGTATCGTGCGTAGAAACAAAACGATAACGCCCAAACTGTTGCCCAAATTGCAAAGGTGGAATAACTGTCCTTATCAAATCATCTGTTGCCTTTTCTGAGCTCCATATAAACTCTCCCTTGATTTTCAAAAAAACGCTCAATTTTTCGAAATCCAATCCCTTGCAATAAATTCAGGTTACATTCCTCTCACAATCAACCTCCCCTCAGAAGCTTGCCCTTACCTTTTTTCTCTCTGAACTCTCAGTTTGTCTTGGTAGGTGACTTTAACTGCAACATGATGTGTTTTCAAATGCCGGAGGGAAAATCGCAAAAGACAGCATCGAATCCTTTAATCTAACCGTTTTGATGAGGAAGAAGAATTAAAAGTGTGGTTTGATGCGTTTTGAGGTAGGAGAATTAAAACGGGTTGGTGCGTTTTAATTCTTCAACCTCACATAAAAGTATCATAGACCTTTTGATCCCATCTGCTTCTCTTGGTACCTTAACAGAAACATTCACTCTTGAGAACACTTATGGAAGTGGTCACTTTCCAATCATTACGATTTTGCGTTCATCTGGCTCCTATCATCCTAGAACTGGGCGGTTTCGTCCTTCTCGGAAATTTCACCTAGCACCTGGATTGAAGCCTTTAAAGATTTTGATGCCTTTCAACTGGTAGCAACTCATATTCAAATTTCATCAATCTCATAAACATAACAGGTGACTGTTTTACGTAATTGTTATAATTTTTAAAATTTCTTAATGAGAGAGTTGCAATTTTTTTTCTTGCAACTTTGAGTTTACAAAGTTGCTATTGCATTTATAACCATGATACATATAAACTTTTCAAATTTTATCAAAAATAAGACAATTCCAAGTAATTTTGTTAATTTTCAAGCTATTTACGTTATTGGTATAATTTTTATAATTATTCAAATTGTTAATTGCAATTTTTGTTTCTTGTAACTTTGTGTTTACAGGGTTGCCATTATAATTATAAACATTACACATATATAATTTTTTCAGGTTATCGAAAATAAATCAATTCTGAGCATATTAAGTAATTTTCAAGCTATTTTCATAATTGGTATATTTTTTAAAATTATTTTGAGTGTAAGTTGCAATTTTTATTTCTTGCAACTTTGAGTTTACGGTGTTGCTATTATTTTTAAGACCATGATAAGTTTATGATCCTTTTACGATATCAAAAACAAAACTCTTCTGAGTAATTTTGGTAATTTTGAAACTATTTCATTGATCAGTATAATTTTTACAAGTATTCACAGTGTAAGTTGCAATTTTTGTTTCTTATAACTTGGAGTTTACAGTATTGCCATTATGTTTATAACCACAATACGTATATGAGTTTTTAATATTATCAAAAATAAATCAATTCTGAGTAGATTTGGTAATTATCAAGCCATTTACATGATTGGTATAATTTTTACAGTTTCTTAAATTGTGAGTTGCAATGTTTGCTTCTTGCAACTTTTAGTTTACAGATTTGCCATTGTATTTATAACCATAATATGTATATAGTTTTTCATGTTATCAAGAATTAAACAATTCTGAGTAATTTTGTTAATTTTATAGCTATTTACATTATTGTAATAATTTTTACAATCATTCAAAATATGAGTTGCAATTTTTGTTTCTTGCAACTTTTAGTTTATAGTGTTGTCTTTGTATTTCTATCCATGACACGTATATAATTTTCTGATGTTGTCAAAAACAAATCAATTTTGAGTATATTTGTTGATTTTGAAGCCATTACTATTAGTAGTATAATTTTTAGAATTTTTAAAATTGTGAGTTGCAATTTTTCTTTCTTATAACTTTGAGTTTACAGTGTTGTCATTATGTTCATAGCCATAACACCTACATTGTTTTTTATTTTTTTTTATTAAATCAATTCTAAGCATATTTACTAATTTTTCAAAACATTTCCATGATTGGTGTAATTTCTACAATTTTCTAAAGTGTGAGTTGCAGTTCTTATTTATTGTAACTTTGAGTTTACAGTGTTGCCGTTGTATTTATAGCAATAATGCGTATATAACTTTTCTATTTTATCAAAAATTAATAGATTCTAAGTAGATTTGTTAATTTTCAAGTCATTACCACGATTAGTATGATGTTTACAATTTTTCAAAGTACGGGTTGCAATTTGTGATTCTTGTAACTTTGTGTTTACAGTGTTACCATTGTATTTATAGCTTTAATACGTATATATTACTTTCATGTTATTAAAACTAAATCAATTCTAAGTATGTTTGTTAATTTTCAAGCTATTTCTATGATTTGTATAATTTTTACAATTATTTAAAGTGTGAGTTGCAATTTTTGTTCCTTACAACATTGAGTTTACATTGTTGCCATTGTCTTTAAAGGCACAATACCTATATGATTTTTTATATCGTCAAAAATACATCAATTCTGAGCATCTCTAGTAATTTTCAAGCCATTTCCATGATTGGTATATTTGTTACAATTATTCAAATTGTGAATTGCAATTTTTGGTTTCTTGTAACTTTTAGTATACAGTGTTGCCATTATTATTATAGGTATTACACGTTTATAATTCTTTCATGTTATCAAAAATAAATCAATTTTCAGTATATTTTTTGTGCTATTTCCATGATTGTAGCTTGAGTCTCATTTTATATGTTCACAATCCTAACTCTCAGTTTTTAAATCATAAACGACAGTTTTCTTTTAAAAAATTATCATAAAATACTGTTTTATGATATATAAGTTATAGAGTAGGATAGATGCCACCCACCCACCCTACATATACATTGGTACTTTCATTACTGTAACTGTTTTAATTCTACTCCTCTCTCATCCCAGAAATCCCCATGTCCATGGTGGGACTTCGAAGCAAAATTCTCGAGAAAAAAGGGTAATCAAAAAATATTATACAAATTGTACACTCTAAAACTTTATTGTCGCTAAAAAGGCAATAGCCCTCTCAAAAAAGAAACTGTTTAACAAAAGGAAAAAAGACTTATTTAGAGATTTCTGTGAATCTGTTTCACTTACAAATCGTATCCTGTCTGGAAAATGGCAAGACGCTACAATAAATCTCTCATCCCTCCTCTACCTAAGGCAACGGATAATCATCCAATCTTTAAAAATCTTACTCTCAAAATTTCAACTTTTCTGAATCTCCTTCCTCACTTCGTTCTTCAAATATTATACTTGCAGAATTGTATTCTGCTTGCAAAAACACAAAAGATTAATCTCCAAAATATTATTGGAGCTAAAAATGCAACAGCTTTTAAATAACTGTTCAACAATTCAGAGCCTTCTGTCAATCTGTTTGACGTACAACTCCTATCCTGTCTTAAAAATAGTAAGACGCTACAATAAATCTATCATCCATCAACGGATAATCAATGGCTTCTATCATTCTTCAAAAATCTTACTTTCAGAATTTCAATTTTTCTGAATCTTCTTCTTCATTTCTTTCTTCCAATATTACATTTGCAGAATTGGATTCTGCCTTAAAAAGACATATAAAAGATTAATCTCCAAAAAAGGATAGAGTATCCTACTCAATGCTTAAAAATCTTCCACTTAATGGTTAACTTACTCGACTCAGTTTTTATTACGAGATGTTATTTACAGTCATCATCCCAAAATCTTGGTATGGGCAAATCATCTGTCTAATTTTAAAACCTAATAACGACCTCAAGCTCAACCTCAACCTCCTGTGTACGAAAATAATTTGAACTTATAATAAAACACCGTCTAGATTGACGGGCAGAGAACAAGCAAATTTATTCTACTCTTCAGTTTGGCTTCAGAAGGGCTAAATGTGTAGTTCACAGTATTGTGAAACTTTCCTCAGATATTCAATCAGAATTTCTAATTCAATACTCCATAGTTGCTATTATTTTTGATATATCAGCTGCTTTTGATCCAAAGAAGGTACTACTTCTAGTCTTCATCCAAAAATTTTTCTCCTTAAATATTACTCACTCGATTATTAGAGCTATAATAAAATGCAAAACTCTCTTTCTTAAAGGCTATTCATACAATAATTCTAGAACATCACTCATTGGCTTAGCTCAAGATTACATCCTGATTCCTTCCTTTACACGCAAGAACTGAAAAATCTGTTTAAATCTTTAAACGACATCTTAGAACTATCAGACTGGTTTCACTATCATAGCTCTTCCCTCTCCCTTCAGAAGATAAAAAATATAATCTTCTTAATTATCAAATATGGTTCCCTAAAGTCCAGTCAGACAAATACCTAGGACTAACGATAGCTTCTTCCCTTTCTTGTAAACTTCATATTCAGGAGTTGATAGTTTCTGCATATAAAATTCTCACATACATCTTCTCATTAAATCCTCTTTCTGCCATTCTCCTGTCATCTCTTCTAATGCATAATTTCTAACAGTAAAACTCCCTTCTTTCACCCTTGTCTCCGGCTACATCCCCCCATCAGTAATCTGTCCCATTGCTTTATGGTATTATCTCTCTCATAGTAGAGGATTTCATTCAGCTGCTCAATGGCTCCCATATCAATCCTGTTGGTAAAATCCTCAAAGAATTTATTGTTACCAACAATTTAATAATTGTAAACGATCACCCACATACCCCCTTATTCCGCCTCCTTACCTCTCCAAGTATCTTAGTCTTATGTATTGCCTCTCCTTCTCTAGACCCAACCATACCCTAAGGCAGTGATCCCTTCTCCCTCTTTTCTCAAATATTCCATTATTTTCCTGCGCCCTTGATATCTCCTATGTGGTTAGTAAATTAACGGGTAAATTAACATCCCTTCTCTCTGATGATCTTTCCTACCCAGAATTCATAAATTGCCTAAACCATTCTGCGGATCTGTGGTTCCCTTACCATCATCCCTTCTCTCGTAACTACTCCTGCCCTTGATGGGATCAACAATGTTCACAAGTAAATAAATGAAGCTATTAAAGAATTCTATTCTTTGTCGCAGCCAAGAAAGCAATATCTCAATAAAAGAAAGTCTTTAATAAAAATAAAAGATCCTCATTTCAACCCTTCTGTGAATCTATTTTCCGTTCAAAGTTTGAAAAACCAACAAAATATATAGAAAAGTTTTTCAAGACAATTCCTCTAATTATTCCAACTCCGAAGCCATTCAGCAGTTCTTTTATAATTTAACCTCGCCAAATGTAGAATCTCTTAAATCTTTTGAATTCCTGTATTCACCTTCTTCCTTCCTATCTACCAACTTCACTTTAGCTGAACTTGAGGTCACCCTTAATAACATTAAAGATTCTTACCCAGGCCCTGATAGTATTTCCTATTCTATGCTTAAAAATCTTCCGTTTGAAGCTTTTGCTGCTAAAAATCTTTAATGATATATTAAAAAATGGCAGCATACTACAAGCTTAGAGTGAACAAATATATGTCCTATTTTTAAACTCGGTGAGGAACCTAACTCTCTTCTAAACAACCTTTGAAAATGTGTTATAAGAAAGAATAAATAATAAATAGCCTATTTGACTTATATATAATAATGTAGGTTGTATTGTATTTAGTCATTATCTAACATGTTTCCAATTAACCGTAAAAACGAAAGGAGCTTAATCTTTCGATACGAACTATTGCGCCAGTTAAATTTCGTGTTTGGTGATTTGGTTTTTTAACAACTATTTATTTACGACATGCAACATGAACTATGTACCCGATTTATTATAATTAATGTAAAAACATATTAATGAATGTTTTGTAATAATGAATGATTTTAATACAATAATGCTTGTAATAATATGAATCAATTAAATGCGCGTCAGTGGCTAAACATCTACTTACTATGCTAAAATAAATGCCTATAGATATTTAAACAATAGATTAATAAAATAATTAAGGTTTTTTCTGTCGCCAAAGGTTTTTGGGAAAACAACCGAAGAGATTTTCCAGCAAGATAACTACACCTCACACGGCAAACATTAAAAGGGTGTTCTTCGAAGAAGCGGATTTGCAAATGTCTTGGCCAGCAAGGTCTGCCGACTTAAACCACATCGAGCAAGTTTGGGATATAATGGGTAAAAGAGTTTATTCACAACATGCCCAGACCACGAAACAACTTAGATGATCTGAGATTTCAGTTAAAAGTTGTTTAGAATGAAATGCCTCAAGCAGATATAGACAATTTAATTATAAGTATGCCTAGAAGAGTAAATTCTTTCAATTTGATAGATGAATTAAAACACTTGGTATGATTTCACTTGTTATATCTCCTTGAGAATGACTTATGGTCGAAACTAGTCGGAGAATAATAAACAACAAGTGAAATCATACCAAGTGTTTTAATTCATCTATCAAATTAATTCAAAAATGATTCACCACGTGTTAAGTGAGAAATTAATTAAACATGTAAATTCTTTCATTGTAACTCATTATTAATTCTTGTTTCTGTTCAATTAAAGTTTCTTTTCTTTCGATAGTTTAATCATTTCGTATCAACGAATAAACAATTATTTTAGCATCAATCGTATTATTCTTTTAGGGCGGTGCGTTTCATATGAAATCGAGTCGATATGAATACAATGTTAATAACGTTCGAATATGTTTTTAATAGGGCACGTGTTAATTATTTACGTCAGCAATGTGAATTGTTTATCACCTTATTAATTTACTTTTGATTGCTAATAAGGTGATCGCTCGATGAATATTAAAATGTTAAGGTCCTTGAAGCAGGTATAGGCTTTTAAAAAAAAAAAAACATTACCTGACCTAGAAGAATTTGGCTTATGACACGTGACCAACCTATGCTGCCCTAAGGAGCAGGTACCATGCTTCCTCCGATACGGTCCTATTCATAAGGAGGCCCTCAATGGTGATTACGACCACTAATATTTTTTTGGACAGGGCTTGTCAATTTCGAGCGCAACCAGAATTTACTATTTTTCAGTTAAATTGAAGTTAATTAAATAGTCAATTTGTAAAATTTCCTTAATGGTTCTGGTTCTGGTTTAAATCGATGGGAGGGCCATTTGTGCATCCTCCCATCTGAGTACTCATTCCTTGCCACGGTCAAGCCAATCCAGGGCATTGGCAAATGCCAGAACTGCAGCAAGAGGGACTCTGAGGATGTCTGATGGATTTAGACATCCCTCTTCCTCTTCTGCTTCACACCCTCTGCAGATAGGACTAGATTGTAGTCCCAGTTTGTTCAGGTGTGATCGTAAATTGCAGAAGCCCTACGACCTTCCGTAGCTTTTCTCTGGACAGTTGCATATAGTATCTGGCCGTTTTGATGTTCATTGCGATGAAGTTTTTTGAGACAACAAGGTATGTTTTCTTAGCGCTCTTTGTGGCATCTGATTGATGCAGTTTTCAGTAGGGTACTCAGATCTAACAGAGAGGGCAGCAGGGAGGGGTTCGGTCCGCTTACCATTTGTCCGAATGCCTTCCTTTCAAAGCATCTGCTATTCTGTTCCCTCTGGTATTGTTATCTCCTTTTACCCATCATAGAGTTAGCTCATTATCGTGAGCCACTTCTTCTAGGGCTTCGCAGCATTAATGCTGAGGTTATTTTCCAGTTGGCAATGGACAAGATTGTCGCTCTCCTATCCGTTATAATGTGTATGTTTTTACCCTTAATCTTCTTGTCAGAGATTGCTTTTGCTGCATATAGTATACCCCCGAGTTCCACCATTGTTGATGTGCTCATTATCTTACCTATAGCAGTACTGTTATTTAGGGATAGGTTTTTGCAGAAAATTCCTATATCAGCCCCTGCTTTCGTTGACGACCTATTATTACTTTCCCTATATAGTATATATAGGGGAAGTATTGTTTTCGTGCGAAAAATGTCTGTGGGCGCTGTATCTCAAAAACGAATGATCCGATTGAGATAAAACTTTGAAATTAAGGTTTTATCGTTAAAGATTGGAACTGAAAAGCTTTTGGTAAACATTCATAAACCGGAAGTGGTTGTTTACTCGAGGCGTTTTTTGTTTTTTTGGTCATATTTTTCTAAATATAAAATTTTTTAAAAAACAGTTCAAACAAAAGTTAAAGGGAATGAAAAATTGAACAAGTTTTATTCGAACATATTTTTTATAAAATTCTTAACTTTAAAGAAAAAAAAGAAAAATTGAATATTTTGACATTTTTTGCTAATTGTTAACAAACTATTGGAGTTACATGAAATTTATATAATCAATAATTGTAGAGAATTAAAATATAAACAAATTATTAAGAATAGCCTTTTTGCGTTAACCTCATAGTTTCCGAGTAAAATATAGGGAAAGTACTATGATGGCCACATCACCATTTGTGTATTTGTAGATGTCTTTTTGCTTGTTTCCTACTCCTGAGTTTTCGAATCTCAGGTCAGGATGTTGTCCACCGGCATCATAATCTCGGGATTACTTTTCCTTATATCCTCTACGATTATGTGGTCACCTCCTCCGTTGCTTATTACTGATGCATATTCTAACATTGGCCGCATTATAGCTGTGTAGATCCATACCTCTACCTTTGGTAATAGTTCTCATGTTTTCCCCACAGCTCGTCGGCATTGCCAGAGGGCTATGCATGCTTTCTTAGATCTCTCTGTCAGGTGGGCATTCCAGTTTAGTTTTTTGTCTAGAAGAATGCCCAAGTATTTGACTCCATCTTTCAGGGTGAGTTCTTCGCCCCGAAAGCTTGGTGGTTTGAAATCTTTAATCTTTCTTCTCCTTGTGAACAGTACCAGTTCCGTTTTTTTCGGATTTACGGATAAACCCTGGTATGTGCACCATTTGTTTACTAGGTTCCATAGAAGGAGAGACAGCACTCCTCCCTGTGGGCAACCCTTAGCGACCCGGCATACAAGTTTCGTGTCGCCTATTGAAATCTTGGCTGTCCTTCATTGCAGCATGCTGGAGATCCAATGGCTTAAAGCCACCGGAAATCCCTTGCGTCGAAGTGCCGCTGTTATCTTTGGGAAGGAGGTCTTATCTTATGTCCATAAAAGTCGCCAGGGTGAAGGTTTTTTGCTCGAAGGATCGACCAATTCTGCTCACCACGGTGTGCAGGGCCGAGTCCGTCGTCTTGTCTTCACAGTATGCGTGTAGATTGGGATGTAAAGGATGTTTCACTAAGACTGTTTCCCTGATGTATCGATCGCATAGCCTCTCAAGTATCTTTAATAGAAAAGATGTGAGGCTTATTGGTCGGTATGCTTTCGCTGTGGTGTAATCCAAGCGTCCTGGTTTTGGTATGAAGATTACTTTAGTTTCCCTCCATGCATAGGGTGTGTAGCTGAAGGTAATACACCCTCTGTACACGCCTACGAGGGTGTCCAGGATATCCTTGCCCCACTGTATAAGAGCCGTCCAACCCTGGGGATTTGTATGATGAGAAACTCCTCATTGCCCAGTCTACCTTTTCCCTGGTAACGATGGAGGCCGCCAGGTCCCAATCCGGTTTGGGACTCTGTGGAGTATGCATGGGGCTCCACTCCTGGTTAAAGGTACAGCCCGGGATATGGGTCCTCAATAAAAGTTTGCCTGTGTTTTCAGGTGAGTCCGTATAAGAGCCGTCCTCCCTTTAAGGCTAGTGAGTTTTGGTAAGGAGTTTCTGTAGAGGGCCCGTTTTAGACGTGATGTTTACTTTGGAGCAGAAAAGCCTCCAGGTCTCTCTCTTTCTTTGTATTACCAGTTTTTTATAGCCACGTTGTACTATTTTATATTTGTTCCATTCGGAATCGTTTTGCATATTCATGGCTCTGTAGTGTGTCCTTCTTGCTTGTTTTTTCAGCGCCTCAAGTTATGCTTACATTATTACAAGGTTACATAACTGTATAACTAATAAATTAAATGTGTAATCATTTCCAAAACCTCTCCAAAACTATTTGCTACCGTAAAAACTGCATTCAATAGCTGTAAATTTTATCTACAGTTTTTAATATAAGCGCACCCTAAATAAATATTTGAAAAAAATATATTGCTGAGATAAATTATTTACTATCTAATTAAACTATTAAACAAGTAATTTCATTTCTAGTATAGATTTACCATTTATATTACTATGTGGTAGTTGATTTTAATAGAAAAAATAAAACCTTAACAATATTTCGCACACAAATTTTCATGTAATATAAATTAAAACACACTTGTTGTATATTAGAAACAATAATTCCACGACTATAGGTTTGACCTTTGCAGTTCATTGTCTAAACCTCATTTGATAATAACCTGCAAAGGTCAAAATTAATTCACTACTATATAATTATAATTTTTGTTTGTAATACACTGAAAACCTGTTTGTATATATATATATTATATTATACAATAAATAATGATATAATATATAAAATGTCTTAAATTTATTCCAATAATAATTATGGACCATTGCTTTTAATTATAATTATTACCTAATTTCTCTAATTATTCCACTCGATAGTAATTATATATCAAAAAATAGAACATCATAAAGCTTTGAGCATTAAAATTTGTTTAAAATTATATCGCCTCTTTAATTAAGTCAATAGCTAATTGATTTTGAGAGGCAAAATAATTAAAAGTTATTTATATTTATTATTATTTTTAAAGAATCCTATAATTCTAATTGAATTTTAAAATAATTTTAAATATTTGTCGTTATTAATTCATGTAAAGGTATTGTTTCTTTGACAAAAAGACTACAATTCTCTGAAATTTGTGTAAATAATTATTTTTGTAACTTATAGGAAGAATTAAGCACAGATAAAACTACAGAAGAGAGGATAGCATGACAATGGCTACAAATGAGGACCAGAGTGTTTTGAACAATTACTTATATGAATTAGGTTTAAACATATTCGCTTCAGTATTAGCATTTTCTAGATAAAAAATTTCACCAGATGGTAAATTAAAATCGAAAACAATGCTTTGCAAGCCAAGGCTTTCGTCCATTAAAGATTTTCTGGAAGACTACGGCTTCGTGGAGGTAGCCACATTTAGCGGAGACCACCTTTCCATCCTACAAAATTATGAAATGATGGAGGCAATAAATTCATTCTTGGATACTTAATTTATTTTTTTTTGTAAAATTGGTTTAGGTAAATAATTTAAAAAAATTGAATAAAGATTAAAATCACTCTATTACAAGGACTTTTATTATATGTTGTTAATGTAAAAACAATAATTTTTACAAATGCGAATATTTCATTATTTGACGGTTTTTCATGCGTAGAAAAACTTTGACTTAGTAATTGGTTTTTGACTTTTGGGAATTAAAAAGAGTTAATGGGCGCTAAATTAGTGGATGACCTATCAATTTGACTTTTTCACTTCTCAAAAACGCTCTTATTTGAGCCGATGTGTAAGAACTAACATTATCCTGGGGAAAATGGTACGTTTTCGGCGGTGGTGGTTCACTTATTTTTACACAAAGACTTTTGATAAACAAACAGTTGTGTACCTTTCGAAATTCATAGTACTAATGGTGCAGTTGTCATATTTTTGGTTTTTACGTTAAAACGAGCGAATACTTGCTTCGAAATGTTTCAGGCGCGAACTACTTTTGTTGTTGGAGTAGGCACATCCTGAAAGATCTATACAGTTGACTGCTATTTACTTTAGAGCTAATACGCATATATCTATGATTCGTCACCTGTTACGATATCATAAACGTGTTTTGGAGTACCCTTTTTTGAGCGATTGTTAATTTATTCGGGATCCAACCCGAATATTTTTTTGATGGCAAAATGTTCATGCAATATTCTAGTAATGCCCAAGGATTCTTTAATATTACGATAAGTAACATGACAATCTTGCAATATTGTTTACGCACAGCATCAATATTTTCTGGAACAACAATTGATTTTAACTAAGCAAACTACGGACACGATTATACTTCGATATCACCATAGATATATAGTGATTTATTATGATGTTTCAATGTCAAACGTTCAATTCAGTTTATCGATGCACTGTTGGTAAAATATGTAAAAAATAATTGTTCACGACTTAATTCTATTTTTCGGCCCACATTAATATTTCGTGTCTTTTTAAACAACACAAATGGTGCAAGGTTGTTGAAAACTCCACTGACAAATTTGAACTTGACGTTAAAGGTGCCTGTTGTCAGATGGCAGTACCTGTATCGTCCATTCCTAAATTATAAAAGTCAACCCTCGTATTTGTCGAAATTTTAACATTACATTAAACGCATATATCCATAATAGAACTATAAATTTAACAATGATCGCACCTCTGTAGTTCTTTTTGAAGTTTAAAGTTAATAAGGCGCTATTTAAGTTTTAAAATGTATATTAATCGCTGATAATCTTTGCTAATTAATTAAATAATTACGATTAAAGCCAATTAGTTAAGAGTTTGATAATGATCAAAATATACAGTGGTGAAAAAAGTCAAATTCCTCTAATCGATATTGAAAATCTACAAGAAAGTAAACACCAAAAACATTGAAGTTTATTTGTACGTTATACAGAATAATATAGTACAATAGTTGTCCCAGTTTATTAACTATTGTTTTACATGATAATTAAATCAACGTATAAGTAAAACGCTATTGAATATAGACGATTTCTTGTAATAAATACATAAATAATGACAATATATTACTACAATATTACTAGCACGAGGCTAAGACATTTAATAGATGACCTTCGGATTAAATTAAATGACGCAAGAGAGAAATTTAATTCACCAACTATATAAAGATTGGAAAACATGAGGAATACCAAATCTATATTCGACATGGATCACGTAAACAAAACCACTGCCTACGATTTGAAGAGAATCCGAGGTGGCCAAAATCTGGCTGATGCTCCGCCTGGTGAAAAAATCGTTGTTAGCGGTAAGTTAATAAATAATACTTTCCTAGCTCAAATTTCTCAACATCATTTGCACAGGAATTTCTGGATACTTTCCAAATTCGAATAACGTTCAACATTTTATGGACAATTTAATGAATAAAGTTGATTTATGCGATGCCGACGACAGACGATTTACCACAAAAAATAAGGATATACCAAAGCTCGCTGGTAAGATGAACAATGTGGAAAAATTTGATGGGGGATATTTTGGAATTTCTACATTGCAAGTAAAACGGATGGACCCAATGTGCCGATTGTTGCTTGAAAGATCTGTCGAAGCTCTAATGGATGCTGGCATTAACCCAACTGAGTTGAAAGGGAGCAATACCGGAGTTTTCATTGGAGTTTGTAATTCTGAAACGGAAAAATTTACCTTATACGAAAACACTTTCCCAGATAGTTATCCTATTGTTGGGTATGTATGTAAAAAAACAGTATTGTTTTGATTAGCTTGACATTTTTAATGTTTAGGTGTACAAGATCAACGATGGCGCATCGAATTAGCTATACTCTGCAATTGAATGGTCCATCTTTTATCTCAGACACCGCTTGTAGCAGTGGTCTTTACGCGTTTGAACTTGCTTATCGCTCGATTCGGGAAGGGAAATGCGACATGGCCATTGTTGCTGGATGTAACATATGTATTGATCCAATTACAACTTTACAATTTACTAGGTAACTATATTTAATTAATGATATGTAGTTTTATTTATGTAGAGGACGTCCACACTAACAATTTTGAATATACACTGCAAATAATTGTTTGTAAATTGTTCAAGGCAGTGTTAGTTTGTGGTAATCCGTAGTAACGGTCGGCATCATTCTCTTTATTAATTTTGAATATACTTTATTAGTCGTAAACAGAATACGTTTATATCACTAACGTATTATAAATTAATTCCAAGCCACGTAGGTATTGAAGGAATTGATATTGCTAAATATACCAAACATATTCCCTTCCCCGCATGAAAACGATTTTAACAATATACGGTTAGGATGGCAATCATCTTCGTCCATGTCGGGAAAGTTCTTTAGATATTTTAGACTGCATCTCCAACAAACATCAACGTACAAAGTGGGATATTTCTTCAGTCTTCCCACTTTGTAAGCTGATGCTAGTTGGGGATGAAAATAACACCAGTCTGCTCTAAGGGTGATCAAAGAAAGTTTCGAAACTACCGACCGATTCTTCTGCGCCTGGGTTTTTCAAATTATCAGAAAAAGTATTTCAAAATTACAGTTTATTTAATAGTGTACAAAAAGGCTCAATCATAAATTTTGATTACAGTGGTAACATAATGTTTCTCGACCTATCCGAAGCGTTCGATACAATTAGCCACAATATCTTACTAGTGAAGCGTGTGTACTGTGCTATGGGAAACAATGAAAAAATCTTAATTCAGTTGCATTCAACAAACATAAATATTAGTGACAAAACCTGTTCATATAGTAATACATCAGGGTAGAATATTTTGCTTCGAACATAAATGACTTGCCAAAAATTATTGAAAAGCCCAAACAATATAAGAAGTTTCTTAATAACAAGGAAAATATTATTGAATATCGGAATACATTTTATAATGGAATCGACGTATTTAATTTGCGTGTATATGTGCACAATAAAAAGAACTATATTATCTCTCTATTTAGAAATAAGTATTTATTATTTTACTTAATTTTATAAGGTTGGGCGTAGTAAATAAAGATACTGGATGCAGACCTTTCGATCGTGATGCTGATGGATACACACGTTCAGAAGCAGCCGTTGTTATTATACTGCAGAAGGAAAAGTATTCCAGAAGGATTTACGCAAAGGTAGTTAAAACCAAATATTTTCATTAAATTCAAGTCAATAAATATTGCTATTATATCATTCTTAATATATTCATAAGAAGTTTATCTGCTTAAAGTTAATAATAATTTTTTAAGCGTATTATAATCAAATATTTTTGAAATGGAAATTATCATAAGTTAACTGATAAAACATTGAACGAATTTTTAGTCTAATATTCAAAAAATTTTTTTTATACCAAAAGAATTTTTGGTTGTACAGAAAAGCTAAAAAAAGACAGTGCACGTAGCAATAATAACAAATTAATGCAAAATTTTATTTATATCTATATTAATAATAATTTATACAGTTAGTTCACACCAAAGTAAATATTGATGGCTTCAAAAAGAAAGGTATTACCTTTCCCTCAAGCAAAGATCAGCTTGAATTATTTAAAAATGTATACGAAGAATGTGGGGTGGATCCGACAACACTAGCCTTCATCGAAGCTCACGGAACCGGTAATATAATTAAATAATTTGTATAATAAATGTATTAAAAAATTATCTTTAAGGTACAATTGTTGGCGATCCAGAGGAATTATCGGCGATTGATAAATTCTTTTGTTCAAACCGCGACAAACCTTTACTGATTGGTTCAATTAAGGGGAATATTGGACATACAGAATCAGCATCAGGACTGTGTTCAGTAGTAAAAGTAAGTAGAAATACTCCTTTTGATAGTTTTTTTTAAAGAATTGATCGCTTATAGATGGCAATGGCGATGAATTTCGGGTTAATACCTCCTAATATTCATTATGATAATCCAAGACCAGATATTCCAGCTTTAATGGAGAAACGATTATCTGTTGTAACAGAAAAAACTAAATGGCCAGCATTTAGTAATTTTGCAGGTATGTACAAATATTAGCCAATACTTATATTTAAGTTAAAAATTATTTTGCTTATATTAGCATCTAAAGAATTTACGATTTCTTATCCATTTAGGTGTTAATTGTTTTGGTTTCGGTGGAGCCAATTGTCATGTATTGTTTGAAAAATTTGATGAGAGGAAAGAAATTCAACAAGATAACCTACCAAGACTCGTTTGTTTCAGCGGAAGGACGAAGGATTCATTGAAAAGTTTTCAGGATTATTTTAGTACCAATGTTTTAAATTATGAATTCGTAAGATTAGTTCACGAAGTATTTAGGTAAGGAAATTTATAATTTAGGTTAATTGTTAATGTATAGTATAAAACTCAAATTTTTACAAAAAAATATCTTTCTAAATTATTTTATTGTACATATTTTAGCAAAAATATTAACCAACATATTTACCGCGGATATTCCATTGTGTTACCAAACAAAGAAATAAAGAGATCGTCGTGCTTTTATAATAAAACGAAATACTTATTGTATTTATGTTTAGGTGATGAAAGTGTATATACTTGCTCACTACTAAAAGAATTACAACAACTTCCACCATTTGAAGAGATGTATCAAAGGTAAGAAAGGTAGATATTAAATGATGGTTACAATAAAAATATTATTTACAGATGTTTAAATGTTTTTACTGCAAATAACATAAAGATACAATTGAATGAGAACGAACCAAGCGATTTTGTGCAAAAAACATTTTTAACTCTCATAATTCAATTGGGAATTATAAATATCTTCAAAAAAATAAACATAAAATTTGATTATATAAGGGCGTATTAGTCAGGTGAATTTGCTGCTGCTTACGCCAACGGAATGTTAAAACTGGATGAAACAATTATGGCATGCTATATCATTACCGAAACTCTTAAAGATTTGACCATATCGAATCAAAAAATTTACACCGAAATGAATTCAGTAACACTCGCAAAACAAAACAATTTCAATACATTTATCAGCAATGAACATCTATCATATTTAGTTAACAATATACTAAATCCAAATTTGGCATCATATACCAATTTTGAAGCAAATGCAATAGTTGTAAATGTCGATTTTAGAAGTAAATTAAATGATACTATAATTCAATTGGAACTGTTTAAAACTAATTCAAACGTCATTAAGCTTTTAACTTGTATAGGCAGGTAAGTCTCTCAATTATTATTAGTATGATTTATTAAATGAATATAATTTTTAGCCTGTATGAATTAGGATTCAAACCCCGTGTCGATAAACTTTTCCCAAAAATTGAGTGGCCCGTTTCAGCCGGAACGCCCTTCCTCTCACCTTTGATTAAATGGAACCATTCGAAGAGTTATGACATTTCAAGAAAGGTGGAAGATGAAAATACTTGTCAAAACGAACGAGCGTATAAAATAAATGTATTGAATGCGGATCAATCATTTTATAAGGGACACGTTATTGATGGTAAATATATTTATGACAAATAGATTATTTAAACCAATTCTTTATTTCCAGGTCGAAATTTATTTCCGGCCACTGGTTACATATATTTGACTTGGGCCTTATTAGCTGAAGTAACTGAAGAAAGTCAAGAAGACATTAGAGTACTTTTCGAGGATATCAAGTTCTTGCGAGCGACCACGCTACCAAAAGAAGGAGTTACATTTATTATTATTATCAATAAGGAAGGGTATTTTGAAGTAGGTTTATTTAATATAACAGTCTTAAATTTAGAAAAATTACCATAATTAATTGCAGATAGTAGAGGGAAACACACTAGTTGCCACTGGAAGAGTATCCGTTACTGATAAATTTAAAGACATTCCAAAGCCTCGTGAAATAAAGGAAGGAGCGATATTATTTACACAAAAAGATATTTATAAAGAATTAAGAATACGTGGATATGAATACAAGTAACATCTAAAATGTTTAAAAATTCTAAATATAAAATAATTTTTGTTTTAGAGGCTCGTTCAAGGCGGTGCAACAAATACATGGGAATGAAGGCGTAATCAGTTGGAATTCAAATTGGGTCTCATTTCTTGATAATATGCTACAATTATGCATTGTTAAAGATGATTCTAGATTATTATCCGTACCTACAGGAATAGATCGTTTATTAATTGATCCGGCTAGTTTTCTCCAATATACTAAAGAACTAGGTCCTGATAAACACGTTCCTTGTTACATTAACACTTCAAGTAATTCCATATAGTGAGTTTTAATAAACGTTTATTTATTTATTTTTTAATTATATGTTGGAAATTTTTAGTACGAAGAATATTCAAATTATTGGTCTGCACACTTCTACAATATCACGTAAACGACAAATTCATCAGCCAGTTTTGGAAACTTATAAATTCGTACCGAATATAATGAGAACGAATATTGAAGACTCTTCAAGAATAAATATGCAAATAGTTTCTGAAAATAAGCGAGTTAAACATATGAAGGTTTTGGAAGTCGTTGATGGATCATCCGATACTATTCAACCATTAAGTCCAGAGATTGTTAAAGTTTTAGAAGATATGCCATTGGTCCAACCTGAAATTACATTATTTAGTAGGAGCGAACAATCCATTGATATGAAAGGAATACAATTGGTAAATGATCAAGTTGTTGATAATCATAATAACTTAGTATATATAGGTTCAAATTTATTAAAGGATAATAAGGTAAATAAAAATAGTACAATTTCATTCTATTTCAATTAAATAATTTAATTTTTAGAAAATGCAATATGCTATTCTCGCTATACTTGATGATGGTTTTATTATTACTATTGAAGACGAGGGGAGGTGTCCTAACATTAAAGGATTTAATATTTTAACAGAGCACAGAATTAATAATAAATTCATATATTTGCTTAAGAAACGCAAACAACAACCAAATTTTAAAACTATTGATATTTCTAATTTAGAAACTTTAGAATACTGGCTTGAGATGGTGAAAAGTAGTGACACAAACTCAAATAAAGTTATACTGTACGCGCAAAATAATGATCTTAGTGGAATTTTGGGTTTCACTAATTGTTTACTTGACGAACAGAATAGAGAAAATGTTATGAGCTTTTTTATCCGCGATAAAGCTCCTCAATTTGATACAAATGATGATTTTTATAAGTCTCAAATCGAAAAGAATTTGTGTATTAATGTTTACGAAGATGGAAAATGGGGTACATATAGGCATCTTTTATGCGAACCAAATAAGAAAGTTAATTGCGAACATTTTTATGGAAGCACTAGAATCGTTGGAGATCTTTCTAGCTTAGATTGGTTTCAAGGAAGATTATCCACTAAACACGATGATATATGCCACGTAATTAATCATTTATTTTTATAAGTATACGTTTTGTATTTAACACCTATATTTTAGATATATTATGCATCGTTGAATTTTCGAGATGTTATGATGGCCTCAGGTAAAATACCAGCTGTAACGAGTACTACTAATAGGATACAGCAAGATTGTTATGGTGGCTTTGAATTTTCTGGACGTGATAAAGAGTAAGATGTTATTTTTCACTTTTAGGTTAGATGTATAATTGATTACTGTTAAAGTGGAAACCGTATTATGGGTACTACTAAGTGTGGATCAAATTCAAACCTGGTGCAGAGCAAATCAATATGGAGAATACCGTCGCATTGGTCACTTGAAGAAGCTGCTACAGTTCCTATTGTGTATTTAACAGTTTTAAAAGCTTTTATGGTAAGAAATTTTACTTATATAAAATTTAGTTTATACTGCGTTTGTAATAAATTTCAAGCAATATAATTATATGAATTAAATTCTCACTTAACCCGTGGTGAAACATTTTTATGTTAATTGGAATGTTAATTAATCACTTGGTTTTGTTTGACTATTATAGATAGTTTATTTTAAATAGTGAAACAAGATCAAGTGTTTATTTAACCTTCTATTCAATATAAGTAGTACTTATAAAGAAATAAAAACGTTATCATTAAAAAAAATCATCATAAACAGTTTTTATGTTTTAAAAACTTTGTTCTTTCATAAATCAATAACTTAATGACAACTATGGAAAAAGTTACTATTGTAAAAATATTCAATGATTAAGTAAATTCGTAAAGAAATTGTTTAATAAAAACAATCATAATTCTAAATATAAAAAACCAATAACCATCTATATTTAATAATTAGTCATAATTTATGATGATGTAAAAACATGAAAAATACGAGCGAATTAAAGAATTATCCTCCCCCATCTATGCATTACTATCACTTCATTAATCTTCTATTTATTTTGTTCAGGTAGCTAATATGAAACAAGGGCAGTCAGTTCTGATTCATTCAGGAACTGGTGGAATCGGTCAAGCTGCTTTAAACATATGCCAATATTACAAATGTAATATATTCACCACAGTAGGAACCAGCGAGAAGAAAGAATATTTAATGAAACATTTTAGAAACGTAAAAGCAAACCAAATAGGTAATTCCAGAGATACAACTTTTGAAGAGATGATAATGCGCGAAACAAATGGACAAGGTGTTGACATTGTCCTGAATTCTCTATCTGAAGATAAACTGCATGCATCGATAAGATGTCTGAAGAGTGGAGGATACTTTCTAGAAATTGGAAGATACGATATTTCAAACAATAACAAAATCAGTGTAGATTTGTTTAATTTAGGTTGTACGTATATTTCAATCATGCTCGACTTATTTGATGCGGATGATGGTTTGAAGAATTTATTTCAATCGTTAATAGATAAGTCTTACATAAAACCACTTAACAAAACAGTGTTCCAAATTGACCAGTTAGAGGACGCTTTTAGATTCATGATGACGGGTCAGCATAAAGGTAAAGTTTTAATTAAAATCAGAGATGAAGAAGAGGCCAGTGTAATTCGACCGAATACATTTACTCACTACGCTATACCCAAGTAAGTTGAAACATTTTCTTGTTTCACACTGATGCTAAAATTACATTTAAAGGTTCTATTGCGATCCCAATCTATCTTATGTTATTCTCGGAGGACTTGGAGGATTTGGCTTAGAACTAGCTGATTGGTTGATGTTAAGGGGAGCGAAAACTTTAGTTCTATCTTCCAGGAACGGTATAACAACAGCATATCAAAAATACAGAATAAGGTATTATAATTGTTTTACTCATTAAACTTGATGTTTCTAAATATTTTTTAATACAGACATTGGAATGATTATGGAGTGAAAACACTTATTTTGCTTGATGAAATTAGCACATATGAAGGGTGTGAAAATTTGATAAATAATGCTAATAGTGCCGCACCTGTTGGAGGTATATTCAATTTAGCCGTTGAACTTAGAGATGGTCTTTTGAATAATTTGACACAAACAGACTTTCAAGCATCGTTATGTCCAAAGGCTTACGCCACTATTTATATGGATGAAATTTCAAAAACGCTTTGTCCTAAACTTCAACAATTCGTTGTGTTTTCTTCAGCTTCTTGTGGTAGAGGCAATGCAGGACAAACCAATTATGGAATGTCGAACTCAATAATGGAAAGAATATGCGAACAAAGAAAATCTCAAGGGTATCCAGCGTTAGCTATACAGTGGGGTGCAATAGGAGATGTTGGCCTTGTAGCCGAAATCCAAAAAGAAGCAACCGAAATTTCCATTGCTGGTACATTACAGCAAAAAATATCTAGTTGCCTGGATGTACTTGACAAATTTTTGAAACAAACCGAACCTGTTGTGTCCAGTATCGTGGTTGTTAATAATTTACAAACAAATAATTCCGATAATTTAATTGACACTATTCGTGCCTTGATAGGAATAGCCGATTTAAAGACAGGAAATATGCATACAAGCTTTTATGAATTTGGAGTAGATTCTATGTTAGCTGTGGAAATTAAGCAAACTTTAGAAAGGGATTATGATATATTTTTATCGGCAAGTGAAATAAGAGGTTTAACTTTTGCCAGGTATATAATTATTTTTACCGTATTATTTTAATTTTAATTATTATATTAATCATTAGGTTAACGGAAATATATGATTCGCTTGAAAATAATTCAACTTCAGACGCTGATGTTAATTTTAATACAGAAAATATATTAAAAATAACTAAATTTGATGAGGAAAAATGTTTTATGAAGACTATTGATTTAACTACGGATAAGGATGCGTCGAAATTAGTAATTTTGATTCCTGGTATTGAAGGAACTTACTTCAATTTTGAAAATTTGATGAATAACCTTAAATATTCATCCACGTGTATACAATACATGCATGGACGTTTGGAACATTTTGAAGATATAGTTAAATTTTATTTTCCCGTAAGTATTACAAAATTAATACATTATTCTTAATAAATTGAAATAATATAAGCTCGTTATCTATATTTTATATTGATTGACTTATCATTTAAATATAATGTAATAATACTATTGGTTTTAGCTTATTGATGATATAATTTTGGGTAATAATTCCTTTAATATAGTTGCCCATTCATACGGAGGAGCAATGGCCATGAATATTGTTTTATATTTGGAGAGAAATGGATATGTCGGAAAGTTAGTTCTTATCGACAGCTCTCCGGATGTTGTTCTAAAACTTATTTCATTGGGCACCAACTTTGATGGGGAGTTTGAAAATCTGATCATTTTGAAACTTCTCCAAAACTATTTGCTACCTGAAACACTGCATACAGTGGCTGTAAGTTTTAGTCTACAGTTTTTAATATAATTAATATTTTAAAAAAATTATTGCTGAAATAACTTGTTTACTATCAAATGAAACTATGAAAAAGTAATTTGATTTATTGTATAGATTCACCATTTATATTGCTCACTACTAATTGGGTGTTGAACCAAATTTTTAATTTCAATGAAATATCATCTGTAGCTGTTTAATTTAATATTTCAGCATAAAGATGCAGGTGGTGATCGTTTTAATGTGGTGGTTAGTTTCAATAGAAAAAAGGTAGTGTGACCATCATAGTACTTTCTATATATTTTACTCGAAAACTATGAAGTTTATACAAGAAGGATATTCTTAACAATTTTTTTACTTTTGAATTGTCTACAATTATTTCTTATAAAAATATCATGTTGCTCTAGTATCAATAGCAATTGGTGAAAAATATCAATTTTTTTTTAATTTCTCGAGAGTTAAGAATTTAAGTTAAAGAGAATGGAAAAGTGAACAAGGTTTAAATATAATTAGGAAAACGCGGAAATATTTTGTAAATCTACAAAATAAATCACGTTTTGATACAACTACTTCTCTGGCTATTACCTCGACAGACATTGACTAAGAAAACTTTATTCTACATGATGAGCAGTCAATATGAAAAATATCAAAATTGTATAGAATTATGTAAACTCGAAAAAATCAAAACTACGAATCCCTGGCTCAATGAATTTTGGTGACACACTTATTGATAATTCTTTCGACATATTTAAGATTTTGGCCAATGATTTGGGATTCAACCAAAGTAAAACTGTTGATATAAATGATATTGATATTTGATGGCGGAAAAAAAACTTAGTAACAACTTTACATATGGTAGGGATAATATTCCTTCATTCTTGGTGCAACATTGTCAGCTTTATTAAAACCACTTAGTTTGATACAGCGGATTTTCTAAATATTTGTAAAACTGCACAATTACTCCTGTTTTAAAGTCAGGAAATAAACATCACTAATTACTGTAAAATTTCTATAATAGATATCTTCGCCAAAATTTTTGAAACTGTACTTACTAGTAAGATTTACTCTAGTATAAAATCATAAACATCAACAAAACAACATGGCTTTATGAAGAGCAGGTCTACCGTTATTAACATAACGGTAGGTAGGCAAGTCGATGAAATATACACATTGTTGTGTTGTTATTAATTCAGGTTACTAATGTAACATAATTATGTAAAGGTATTGTTTAACTTTAATATGATTTACTTTACAATTCTCTGCAATCTGTATAAATCATTATTTTTTCTAATTTATAGGAGGAGTTGGGCAAAGTGAAAACAACAGAAGAGAGGATAGCCGTTATCATGCAGATTGAAATCGAGGACCATAGTGCTTTAAACAACTACTTACATGAATTAGGTTTAAACATATTCGCTTCAGTATTAGCATTTTCCAGATATAAATTTTCACCAGATGGTAAAATAAAATCGAAAACAATGCTTTGTAAGCCGAAGCTAGTGGCCATTAAAGATTTACCGGAAGACTACGGCTTATTAGAATACGTAGAAGACCTGGAGGTAGCAACCTTTGACGGAGACCACCTTTCCATCTTACAAAATCATGAAATGATGGAGGCAATAAATTCATTCTTGGATACTTAATTTATTTTTTTTGTAAAATTGGTTTAGGTGAATAATTTTAAAAATTTGAATAAAGATTAAAATCATTCTATTACAAGGACTTTTATTATATGTTGTTAATGTAAAAACAATAATTTTTACAAATGCGAACATTTCATTATTTGACGGTTTTTCATGCGTAGAAAAACTTTGACTTAGTAACTTGTTTTTGACTTTTGGGAATTAAAAAGAGTTAATGGCCGCTAAATTAGTGGATGACCTATCAATTTGACTTTTATACTTCTCAAAAACGCCCTTATTTGAGCCGATGTGTAAGAACTAACATTATCCTGGTGAAGAATGGTACGTTTTCGGCGGTGGTGGTTCACTTATTTTTACACAAAGACTTTTGATAAACAAACAATTGTGTACCTTTCGAAATTAATAGTACTAATGGTGCAGTTGACATATTTTTGGTTTTTACGTTAAAACGAGTACTTGCTTTGAAGTGTTTCAGGCGCGAACAACTTTTGTTTTTGGAGTTGGCACATCCTGAAAGATCCATACAGTTGACTGCTATTTACTTTAGAGCTAATACGCATATATCTATGATTCGTCACCTGTTACGATATCATAAACGTGTTTTGAAGTACCTCGATAGTATTTCTTGTAATAACCTGTGATTTCTTCTACGAAGTTCTCTGCATAAATGACCTGTCGTAGGACTCTGTTGATGTCGCCTGGGCTTCTGAGTTCCCGTCCAAAGGTCAGGTAGGCAGGTGAGTATCCGGTGCTAGAGATGAACGCCGTGTTCATCGAGAAACGAATGGAAGGCAGTTTCTCTGCCCAACAGGTGTGGTCTTGGCCCATGAGGATTCCTAGTTGGGTTTTCAGGTCCCGATTCCTTCGTTCCACGGGATTCGCTTCAGGATGGTACGCAGGAGTGCATTGGTGTCGTATGCCGAAGACGCAGGTCACATGTTGCGGTCCGTTGTCACTTACAACCTACCTGGGAAATCCGTAACGGAGGAAGATCTCGTTGATGAGAACTTTTGCACAGCATTCTGCTTTGGCTTTGACAAGGGCGAAGATCTCGATCCATTTGGTAGTTAGATCTTCTACGATGAGAATGGTCGTCTCGGCGTCCAGGGATGCTGGAAGAGGTCCAAACAAATCGAAGGTAATCGTCTCAAAACGCTGGTTGGGAGGAGTACTTTGCAGCAGTCCTGCTGGATTGGTGTTCGAGGGCTTGCAGCGCTGACACGGAACACATTCTTCATCATTCCCTTCCAATAGTAACGTTTCCTCATCCAGTGAAGGGTTCTTTCCACACCGTATTGGCCTGCTTGCTGGGCTTCTTCAGAGTGGCCTTCCGGATCATAGCGGTGGAGGACTCCTTGGAAGAGGACGTATCCTTTGTTACACCAGTAATGGGTATCCTCGGTTCTAGTTGGGTCCTCTAGGCTTCGGATGATGGGGAATAGTTTTTCATTCGCTTCCTGTATTTTTCTTTTGATCTTTCCTGACAGCGTGCCGAGCTGTATTTCAACGTGAGAGATTGTTGTCGGAATGTCCTTGGTGATTGGTCTAGATAGAGCGTCAGCTACTTGGTTAAATTTCCCCGGGAGACGACCGGTCGGTGATTTCAGGCTCATGAGCCATTTCAGGGCTTGGTGGTGGTGGCTGACTGGCTGACTGTGATCGGACATCCCTCAATATACCTTCGGAATGGCAAACGATGGCAAGGGCTTCGCGTTCGATTGTCGAGTAGTTCCTCTCGGCTTGATTAAGGAGTCTACTGTTGCATTCCTCGTCTTTCTCCCCCTGGACGTGAACTGCGTATTCACTCGCATCTGTTGGTATTATGAATGGCCGGCTGCTGTCTGCTGGCTGGAAGACGAGTGATTCACATAAGAGTTCCCTCAGGCGGGTGAAAGCTGTTTCTTCCTCGTTAGCCAATTTCCACGGGGCCTTTTTCTTGGTGAGGTCCGTGAGGGATCGTGCCACGTCTGCGAAGTTGGGCATGAACCTCCGATACCATGAACATGTTTGCATAAAGGGGAGGACTTCTTTCCGGTTCCTAGGGGCCTGTCTCTCTATGATTGCTTGTCTTCGCGGGGTCCGGTAATGGTAATGAGGTGTCCGAGGGTCCGATACCTGGGTACAGCAGAACTGCTTCTTCTCGCGTTTGATCTTCAGCTGATACTCACGTAGGTGAGTCATGATTTTGCGATGATTTTGGAGATGCTGCTCATACGTGGCTGATAAAAGGATTAGGCCATCCAGGTATACGAGCAGCTGGACTCCAGATAGTTCACGTATAAAACGATCCATCAGACGTTGGAACGTGGCCGGGGCGTTTCGTAGGCCGAACGGCATCCTTGTAAAACAGTAGGATCCAATTGAGTGTCACGAATCCGGTCTTCGGCTGATCCTGCAGGGCTACAGGGATTTACCAGTACGCACTCCTCAGGTCAATCGTCGAGATTCAAGAGGGTTTGGTAGAGGAGGTCGTCGATCCGTGGCAAGGGATATGTTTCGGCGATCGTGATTGCGTTTAATTTTCGGAAGTCGTACTCCGCCATCCTTTTTGGGGACCAGGTCGATTGATGCGGCCCAGGGTGAGCTGATTTCCTGGATAATACCATATCTCAAGAGTGATTCTAATTCGAACTTCAGCAGTTGTTTACGGGGTTCGGTTAGCCGGTACGGAGGTGATGCGATGAGACGGCTATTTCCGGTGTTTATGGAGTGCTCCGCCATCGGTGTTGCCTCTATCAAAGGTCTGAATAGGCCATCGAAGTCGTCGAGGAGGTTTTCTAATTCAGGCTTTGGTGCAGGGACTTCGTCTCTGGTGGAGTTATACTGAACGCGCCGGTTCTCAATTGCTTGGGGCTCGTTGTGGTTTTCTTCGACCGTTTTGAGGTGCGGGCTGTGTTCTGCGACAGCGTGGGCATTCTCTTCAGCGTCGGGTGAAATTTTTATTCCCTTGACCACGGGTTTATGCGGCACCTGGTTTTGCTTGGGGGGTATTCAAACAACTCTTGGGAGCGTACCTCGTTTTTGTTCACTGTATACTCGGTGAAGAGGTCGTCGATAAACTGGGGTGAGTAAATGGCCTCGAGAGCGGCTTCGAAATCCCCATTGATTGGTGACATCACCGGAGATACTCGGTAGTACCCTTCTGGTACTTCAGTCTCCATCGGAGGGACAGTCTCAATTGGGATTGGTTATAACATTCGGGGCACGACAAAGTGGTCAAACTTTGTATCCTTACTGGACGTGGCGAGGGTGCGAAATTCTTTCGTCTTGCCAGTCGGAGGGGAGTAGTCGAATTGTTTCTGTGGCTTTTCCACGAAGCACCAGGTCCTCTGCGGAATGTTAAAGATGATTCTGGCGTCCTCCATGAAGTCGATAACTAGCAGGGTGTTTTGTCGGAATTTGCTTGTGTTTTACCTGCAGATTTTTCCATCGGCGAGGGTCACTTGTAAGTTCGTCTGCCGGAATTGGTGTCCTGACTGCTTCAGCTTCCGGAACATAGACGTGGAGGCGATGTTTGCTTCATCACCGGTTCCGTTATTGTCAGCTATCGTGACGTCGAGCACCGGGCACTGTTTTTCCGTTACTTTCACAGAACGAAAGGTAGCCTACTACACCAGGCTTTCCATACCCATAACACGCGAACTTAGGAGTGTTTTCCTTCATTGGATTATCTTCGTTCTGCTTCTCGTTTTTCGCGAGCTTCTCGCGCTTTCGGCAGTTGTTCAGTGTGTGTCCGTAGTTTCGACAGAACGTGTACTGAGGTTTTCCGAGGTTATTCACACGAGGTGTTTGAACTCGGTGATGCTGCTTCGTGGAATCGTGATGCAGATATCACGGTGGATCAGACTGAATATCTTTGGGGAGGTCGTGATTCCTTATCTCGGAAAGAAATACAGTGGTGAAAAAAGTCAAATTTCTCAAATCAATATTTAAAAATCTACATCAAACTAAATAAACATAAAAAATATTGAAACTTATTTATACGTTATACAGAATAATATAGTTCTTCCAGTTTACTAACTATTGTTTTACATGATAATTAAACCAACATATAAGTAAAATGTCATTGAATATAAACGATTTTCAAAACTAAGTACATAAATAATGAATGATTACATTATTATTATATTAAATACATGAGGTTAAAAAGTCACAATTAAATACATGACCTTCGGATTAAATCAAATGACGCAAAAGAAGAATTAATTTGCCAAATATATAATGATTGGAAAACATGAAAAACACCAATCTACAGTCGACATGGATCACGTAAACAAAAGCACTGCATGGGATTTGAAGAGAATCCGAGGTGGCCAAAACCTGGCCGATGCTCCGCCTGGTGAAAAGATCGTCATTAGCGGTAAGATGGTATATTTTGCTAGCCTTAATTTCTCAATATTAAGAATAAAGAACACTTTTACTTTTTTATACCACTTTTTAGTGACTAGTTTTGACAACACGGTAATCATTATCAAACTAGTCACTGGTATAAAAAAATAAAAGTGTTCTTTATTCTTAATATTGAAATGTATCAAAATGTGAACGCCATTAAGATCCAAGAATTAATTTGCACAGGAATTTCTGGATACTTCCCGAATTCAAATAACGTTCAACATTTTATGGATAATTTGTTGAATAAAGTTGATTTATGCGATATCGACGACCGACGATTTACCACCAAAAATAACGCCATACCAAAACTGTCCGGGAAGATGTACAATGTGGAAAAATTTGATGCGGGATATTTTGGAATTCCTACACAGCAAGTAAAATGGATGGATCCAATGTGCCGGTTGTTGCTCGAAAGATCCGTCGAAGCTCTGATGGACGCCGGCATTAACCCAACCGAGTTGAAAGGGACCAATACAGGAGTTTTCGTTGGTGTTTGTCATTCAGAAACGGAAAAATATTCCATCTACGAAAACACTCTCCCAGATTCGTATCCTATTGTCGGGTAGGTAGTTAGAAAATAGCATCGTTTTGATAAACTTGAATTTTTTTAATGTTTAGGTGTACAAGATCAATGTTGGCGCATCGAATGAGCTACGCTCTGCAATTGAATGGTCCGTCTTTTATCTCGGACACCGCTTGCAGCAGTGGCCTTTACGCGTTTGAACTTGCTTATCGCTCGATTCGGGAAGGAAAATGCGACATGGCCATTGTTGCGGGAAGTAACTTATGTATTGATCCAAATACAACTTTACAATTTGCTAGGTAAATATATTCAATTCGTGACATACAACTTTTACAGCCATACTAATACATTGAGATCAATTATCGGATTAATCTCGAATTCTATAATCCTAGATTAATCGCAGAATATTCTGTGAAACAAACAAAGTGTTTTTAATTTAATTATGTTCTATTGTATTAATTTTTATTATTATCGAAAAATGGGGTCTCCCGTAAATATCGTAAATCCTTTATTTATATATTTTAATCCATCACTTTTATTATAAAGGTCATAAACAATTGTGAATTAATGTAATAATTAAAATAACTTTATATAATTAAATTAATTTATCTACTTTCATTTTGAATCAAATTACGTTAATTTCTTATCGATCATCTGTCACGTCTAAACTGTTGAGTACCAACTATCCATTCCATCTGTCAACTATCAACTGTTATCTTTCATTTATTATGCATTTACGTTTTAATTTTGATAATTATTTAAGGTTGGGCGTACTAAGTATGGATACTGGATGTAGACCTTTCGATAAGGAAGCTGATGGATATACCCGTTCGGAAGCTGCCGTGGCTATGATATTGCAGAAGGAAAAATATTCCAAGAGAGTTTATTCAAGGGTATGTATACAATTGATTTTTTAAGTTGTGGAAAAAGGAATAAACTAGCGATATTCAAATTCTATAAACAATTTTTAAGATTAATAACAAATAAAATTGTGGTAGGTAGTATTATCAGTATATATTAATACTTAATTTATTGATATTAATAAAACATTATGTAGATAATCCACTCTAAAGTAAATGTCGATGGTTTCAAAGAGCGAGGTATTACCTTTCCATCAAGCAGAGATCAGCTGCAGCTATTGAAACATGTTTATGAAGAATGTAGGGTGGATCCAACAACTATAGCCTATTTAGAAGCTCATGGAACTGGTAAGATGATGAAATTAATAGCTGCATTATAAATAATCCTTATATTTTTCGTTAAGGTACTGTTGCTGGGGATCCAGAGGAATTATCAGCGATTGATGAATTCTTTTGCACAAACGGCAACAAGCCTTTGCTGATCGGATCGGTAAAAGGAAATATTGGACATTGCGAACCCGTATCTGGACTATGTTCAGTAGTAAAAGTATGTTATAATGCAAGCTTTACTATTTTTTTTTCTAAATTAATTATTCTTAGGTACTTTTCGCGATGAATTTCGACTGCATACCACCTAATATACACTATGATTCTCCAAGGTCAGATATTCCAGCTTTGGTGGAGAAACGGTTATCCGTTGTAACAGAAAAGACCAAGTGGCCTACATTCAGTAATTTAGGAGGTAATTTTATTTTGTTTCAATTATGCATTTATAAGAGATTTTTATAGAGAAATAATTAATGTTAATTGTTTTTTAAAATATTCTCTATGTGGATACAATTTTATTTGCCCTTTTCCGGGCTAAATTCATATTTAATATTTGGAGAAAAATGCGCGCATTTTTGTTTGCGTTTTCCTCTTAATAGGCTCTACCCTCTATACCAAAAAAACAGTTGGAGACTAATATTTATTTGTATTAACGAATTATTTTCAATTAAGGTGTTAATTGCTTTGGTTTCGGTGGAGCTAATTGTCACGTTGTGTTGGAAAAATACGATAAAAAGATAGAGATTCAACATGATGGCGTACCAAGACTCGTATGTTTTAGTGGAAGGACGAAGGACGCGTTGAAAAGTTTTCAGGATTATTTTAGTACGCACGATTTGAATTATGAATTCGTAAGGTTATTTCACGAAGTTTTCAGGTGAGTAAAAATTTAAAATAAAAGTATACTCAGACGTTTATATATCCATACATTTATTGATGGCAGATTTTATACATTATTTTATCAATATAATTTTTTTCTTTTCATTTTCGATATCTTTAATTACTAAATATGTGTTGTGGCTGGACCTTGACCTTGACTGCCGAAGAGAGAAGTGCGCTTTATTTGTAGAATAGTCACGTACATGGTTGCGTGTATACAGGGTTGCATATATGTTTACATGTTATTACGACATCTACATATTACAATATGTAATTAAAATAAAAGAGAAATGCCAATTAAGGTTACATTTAGGATAACTTTAGAATAGTTATAGCTATTGCTTTTATTTATTTCAGCAAAAACTTTAAGGAACATGTTCATCGTGGATATTCCATTGTATTACCAAATAATGAAATAGAGAGATCGTCATCTTCATACAACAAAAAGAAATACACATTGTATTTATGTCTAGGCGATGAAATTAAACATACTTGTTCATTATTAAAAGAATTACAACAACTATGCCCTTTTAAAGAAATGTATAAAAGGTAATAAAGATAGACATTGAAATGCCAATTATAATAAAAATATTATTTACAGATGTATGAAAATTTTCACCGCAACTGGCATAAAGATACAACTTGATGAGGACGAACCGAACAATTTCCTACAAAAATCACTTGTAACATTAATAATTCAACTGGGAATTATAAACACGTTCAGAACTCTTAAAATAAAATTCGATTATATAAGGGGGCATAGGATAGGTGAATTCGCTGCTGCATACGCTAACGGAGTGTTGAATCTTGATGAAACAATTACAGCATGCTATATCATTACCAAAAATTTTAAAGATTTGACCATGTCGAATCAAAAAGTTTTAAAGAATATATACACAGAGCTCAATTCATTTATACAACCAAAACAAGCCGAAAGTGCATCTGTAAATAATAAACATCCTTATGGAAGTGCAGCATATTTGCTTTATAACATCTTAAATCCTAATTTGGCAGCGTATACCAATTTCGAAATAAATTCCGTTGTTGTAAATGTCGATTCCCGAAGTAAAATAAATGAGCCTGTAATACAATTGGAAACTAACTCGAATGTTATTCAGTTATTAAGTTGTATCGGAAAGTATGTTCTTTTTAATAAATAAAAAATATTAATATTATTTATGTAATTAACACATCTTGCAGACTATATGAATTAGGATTCACACCATGCGTGGATAAACTTTTCTCAGAAATTAAGTGGCCCGTTTCAGCTGGAACCCCGATGCTCTCTTCTTTGATTAAATGGAATCATTTAAATAATTATGCCATCGCAAGAAGATTAGAAGCCACTAACGGTAATAACAATGAAAAACAGTTTGAAGTAAATATCAATAATACCGACTCGTCCTTCTATAAAGGGCATATTATTGATGGTAAATATAATATCAATATTACATATATTGTTTTTTTACAAATTGTTAATTTTCAGGTCGAAATTTATTCCCAGCTACTGGTTATATATATTTGGCTTGGTCTCTATTCGCTGATGTAATTCTAGAACCTCAAGAGGATATTAGAATACGTTTTGAAGACGTCAAGTTTTTACGAGCGACGACTGGCTCTAAATAAGGCATTATATTTAGTGTTGTTATTAACAGAGAAGGATATTTTGAAGTAGGTTCAGTAAATATCTGAAGTAAGTATTAATGTAAAGAACGAAATTGCAGATCGTGGAAGGAGGTGCACCTGTGGCTTCAGGAAGAGTATGTCTAATTGATAAATTTGATGAAATGCCAAAGCAGTGTGAAATTGATAATAAGGCGATAGAGTTTACACAGAAAGATATTTATAAAGAATTAAGGATACGTGGATATGAATACAAGTAAAATTTTAAGTGTTTATAATTTTTATATCTAATACTTTTTCTTTCTAGAGGACCTTTTAAGGCAGTGCAACGGATAAATGGAAATGAAGCCTTAATCACTTGGAAGTGTCAATGGATCCCTTTCCTTGATAATATGCTACAATTATGTATAATGAAAGACGATTCTAGATTATTATCCGTACCTACAGGAATAGATCGTTTGGTTATTGACCCGGCAAGCTTTCTACGATATGTTGATACGTTAGATGACGATAAACACGTTCCTTGCTACGTTAACAAATTAACAAAATCCGTATAGTGAGTTTTAATAAGCGTTTCATTTAAGTAATAAATAATGATAATAATTTTAGCACAAAGGGTATACAGATAATTGGATTGCAAACTTCAACAATCTCACGAAAACGACAAATTCATCAACCGGTTTTGGAAAGTTATAAATTCGTACCGAATATTATAGCTACGAATGTAGCAGACTCTTCAAGGATTAATATGCAGATAGTTTTGGAAAATATACAAGTTATAAATATGAAAATTTTGGAAATGGTTGATGAGGAGTCTGATACTCTTCAACCAATAAGCGAAGAAATCGTTAAAGTTTTAGAAGATGTGCCACTGATTCAACCTGAAATTACATTGTTTACTAAGAAGGAGTTATCAATTGATATGAAAGGAATACTCTTAATAGAGGATCTAGCTAGTAATGATCATAACATAACGTTGTATTTATAGGTTCACACCTTTTAAGGAATGAAAAGGTACATAATTGTATTATAAAATGTAACATGTATGTGAAATTTATTTTTTTTAGAAAATGCAATCTGCAAAGTTGTGTATTCTTGATGATGGTTTTATTATTACAGTTGAAGATACTAAAAGTTTACATGATATTATTGGTTTGCTAGGTAATTACTAAAATTATATTGACCCTTTTTTTTATATGTATTACTTATTTATAGGTTAATTGAAATAAGCAAGTCACTTGAAAATAATTTAACACCGGACGGTGAAACATATTTCAATATGAAAAGCGTATTACAAATGAATAAATTTGATGAAAATACTTATCATATGAAGACTGTTGAGATGCATTTAAATAAGGATACATAGAAATTGGCAATTTTATTACCTGGCATTGAAGGAAATTATATTAATTTAGAAACCTTAATGAACACTCTTAAATATTCATCTTCGTGTTTGCAACACAATATACATGGTCAGATGGAAGAGTTTGAAGACGTTATTAAATTTTATTATCCGGTAAGTATGTATAAAAATTATACATTAATTAGATGCAAAACTCTAATAAATTAGATGATTATTTAAAAATAATGCAATAAATTGGTTTTAGATTGTTAAGGATAAGATTATAGATAATAAATCTTTTAATATAATCGCACATTCCTACGGAGGAGCTTTGGCCTTGGAAATTGTCTCACGTTTAGAAGAAGAAGGATATTTCGGAAAGTTGGTTCTTATCGATAGCTCATGGGATTTTATGATGTTATTTATTTCGATGTTAGGCAGCAATTTTGATGATGACTTTGAAAATAAGCTCATTTTATCTCTTCTTGAAAACTACTTGCTACCTGAAAAACTACATGCAGTAGCCGTGAGTATTTTAAACGAATTTAAAAATAATCTTCACAAGTATCTTAATATTAGCAATTTAGTTTATGTATTAGTATCTTGTTATTATAATAATAATTACATTTTTTAATTATAGGAAGAGTTAGCACAAGCGAAAACTACAGAGGAGAGGATAGAAATCGTCATGAGGGTTAAATACAATGACCAAAGTGCATTGAACAACTACTTACACGCATGCTGTTTATGCATATTCTCAACGCTATTGGCGTTTTCGAAACATACATTTTCACCAGATGCTAAAATAAAATCGAAGGTTTTACTTTGCAAGCCGACGCTGCTGTCAATTAAAGATATTTCAGAAGACTACGGCCTATCAGAATACGTAGAAAGCTTGGAGATGGCAACATTTAGCGGTGATCATCTTTCCATCCTACAAAATGACGAAATGATGGAAGCCATTCATGTATTTCTTGATAGTTAATTTGTATTAGCTAATCCAATTATTCGCTTGAACGAAGATATGGATACAGGTTAAATTAAAACTCCATTCAACTTTTTACCACCGCAGCAAATAATTAACGCACCTTTTCATTTCAAATTTTTATTTCAAGTCGGTTTATTGAAGGTTAATGTTTCTAAATGTCTATATTAACAATATATAAAGTATGAATTATTATTTTTTTTTATTTAACCTATACATAGACATATCTCCTTAAGAATAACATACAGTCAAAACTAGTGGGATAAAAACAAGTGAAACAATATAAAATTATTAATTAATACAAAAAATCTTACCCACTGGTTAAATAAAAAAATTATTCATCGTGACTCAATGTTATTTATTAAAATATAATTAAACATTTGTCTTTTGAAGACCCTCAAATATTGTAAAAAAAACTAGATACATTTTAAAATGGCACTTGTTACTGAATAATTAACAGAAAACATTTGATAGATGAAAAAACCGTAGTACTTTTATTTAAAATTTAAAAAAAGTACTGTAATGACAGGTTTGTCAAATGCTTTCTGTCATCTGTTGTCTGTCATATGTCAATAGTTAATTAGTTGACAGATAGCATTTTAGCACCATCAGGATTGTCTTGTCCTGATTGCAATAGATGCATGGGTCGTTATTGGTATTTACGCGCTTGAGAGAGTCCAGGTATTTCAGGAATTTCTTATTCGAGATTTTAGGGAGCTTGCTTTAGGCCATATGCCGTTAATGCCCTTCCGCTGCACCATATAGATTTCTTCCCTCTTCATACAGGAAGGCAGTTCATATGTCAATAAATATACAAGTTGGCTAATTTCAATTTTTTCGATGCGGCAATACTTAGAATTAGTCGAATCGAGTCGTATCTGGCTACTGGGCTAAAGGTTCCCAAATAATGAACTCCTTCCTTCTGCTAGAATCCCCGAACGACCAGTCTTGCTTTGTACCTGCCATTCTGTTTTTCACGTAGAACTTAGCGGCATGTGAGTGGGCGTGCATATCCTGGTGGTTGCAGGAGTTCCCACGTTCTCATCCTAATGAGCGAGTCGAACTCCTCATTCATTGCTGCTAGCCAGACGGTCCTTTAGTGCTTCTTGTACTGGAAAGTCCTGCATATTTCCAAAGATGGCGCAGTTCTTCTCTTGTTCTTCCTGCGACTGCTTCACCAGAAGATGACTATATCTGCTTGGAATTCTCAGGTTCTTGCAGCCACAAAGAGTTCGATGTACGATCTCCTCTACTTGTGAACGAAGTGGTTCTACAAAGTCTTCCAACAGTTTGGGTTTTCTTTCCTGTATTTCATCGGGCTCCTCGTTTCTGACTTCCACCCTAGCGTTCCTTGACTTGGATCTATCGTCCCCGTTGAATAAGTCATCTACGGAGCTGACTATGTCGCATACATTTGGTAGCAGGGTGAGTCTATGTCATATCCAACGATGATTCCTTCTCTTGATTTCCATGACATTTTTGTCCGCTTGTAGTCCGTGGTGAGGACATAGCAGGGACATCCAAGCGTTTTCAATTTGTTTAAATCAACCTGGCGCCCGAACCATAGCTGTGTAGGATTCTGGTTAGCCTGCAAGCTTGTACTTGTTGGATTTATTGTGAAAATGGCGTATGACATGACTTCAGCCTACAAATTTTTATTCAAATTGTCTATGTGGATGGCTGACCTTGCGGCTTCCACGATTGACCTCATTTCTCTTTTTACAGGCCCGTTCTGTTGCGGTATGTACGCGCTGGTTTGCTGTGTGGTCTGGAAATTTTTGCTTAGCGGCATTCTTGATTTCTGTCCCGTTGTCTGACTTGATACATTCCACCCTTCTTCCGAACTGGTTTTCGACCAACACAAAAAACGCTTCGCTCTTGCTCTTCAAGAAATAAACAGTCCTGAAATGCGAATAGTCAATAGCAGGAAGTACCTGGATCCAACGAGGCCTGGCGTACTCATTTCCTCCAAGTCGACATGCGACAGATCCAGTATTTCCTGGGCGACCTTCGAGTTTGTAGTTCATCAACCAGTCTCATCTGAAGGCCATATGTTGAGTTGTTCCATTGTCCAGGTACCAGAAGTCTCTGATGTCGTACTTCAGGTTAAAGTCCTCGAGCGTGGCTGATGACAGGCTTGCAGTGGTGAATGCGCGACAAATTTGACATCATCTTTAGTGTTGCGTTGATTTGAGTGTTCCTGAGGACAATGCTTGGCAAAATGTCCCTTTTGGTTGCAGTTGTTGCATGCACAGTTAGTTTTACTGTAGATCTGGTACTTTGCGCAAGGCTTCCTCTTGCAATGTTTCTTAACATGGCCTCTCTTTCCACATTTGAAGCATTCCACGCCCTCGTTTCCGGTTGGATCCATGTTTGGCTTCCCTACCTTGCTGTTCTTTGCACGTTGAGGCTTGCTCATTTTCGGAAACTTGGTCGTCCTCCAATCTCAGTCGCTCGATTAGCTTAGGCAGATTCTTGACGTCTTACTTTGTCGGTAGAGAGACTAGAATTCGAGTCATCACCCAGCTCTCCTTCATTTCTTCGTATAATGCGGCCAGGTTCTCGGCATACTGCTGCCCTTGCATACAATTCTCTACGACTGACTTACCTCTATCATACCTGAAGCCAAAAAATTGTCTTTGCAGATTTTCGGGTGATAGATCTGACTTAGTGCAATACAGAATATTTAACTTATCTAATATTTGTTTCGCGGTTATGCAATTAGCAATTTTTTTCGTAATGTTGCTACTGACAATTAACCCGAAAAGATTTGCCCCTCGAGATCTTTCTTGATCCAAACTTTAACGGAGCCCTGTAGTTCGCGGTAGCCCCTGTTGCGACCTCGGACTGAGCTTTTGATTTGAGGGTTAGGACTGGTTTAAAACACCAAGACACATAGTTGACATTTCCGTTCGCGTCCTGCGATAAATATTCTAATAGAGTTTTAATGGAGTCCATTTTTCAAAGAAAAAAACTAAGTTTTTAAGTTCGAAAATAGTTTCGCTACAAATTTCTCGCTAAAGTGAACCAATGAGAGGATCCTCCTAGACACTTATACGATATGCGTGGTTGCAATCGTATTGAATTCGCGAATGATAAGATACCTGTTGTGAATTTCAGCAGACTCATAAACAGACGATGCGTGACATAACAATTGCACTGGCGTAGATATCGGAGGATGGATGACAACGGTCAAGGAAAGGTTGTGTTGCTGCAACCTCATCATGATAAAGGAGCTGTCAGGAGAAAAGTGACCAACTCTAACAATAATAAAAAAACTCGTCGATATTTAACCAAATAATAATTCCTAATTTACTTACTTTTAAAATTACTTGAAATATCATAATAAATGAATAATAAATAAGTATTTTGGTTTACCATATGTCAGAGGTCTTTATTAATTTTAATTAATTTTAATTTGGTTATTAAATAGTTATTGTCTCAGAGGAAAACGTATATTTTTGCTGCATTTCGAATTCAAAAAGAACAAAGACATTATTTACATACAAACAAATAATGAAGATAATTTTTATTGTTGTGTTATTATTTCTGTAATAATTATTATTATTGTTGTTACCAGTGTTGTGAACAATCGATGCCTAACCGTTTTAAAAATTTTATTGCTTCATTTTAAATTATAAATTTAATTCTAGCATTAGAAGAAATAGTACAGCAAAAACCTAAGAAAACAGAAGGTAAAGAGCGAACACATCAGCAGCAAGCTCGATGTGCATATACCATCATCTGCTACTGCAGTTTACGAAACGAAATTTATCACGTATAAGAATGTTTGTAACTCTAGCACAAATACATTATGTATATTTAACATAATATAACATTAAAACTATGCCACGTTTGTATTAACGCACGTGCGTAAATGCCTTAATTTCATGATATACGTTCTTGTATAAAAACAATAATAAAAATTCAATAGGTTTATTAGGTCAAAATATTGACAAAGTATACATTTATAAATACATTTAAATTTATGGAAATTAGATATATATATATATATATATAAGTATATTAAACGGAATTTCAGTTTTTGTAGTAGTACAACATAATCGTAACTGTCAATAAGGTAAGAACAATAACGTAATTTAGAGTTTATAAATTTTAACATTAATTAATCTTTAAAACAAATAACTGAATTGTAGTTTTTTTAAAATTTGATATTTAATTGAAATTTACTAAAGATTTTTAATGACCCTACTGTTTTATATATTTGTGCAGTCGTTATAGTTCTTTTAATGACTATATAAAACGTTGAAATGTTTATTTTCAGTCACACAGTTTCCGCTAGCAGCCTTTTTTCTTCTACTTCCACCTTCAGCCTATTCTTCAACATTATTATTATTACTTTATATAGGCTATCCATTAGCGATATTACCCTATAGTTTTTTTGTATTTCTCTCATCTCTTCCCTTATAAATTTGCCTTGCTTAAAAAGTCAGGAAATTTGATCGAAAGAAAGTTTTTATTAGAAATCACCATGCTATTAACTTTAGATTTTTAAAATCGTTATATTTTATAATCTTTTAAATAAAATATCTTACTGGTGGCTTTAATTTAAAAATTAATTTAAAGCTCTGGGAAAAGAGAAAATCAATATCATGAACCAAATTAGCAACGCGAGTACTGCTAATTTCAAGTTACGAGGAGGTGAAAAGCTTGCTGATGCCCCGCCTGGTGAAAACATCGTCATTACCGGTAACATATATTTTTTTCTTATAGCATATCAACCTTATCTAAAATTTAATTACACAGGTATTTCTGGATACTTTCCAAACTCTGATAATGTACAGGATTTTATGGAGAATTTACTCAACAAAATCGATTTATGCGATGACGACGAACGACGTTTCGCCCACAAGAACAACGATATACCGAAACTCTCTGGAAAAATAATCAACTTTGATAAATTCGATAGGGGTTATTTCGGAATTCCGGAATTGCAGGTGAAATGGATGGATCCAATGGGCCGAATGCTTCTTGAAAAAACCGTTGAAGCACTTATGGACGCTGGGATTAATCCAGTCGAGTTGAAAGGGACCAAAACAGGGGTCTACATTGGAGTTTGTCATTCGGAGACGGAAAAATATTCTTGTTATAATACTCGTTCACAAACGAATCCTATTGCTGGGTAAGAAGTCTTATTCTTTGATTTGATCACGTAAAAATTATTCCACGTTTAGATGCACCCGATCAATGTTGGCACATCGAATGAGTTATGCACTGCGGTTGAATGGACCTTCTTTTATATTTGACACAGCATGACGCTGCTTATCGGTCGATACGTGAAGGAAAGTGTGATATGGCCATCGTCGCTGGATCCAATATGTGCTTCAATTATAACACCACTTTACAATTTGCAAGGTATGTAAATTAATACGTTACCCTGTACTTAATATTCCAACTAATTTTTGATCATAATAGATTAGGAGTCTTAAATATGAATACTGGATGCAGACCTTTCGATCGTGATGCTGATGGATACACCCGTTCAGAAGCTGCCGTTGCTATAATTTTGCAGAAAGAAAAGATTTCTAGGAGAGTTTATGCAAAGGTATGTACACTTAATTATTGCTATTGCCAATTATGAATAATATTTAAAATAAATACAAAAGTCAAATTTTTAACTAATGCAATTATTGTATATAATATACAACCAGATAAACGCTCACCCATTCTTCTATACTTCACATATCCACTCCACCACCTTCTTCCTTTTCAAACTTTCAATCATCGCCTTTCTATCCACCGAACTTTGACTTCTCTCTATAAATTGTTCAGAAGTATAAGCACTTTCTCCCTCCCTTCTGAGTTGCACGACTTCTACTCTTCTGCATGTATCCCATCGGATCCCGCCTCCTGCTCATCCTTTATTTGCAACAGAGCCTTTTTCTATCTCCTCCATATTAAAATCGAAGACCCTTCACCCTTCTTTCAGTTGCTCTCGTTCCTAACAGCTTTTCAATGTGTGTCTTCCACGTGTCGTTGTTTATACCCTCTTCTTTTCTTTCTTGGTCGGTTCCCTCTCCTTCAAGTAGGTCCATAATTGTTTTTCATTTTTTAGCTCACTCACTATCTTCATCTCTTCTCCCACCCACATGTCCTTCTTAGTGTTGCAGTCCACTTCAAAATTGCTTTTTGCCTGTTTCACCTCCTTATATTCAACCCTTCCATCTCCTCAAGCTTTTATTGTCATTCTTAGAGCTCTTTTGTCTTCCATACACCCTTCATCAAACCACAAGCAATTCCTCACAGACTTTCTTCCGCTCCTTCTCGTCATCGCTTTTTTCATCCTGTCTCCCAGCTGTTCCACTGTCACCACCTTTTGAAAACTTATCTCCTTTATTTTGATGTTGGACCAGCACTAGCCCAATCATGCAGTATTGATTGTTGGTTCTCGCTTCCCCCAAGGTTTACTGTTCTGGGAAAATGATCAGATCCACACCTATCTTCCAACCTAAATTCTCTCACGTCGTCTCTGATATCATTAGTCACCAGAACATAATCCATTATTGAGGACCCCCTTGTCCCTAGGTAAATTAAACCTCCCTCACAATCCCTTTTCGTAGATCCATTCTTTGACGTCCTTCTTGATTCACCAATTTTATGTGTTGGTTCCCTGTTTTCACGTTACAATCTCCCCAACGATCAACTTTCCTGCTTGATTCCCTTAAATAAGTACCTTCTCTATCCCACCCATAATTTCCTTCCCTTCTTTCTACTCTTTTCACCTTTTCTTTTCCCATTTTCCTTCTTTTATCACCCTCATTTCTTAATACCAGCTTGTGTTTCTCTATCCTGTTAAACCCTACTACTGTTAGTGTCTCCCCCACCTTCGTTACCTCCTTTATCCCCCCTTACACCAGTCTCTCATTCCCTTGCTAGTTTTATCCCCCGACCTCTACCACTTCCACAGCATTTTTTGACTTATTCCATTTGAATACTTTTCCATGTATCCCTATTTTTTGGTATCCTACTTTTACCAGGCACACCTTTTTCCTTTCTACTCTCGCCCTTTACATTAAATGAATTCTTCTTTCTTTATTTGTCGTGTCGCCATCAATGTAAATTCTTTCCTGGGCATTCCTTAACTTCATCTTATAATCCATTATTTTTACTTTATCCCATCTTTGCACACAACTACAGCAATTCCCTCTCTATCAATTCCGAAACTCTCCTAAACTTTAACTTCAACTTCCAATGCTTTTTTCATGAAAGCTCCAAGATATTCGTTATTCGCGAATAATTTCCCCTTGATCGTTATTATTCTATTCTCCTGCCTTTCCTTTTTTCAAATCGATTTTCAAGCTCCATTTTTTGCATTTCTTCCCTCCAAAATTCTCATTTTCTCTTATTTCCTTCATAATTAGCTCAATTATGTTACGACAGTTCCCGCTGCAACTATTTTCTCCGTATCGTTATTTTTCCTTTTGTCCTTTTCCAGCCTATCCTCCTCCTCAATCGACGTGTTGCCGATTTTACGCTTATAGGAAACTTCTTTGTCGGGGATAACTGTGTGATGGTGCTCTTATTGAATGCATGTTTCTACTATGTATGTCTACAATTACCTGTCACTTTTTATCTATTTAATAAACACCCTAAGTCTTCATCTTTTGATATTTATAATCTCGATTCGTCAATCTGCAATTTTTGGTCTCCAATCATATGTCATCACTTATCAGACAACTACTTTAATTTCAGGTAGTTCATTCCAAAGCCAATATAGATGGTTTCAAACAAGAGGGAATTACCTTTCCATCAAGTGAGGATCAGTATGGACTGTTGAAGAGTGTTTATGAAGAATGCAAGGTAGATCCGACGTCATTAGCATTTCTTGAGGCTCATGGAACAGGTAAAACAATTCGTTACTAAATTAACTTAATAATTAATATAATCTGTTTATATAAGGCACTAAAGTAGGAGATCCGGAGGAATTGTTAGCTGTTGATAGATTTTTTTGTACAAACCGCGACCGTCCTTTGCTCATCGGTTCGGTCAAAGGAAACATTGGACACACTGAGCCAGTATCTGGACTATGTTCAATAGTTAAAGTAAGTTACAACGAGAGATTTTATATTGTTATTATAGAAATGATTCTCGTTTGTAGGTTTTATATGCAATGAATTTTGATCGTATACCTCCAAATATTCACTATGATAATCCCAGGTTGGATATTCCAGCTTTGATTGAGAAACGGTTGATTGTTGTAACGGAAGCGACCAAATGGCCGGATTGTAGTGGATATGGGGGTACGTATTATATAGGGAATAAACTTAATGAACGAAAAGGTGTAGGTTTAAGTTGTATGGAACATTAATAAAACTTATTTAATATGTGAGGGTAAAAATAAAATAAAAATAAATATAGCGATGCTATTAAAGATATCTCTACGTTTATACATACTAGAAATTATATAAATCCATTATAAAAACTAAGTTTCTCTGAATTCATTTACGCTACGCTGAAGAGATCCAAACCGTTTCGTAGCTGTTGTGAGCAGGAAAACAATAATTCTATTCAATGTATTATTTAAAAATCTATTATCCTTTTATTTATTCATATTAATAAATCAAATCTGCTATTATTGTAGTTTTTTTTTGTTATATTCAAAATAAATTCTAACCTGAACACTTATTCAGTATTATTTTTACTTTAGGTGTAAACTGCTTTGGTTTCGGCGGGGCAAATTGTCATGTATTGTTGGAAAAATTCAGCAAGAAGAAAGAAGCTTTGCAAGATAACGTCCCTAGACTCGTCTGTTTTAGTGGAAGGACAAGGAATGCTGTTGAAACGATTCAGAATTATTTAAGTAACGGCAATTTGGATTATGAATTCGTAAGACTACTGCAAGAAGTTTTTAGGTAACTTAGTCGTTTTAAAATATATTATTAAGTTACAAAATGTGTTGATACTTGTTTAGGTAGGTTAACAGGTGGCAGTATTGTACAGTTTTTTTATATACATATTTTATAATAATAAGAAACATATTTTCTAATAATAAGAAACAAAGAGTCTTACTAAGACTACAAAACAAATCAGTTATTGAAACAACTACTTCTTTGGCTAATATATCGACAGATATTGAATTTCACGAGAGTAATTTCCGTTTTACAAAATAGCAAGGCTATCAAAGCAAAACTAATTTGAACGTATTTATTTCTGACAACTCTTTTCTTAACTTTTGTATAAGACAAGTAGAGAAGAGTAGTAGACATTTGCACATTAGGGAAGAATAGATAGAATTATTATTAATTGATATGAACGAACGTGTTTCTTTAAGTCGGTGGGATGTTTTATGGTACTACTCTACTATTTAGAATAAATATCATTGTTTGTGTTAAACACCTTTTTTGAAAATATAATTATGTAAAAATAGATACAGTAATAAGGTAAAGCATATTTATTAAATCTGTAATCTTTCGCTATTTTCAACTACACTAATAAGAACCAGAAGTAAATCAAAACCAATTTTTTTACAGGGAAGCAATGTTTTTGATAAATCATATTATTGTTTATTAAATGGAAATTAACATTTTTTTCTTTCTAGCAAAAATTTTATTGACCACTTATACCGTGGATACTCCATTGTATTACCAAATAAAGAAGTGAAACGGTCCTGCCGTCCTTATAATAAGAAAAAATACCCATTATACTTATGTATAGGCAGTGAGAACATGCACAGCTGCTCCCTACTTAAAGAACTACAGCAACTAGCTCCATTTAAAAGAACATACGAGACGTAATACAGGTACACATTTTAGTAGCACCAGAAATTAAAAGGTATTTTGTAGGTGTGTAAATTATATGCAAATAAATGGTATAGACGTGCAACTACAAGAAGACGAACCAAATAATTTTATTCAAAAGTTGCTTGTAACTGTAATAGTTCAATTGGGAATAGTAGACATCTTTAAATCACTCGACATTACCTTCGATTACGTAAGAGGATTTTATATGGGTGAATTTGCAGCCACCTACGCCAATGGAGCGTTACAATTAAACGATACCATCATGGCTTGCTATATCTTTGGCAAATATTTCAAAGACTTCTCCAAACCGAATGCAGATACTATATTAAAAACCGTTTTAACACAACTGAAATCATTTATAGTTCCAAAAAATATTCACCTAAGTTCCAGCTCATGCATCAATAATAAATACCCATATGGGAGTGCAGAATATTTACTCTTCAACATATTGAATCCAAACTTGGCAGCGTTCTCCGATATTGAAACTGATGCTGTGGTTATAGATGTTGATTTTAAGTGTAATGTAAATAATTCAACTATTCAATTGCAATTATTGAAACCTGATACCAACATTACTGATATTTTAAACTGTATTGGCAGGTATGTCTTTTAATAACGAATTTTTCAATCAAGCAAAAATGTATTTTTTTTTAGTTTGTATGAGTTAGGATTTACACCTCGCGTTGATAACATCTTCCCGAAAATTAATTGGCCCGTTTCATCTGGAACTCCAATGCTGTCTCCATTAGTCAAATGGAATCATTCAAAGAACTATCCAGTTGCAGTTGAAGAAAATGTTTTGGCCATGAATGACGAAAAGAAGTTTAAAATAAACGTAATGGGAACTGATGCAGCATTTTATAAAGGACACGTTATTGATGGTAAATATACTAAATTTAAATATTACTATTTTATTACTACTTCCATCTCTTTTAGGGCGTAATTTATTCCCAGCTACTGGCTATATTCATTTAGTTTGGAACTTACTCGCTGACTTAATTTCGGAACCACAAGAAAACACCCTAGTGTGTTTTGAAAACGTCAAGTTTTTGCGAGCGACAACGTTCCCAAAAGAAGGCATACATTTTGTAATTACTATTAATATTGGTGGAAATTTTGAGGTATGTCCAGTGTACGGATGTTGATGAATTTGTTTTTTGTTAATGCGATTATAGATTGTAGATGGAGATTCACTAGTAGCTTCTGGTAGAGTATCTGTTTTGAAGAGAAGTCATGATTATCCAAAGCCCTTACAGATGAAGGATGATGTGGTATCGCTATCACATAATGATATGTATAAAGAACTGAGGATACGTGGATACGAATACAAGTAAAGAATTATTAATACATCTCTGTTAGTCATAAATTTAGCTTAATATTAAATGTAGCACCAGTAAAATATAAAATTCACAATGATCTGACTTTTGGCAGCGAATAATTGCTAATCATAGTAGGTAAATAATTCATAAACACTTGGTTTGTTTCACTGCTTTCACTTAATCAAACAACAACAAACCAAGTGTTTATCAAGTCTCTACCTATTATTTCATATTGTTTTGCTAAGAACTAAGTGAAAAAAAATAATTCAAGAAATATTGCTATCATTAAGTCCAGCCTCTCTAAGTCCACCTGTTCATCCTCTATCAAACTCGGAAAGTTAATGAAAATTTGCCAGTCTTTGCCACCCTAGGCATTGTAAACGATAACAAAAGCTTACAAACGCACTCAGTAAAATCGTTACTACGACAAAAATGTTAAATTTCATCTTATGCACCAATAAATAAACAAGTTGAATAAAAAACGAAAAGTATACCTAATACAGCTGAATTTTAAAACGTTTTTTCTTTTCACCAAGATAAGCCTAAATATAAAATTTTATCATAATAAAATGATTTGTATTGGTTGTTGGATTTCTATGTCACTTAGTATCTTTAATATAATTTAATATTTTCAGAGGAGTCTTCAAAGCTGTTCAACAAATAGAAGGTAACGAAGCTCTGATCAAATGGTCTTCAAACTGGATAGCATTCCTCGACAATATATTACAATTATGCATTATCAAAGAAGATTCTCGATCATTAGCAGTACCTATAGGAATCAATCGCTTAATAATCAATCCTCAAAGCTTCCTCGAATATGTTGAAACACTTGACGCTGACAGTTTAGTCCCATGTTATGTAAACACATCGGAAAATTGCGTACAGTAAGTCTATAATGATAATTATACTTAGCAAGCATTGATTTTTTGAACCAACAGATCAGTCGATATATCATCAGCGTAGGGCATTTGAAGAGAAACAAAACTTTATTAAGTACTAATTAATTCATTTATCATATTCATGATATTTATTATTCTAGCACAAAGGGTATACAAATAATTGGACTAAAAACTTCAAGCATTTCACGTAAACGTCAAATTCACAAACCAGTCTTGGAAAATTATAAATTCGTACCAAATATACTAACGACTAATGTTAGCGATTCTATGAGGATAAATATGCAAATCGTTTTAGAAAATAAGCAGGTCATTAATATGAAGGTATTAGAGGTCATTAATAATGAATCTGACGTTCTTCAACCGTTGAGCCCTGAGATTGTTAAAGCTGCAGAAGACATGCCTTTAATTCAACCGGAAATTACAGTTTTTACCAAAACCAATGTATCGTTTGAAACGAAAGGAATACTGTTGGAGACAAATAAAGTTAGCTATGATCGTAGCAATCTTATTTATATAGGATCAAACTTGTTAGAAGATGAAAAGGTAAATTAAATAGTAATAAATATTTATATAGTTATGGTTGTTAATTTTAGGAGATGCAATGTGCAATATCGGCTATAGTTGATGATGGCTTTATTATAACAATTGAGAAAGCTGAATATATGACAAGGAACAGTGGTTTTAATATTTTGACAGAACATACGATTAATAACAAGTTTATATACTTGCTTACAAAGCCCAAAAAACTTAAAATTAGTAAAATTGTTGATTGTTCTAATTTGGAAAACATGGAAAATTGGTTAAGTGCTGTAAGATTAAATTTTGGAAAAAATTCAAGGAAACTTATTATGTACGCCCAGAATAACAACTTTAGTGGAATTTTAGGATTTACTAACTGTATACGTCGTGAGCAAAATGGAGAATGTCTTTCCACTTTCTTCATCCGTGATGAAGCTCCTAGTTTCGACCCTAATGATAATTTCTATAAATCGCAGGTAGAAAAGGGTTTGAGTGTTAATGTTTATCAAGATGGAAAATGGGGAACGTACCGTCATCTCTTATGCAATCCAAACGCTAAAATTAGTTGTGAACATTTTTATGGAAGTCCTGCAATCCAAACGCTAAAATTAGTTGTGAACATTTTTATGGAAGTCCTGGAATCAGAGGTGATATTTCAAGTTTCGACTGGTTTCAAGGGAAACTCTCAATTAAAGACAACAATATCTGCCATGTAATTGATTAAAATAACCAATGAGTAATTATTTTTTAAAAATTCGCTTTCAGATATATTATTCAGCTATTAACTTTAGAGACGTAATGTTGGCTTCGGGTAAATTAGCAGCCTCATCGGTAATGGCGAACCGGTTGAAACAGGATTGTCTTGAAGGATCAGAATTTTCAGGACGAGATAATGAGTAAGATATGTTAGATTTGTATATAATGTATTGCAATTGGTAATTGTTACAGTGGTAATCGTATTATGGGTATTGCTGAGTGTGGTTCTAATTCAAATTTGGTGCAGAGTAATGTTACATGGGAAATCCCATCGCATTGGTCACTTGAGGATGCTGCTACCGTTCCTGTTGTGTATTTAACAGTTTTAAAAGCCTTTTCAGTAAGGGCTCTATTCAATTTACTATTTAGAACTATTTATAAAATGTATATTTTAGGAGGCAAAGATCAAACAAGGACAGTCAGTATTGATTCATTCAGGAACTGGCGGTATTGGACAAGCTGCTCTGAATTTATCTCTGTATTACAAGTGCAATGTATTTACCACGGTAGGAAGTGAAGAGAAAAAGAAATATATTTTAAAACACTATCCGCATGTCAAAGAAAACCATATAGGAAATTCTAGGAATACAACTTTTGAAGAAATGGTAATGCGTGAAACAAGCGGACAAGGAGTTGACATTGTCTTAAATTCCCTATCTGATGATAAATTGCACGCGTCGATTCGATGTCTTGCAAAAGGGGGTTATTTTATGGAAATTGGAAAATATGACATATTAAACGATACCAGAGTGAGTGCAGAATTATTAAGAAAGAAGTGCACCTATCAAGGAATTATGCTGGATCTTGAAAAAAAGCTTGATGATTTATTTGCTCTTTTCGAATTTATGTTAGATATGTCGTACATAAAACCTTTAAACAGAAAAGTGTTTGGCATTGATGAACTGGAAAACGCTTTTAGATATATGATGACGGGAAATCATATTGGTAAAGTTCTAGTAAAAATCAGAGATGAAGAAAAGAACAAAATCGTTCGTCCAGCGAAAATTACTCATTACGCCGTCCCAAAGTGAGTTTTAAACGTTTGATTAATTTTCAAGTGTTGTTAATATTATTTGTTTAGATTTTATTGCGATCCTAATTTATCTTATATTATCTTGGGTGGTCTTGGAGGATTTGGATTGGAATTAGCCGATTGGTTGATGTTAAGAGGGGCCAAAACACTCGTTCTATCATCAAGAAAAGGTGTAAGAACTGGTTACCAACAATATAGAATAAGGTATTATCAGTATATATTAAATACTGTTTGTACATTTTTAAACGTTTTAGACACTGGAATGATAATGGAGTAAAAACATTAATTTTGGTCGATGATATTACCACATATGATGGCTGTAAAAATTTAATCCAAAAAGCCAATAGCGTAGCACCTGTTGGTGCTATTTTTAACTTAGCCGTCGAACTACGAGATGGTTTGCTTGATAATCTTACCCACAATGACTTTCAAACTTCATTATATTCAAAAGCCTACCCCACAATTTATATGAACGACATTTCCAAACAATTATGTCCGAATCTTCATCAGTTCGTTGTATTTTCTTCAGTGTCATGTGGTAGAGGTAATGTTGGACAAACTAACTACGGTTTGTCTAACTCGATAATGGAAAGAATTTGCGAGCAAAGAAAAACCGAAGGTTTACCAGCGCTAGCTGTACAGTGGGGTGCAATCGGGGATGTTGGTCTTGTGGCTGAAATGCAGAAGGAAGCGACGGAAATTGCAATAGGAGGTACTTTACAGCAAAAGATACAAAATTGTCTGGACGTACTTGACAAGTTCTTAAAACAAAATGAAGCTGTTGTATCAAGCATCATCGTTGCTGATAAATTTCAATCAAATAAGGCCGATAATATGCTAAATACCGTAGTTAGTATGTTGGGAATTTCGGATATAAAAAGCATCAGTATGCATGCGGCTCTTTCAGAAATAGGGATGGACTCTATGCTGGGCATAGAAATTAAGCAAACTCTGGAAAGAGATTATGATATATTTTTATCAGCCAATGAAATAAGAAAACTAACATTTTAGAGAAAAAAGGATATATTGGCAATTTGGTACTTATAGACAGTTCATGGGACTATATACACAAATACCTATCCTTTATTGATTCCACCAGTGATGAAGATTTTGAAGTGAAATTAATTTTAAAGATGCTGGAAAATTATCTTCCGCTACGGAAAATACCAGAAGTCGCCGTAAGTTGAACAACCTATAGCATAAAATATTTTTTGTACACAAGCATAATCTTTTAGGAAAAGTTAGCAGAAGCCGAAAGTACAAAGGAGAGATTGGATATTCTAAAAAATGTCAAATTTGATAATAATGTTCTAAACAACTACCTACAAGAATCTGCATTGAAAATATTTGCAACATTGGCTACATTTAATAAATATGAATATACACAGCCTACAAAATTAAAATCAAAAGTTTTACTCTGCAAACCATCAATAGCGTCCATTAAAGATTTCGAAGATGATTATTATTTGTCGAACTACGTGGAAAATTTGGAAATAAAAACGTTTAATGGTGACCATCTGTCCATCCTAGAAAATGAGGAGATCGTAGAGGAGATTCATAAGTTTTTTGAAAATTAAATCGTATTAATTGTGAATATAATTTTATGTTTTTTTTTTATATTATGGAAATGGGTGCTTTAATAATATGTTAATATAAATATTAATTCTGCATTTTATTTTCCCGAAGAAGAGATGCTGGAAAATTTTCTAAATTTAAACGTGTTTATTGCGTCCAAATAAAATATAACGTAAAAATAATGAAAAGTAAATACATGTAAAATTGCTGGAAACACGCTTTCGAATTAAAATCCTTGAAATATTATAATTTATAAATAATAAATTCTAGTTTTGGTTTACAATATGTCAGAGGTCTAATTTTAATTAGTTAATTAATCAAGGTCTCAGGGACAAAATTTTCATTTCCGCATAATACGATTACGACATTGTTTACATAGAAAAAATATTTATGATTATAAATTTTAACATTTTGTTATTATTTCTGTAACTATTATTCGTATATTTGCAGTAGTAATGCGCTTTGTTTATTATTACTACTGTTACTATCATCGCTTTTTATTTAAATTTTAAGACTTAATGTTTATTTTAACCTATAAATTAATTCCATATTTACCAAGGTTCTTCTGTTTGCATTTTATTCAACACGACGGATTCTGAGTTGTATATAGTGTACACTTACGTGCTTTCTTCTTCCTCCCAATTCTTTCTAATTCTACCATGATGATCTTCAAGTAATGCCGCTGTAATACAAGCATATCATCTTGTGTTGAATGTACTGATGGTAAAACAGTTTTCCGCGGTAGCTGCATTTGACGCTATAAGGATTTTCATAGTTTAAATTTAATTGCGACAAATGTATGGTTGTTAATAGCTACTTATCCGTAGATGGCGTCGAAACTGTACCTCCGCAACCCTTCTTTCTTATGTGCTCTCCAAATTGCTCGGTACGGTAATTGTGATTAATATTCACGAGGAAATTATTAATTTGAGACGTGAAATTTCATCTTTAACTAGTTTGTTTCAGCAATTAATTTTAGAAAGCAACTTTAGCTTAGAAATAGAATTAACATATCTGAAACAATCCCGGTTAATGGTCGAGATTGCAATCACTAGATGTCAACACCAACTGCAAGTTCTCTTCTCAAAACAAATAAAAATCATTGTGTTGAAAGCGATACTTTTGATCCCACCGATGCGACTGATTCCACATCTTCTTCTCGGCAAATATATAAGGTGTGTACATATAAATACGTTATAAATGAATGTTTGCAATATTAAGTTTTTGCGGCACAGCGAGATTTTCCAGATGCGTCTGGATCTTTGGAAATTATACCGTTTGGTGTTTAAATTAAATTATGTTAATTATTATCCCCTATCAATCAGCAATTGTTAAAATTGTCATTGTTGAGAGTTCCCTTGATACATCGGTGGTTATCCACAAAAACAGGGATCTAGTGCAATGCTTAATATTATGGTAATATCTTTAAATTATATTTTTTTAAATATAACAGGTGCAGGTATTTATTGACGTTGGTAATTCTGGGATTTTAAGACCATAGTCATATAAAGTGACGCGGATCATTTTATAGATCCTCTCAGAATTTTCTCAAATGTGTTTTAATTACGCCGTATGGGTTTTAAAATATGTCTTCCTAATTATACAGATAGTTCACTCCAAAGTCAACATCGACGGTTTTAGCAGCAAGGCATTACATTCCCTTCAAGTAACGACCAGCTTCAATTATACAAAGATATTTACGAAGAATGCGGTGTGGATCCTAAAGAAGTAGCTTATATTGAAGCCCATGGAACTGGTAAGATAAATAACCTAGTTCTATAGATGCACTGGTAACAATTTTCATTAAAGGAACATATGTTGGTGATCCAGAGGCATTCAGAACCAGTATCTGGATTGTGCTCAATAGTTAAAGTAAATACCTATCTTAATGTCAGTTTAATCTTATTTATTTATTTACCTCTTACCATTAGTATTTGCTTATAGATAATATATAGAATGAATTTTGGGTATATACCTATACATATTCACTACGAGAATCCAAGGCCGTACGTTCCTGCATTATTGGAGAAACGGTTGGTTGTTAATACAGAAAATACAAAATGGCCGGAACGTAGTTCATTGGGAGCCAAGTTTGTAACTTAGATTTATAATGATACAATGTAATTAGAAGGTTAAATAAACACTTGGTGAAACAAAATTAAGTGTTTATTTAACCTTTTAATTAACATAGCATTTTGTTTTATTTGTAAAAAATTAACTGTTCCTTTCTTTAGTGCTAATCCATTGACAATTGTCACTTTGTGTTTGAAATGTACATTTGGTAATTCAAATAAAAGTGCGAAGGAAGGTTATTAGTGCTTTATTTGTCAAATTGTTCTTCTCTTTATAAGAATTTTCATTTTCTCAAAATTTTCTTACCCATCTCATTTCAAAAATGAGGATTCTAGAACTTTTTTGCAATCCTTAATTATCTCTAATATCCTTTTTTATTATTTTAGGAACATTTGTTTTGTGAAAGTACTTGAATTTTTCATTATATTTTCCAGATTTCATACCTTTTTCCTCCAGATATTTAGAATTTTGTCTTGTATCTTTTTATTCTTGTTTACTATCTTCATGCTTTATATTGTTGTGTTTTTTTTATTCTAAGAATTTCTACTAGGTTTTACATCAATACCTCATTCATAATTCTCAAAATTTCTACTTTAGTCTTTTGATTGTCTAGAATTTCTTGTTATATAATGCTGAATCTCAGCGAAACATTTATTTTCTTATTCTTTCCCAACAATATCTTTTAAAATTCCTTTTCACTAACAAACAAATTACGCACAATATTTTACAGAACTCTTTTTTTTGACAAAATTTTCTAGCTATTTCCCTTTTAATTTTTTGATTCATTATCTTACTTTTTATATTGAATTTTCCAGTAGTACTCTTCTAAAGTTTCAAGAATATTTTAGCATTTTGTCTTTTTCTGGCAGTTTCTTTTCGAAATTGCAAAGACAAGAGAATTCTAGAATTTGCCAGTTGCTTTTTTCTAAATTTCTAGAATTATCCAGAATATAAACAAATTCAATTATTCTCTGCTTTATCTTATAGAAATTTTTCAGCAATTTCCTCTTCAAAAAGTTTAATTTTACCAATATTTTGTCTTTTGTTTTGGTTTATTGGTTTCTTTTTCGTTATCTTAATGGTTTTTATTTAAGTTATCTTCCAATCCTATAATTTTTCAGAAAATTTTCTACCAGATTTCAGAATTTTACATTTAAATTGTTAAGGGATTTCGATTTTTTCGGAAGCTGTTGCAGATTTTTAGAATAATCCACATTTTTATCCTCCATCCAGTTTTCTCCACTTAAAAAACAAATTCCACCACTTTTTGTTTTACCGTAAGGAAATTTTCCGGCAATTCAATTTCCAAAAATTACTTTCCAGCATTTTATCTCGAAGTTTCTATTTTTCTTAAAAATTTTCAGAAATATTCTGAAATTCCAATAATTATTTCGAAGGTCCAAAAATTTTTAGAATATTTTCTGTCAAATTATAGGATTTTTCCTACACATTTTTAAGAAGTTTTGAGAAGTTTCTCTATATTTTAATAATATTCTATTATTTTATCATCTAGCAACTTTTCTCTAATATAAAAAAAAAAATTCTTGCTAAATTTTAAGTGAATTTTCCTTTCCAGAAATCGCGAACTTTTTGCCTTCGAATTTTATTTCTTGCTTTATCTTGCCGGACATTTTTAGAAATTTTCTTTTCAAATTATAGGAATTGTTTCCTAAATTATTTTAGAAATTTTAGTTCCAGATTATAAGATTTTTCAAATTGTTGAGTGCCCTAAAAATTTTAAGCATTTTCTCTAAACTTTTTAGAATTTTCCTTTCAGCCGAAACTTGTCTTATTTGAAAACAAATTTTGCCATTTCTTGCCTTAACTCAAGGGAATTTTCCGACAGTTTCTCTTCTTCATTGACAAATTTTTTTTCTAGCATATTTAACTATTCCTTCCCTTATCTTACCTTATTTCTCTTACAAAAAATGAAACAAAAAGCATTTATATAGTGGTTTTCTTTTATACTTTCTCTATTTTTTAGAAATTTCTATTCAGGATTCCTGCAATTTTCCAGTAAATTCACTTCAGCTTTTTAAAACTTTCTAGAATTTATATATCTAACAATAATAATTCTTTAAAGGTTCTAGACTTTTTTAACATTCTTTCTTAATTCAAGAAATTTTCTAGAATTTCCCCCCCCCAAGTTTTTTTTAATATTCAACCAACTTATTTCTAATTTAAAACACACACATTCTACGTCTATTATTTTTGCCATATCTTGAAAGTATTTTCCAGCAATTTCCTTTTCAAAAATCCAGAAATATCCAGCATCATGGTTCCGAGAGTAATTTTTAATTTCTTGCTTTATTTCATAGGAATTTTACATAAATATTTTCTCCAAGTTCAAAGAATTGTTTACAGGGTCATAACATTTTTAGAAATGTATCTTTCGAATTCCAGGATTTTACCTTTCAAATATTCGTTCAGAATTTCTCCAGATATTCAAAATATTCCAATATTTTCCCATCTAGCAACTTCTCTTCAATTTTAAAACAAATTCCACTCATTTTAGCTTTATCTTAAGGAACTTTTCTAACAATTTCTTTTGCAAAAATGAAAATACCTTCTAGTATTTTGCCATTGAGTTTAATTTAATGTCTTGTTTTATCTTAACGAATTCTTTTCAGAAAATGTCTTTCCAAATTCATAGGATTGTTTCAAAAATCATAAAATTTTTTTAGAAACTATTTTGCCATATTATTCTTGTAATTTTTAAGAATTTTTAAAGTTGTCAACATTTACTCCATAATCCATTATTTTCTCATCCAGAAAGTTCTCTCTAACTTAAAAGCAAATTCCACTGCGTTTTCCTTAATCTGAATAGAATTTTTCAGCCATTTTCTTTCTAAAAATCGAGAACCAGGATTTTATCTTGTTTTTAAATTAATTTCTTATTTTAGAGAGAGAGAGAGAAAGAAACAGTAAATAAAATAAAATGCATATAAGTTTATGTATTATTTATACATTTCAGTAAAAGTGATGAAATTGAAGATACGAGGTATATTGTAATCATTAATATTAATTGACTGTTACCTATTTTACTTTATTTTATTCTCTACATATTTTTATATGCAACCCAATTTACGCTATGGAGACAGTTTTTAGAGGTTATTAATTAATAATATTTTTTCTGACTTAAATTCAATACGAAACACTATTTCGGATTTCTCAAAAATTATGTTTTATTTAAACAAATAAACATTAAATGTAGCTACCCTCTATACACGTTTCTTAGCAAAGTATATTGGGTTGCATATAACAAATACACGTATAATGAATAAAATCAATCGATTTTATACAAATAGTTATTTATATCGTCCACTACTGATGAATTTGACATTCATTTACCATAAAACCAAAGAACTTGAAATAAAACAATCTTCTATGTTTCATGTAACCTTTTCAACTTATTGTAATCATTTGTATTAGCTATTTTATTTTATTTGGTTCTCCGTCTAATTTATATATGCAACCTAACTATTAGTTTTAATTCAATTTAATACCAAACACTATTTTATTCTTCTGAAAAGAATATTCAATAAGCACTATTTGTGAAGCTTAAATTTTCATACTTCTTTTTTAATGAAAACTTTTTATTTGAATAATCTCCAATGAAGCTTGTGTGTAGTGATAATTAATATTGAGAAAAATAAATCTCTCTGAGCGTTTCTGCACTTCAGTTTTACACTATAAGAACTTCAGCTTGGGTGTAGTGTTCATTTGGTTGCATATAACAAATACATGAAGAGTAAATAAAATAAAATGACGTTTACTATATTTTGTATATATTAATAAATATATAGGAATAATTACAATGAAAGAATTCTGGTGTATTTAACCCAACAAATTAAAATATCTTTTAATACGAGCATTTAGAATGTTCTTTGTAAGTGTGAAGGGGTTATACAATTCTGTCGAAACTTTATGCACTCTAATCATTAGTTAGTTGTTATATTAATACGAAAAGACTAAATAAATAGTCTTGTTGTATTAAATGGTCCTGAATTTGTAAAAATTCTATTCTAAATGGATAGATTGATTAAAAGGTTAGAGGACAGAAGGGAAGTCGCAAAAAGTTTAAAAAATGACGATGCATGATGATGATCTACTTGTTCAAATGAGGAATTAGTATATATAGTATAGTGATGGCTTTCACTAAATACGAATTTTCGATTCAAGGAAAATTACAATCAGAAGTTTTACTCTGTTAGCCAACGTACGATTCTGTGAAAGATTTTCCCGAAGATTATTACTTATCCAATCGAACATCTGGAAATGGCGACTTTTGTAGGAAACCATCTTTCCATGAAAATGAACGACTTATCGAAGCGATTGATGAGTTTTTAGATAAATAATTTAGTTCCTAAACATGTATGTATCATATTTGAATAATAAAATGTTTGTAAAAATCTTTTCGACTTTTAATACTATATATATAATAGAGCCGAATAGAATATAATTAAAAATTGCCTTAAGAGTTAATGATAGGATCTCATGAGTCACATGAGAAATGACAAGTTAGCCATAAAAGTATTTTTCATCTGAAAAAATTTAAAATACCTATGTATTCATCTCAATCAGAGGGCGGATTTTGGGTGGGTTTGGAAACTAGATGAAAAGAATGTGATTATTTTATATATATAAAATTATTAATTGCAAATAAACGTAATTAGTTAGATTTATAAGAAAACCTATGTTTATCATCACCTAATATCAATATATTTTCAGAAATTTAAGTGATCAAAATTACTTGACTAATTATAGAATGAAAATCAGAAATTACAATTCATGAAAAATTCATGAAAACTGGTCGAATATTATTGTTGGCCACTATTAGAGGATTTAATGGAAAATTCTGGGAAAACCAATTACAGTATAGTGCTAGTTTGTCATTTGTTTTATAGCTGTGAATGTTTTAAATGTTTTCTGTAAAATCCATTAAAATACAAGCAGGGCTTTTCCTGAAATTTCATAAAAACTGGTCGAGTCTTAGTGTTGGCCACTATTACGGAATTTGATGGAAAGTTCTGGAAAAACTAATTACAGCATAATGTTAGATTATCATTTGTTTTATAGTTGTATATGTTTGCAATGATTTTTGTAAAATTCATCAAAATCCGAAGAAAGATTTTCCTGAAAATTCATGAAAACTAGTCGAGTGTCAGTGTTAGTCATTATTACAGAGATAGATGGAACATTCTGGGAAAATTAATTACAGTATAGTGTTAGTTTGACATTTGTTTTATATCTGCGAATGTTTTTAATGTTTTATGTAGAATTCATCAAAATCCAATAATAGGTTTTCTTAAAAATGTATGAAAACTAGTCTAGTGTTATTGTTGGCTACTATTACAGAATCTAATGAAAAAATCTGAAAAAACTAATTACAGTATAATATTAGTTTTTCATTTGGTTAATAGCTATTTATATTTTGAATGTTTTTTTGTAAAATTCATCAAAATTCAACAGGTTTTCCGAAAAATTTATAATAGCTAGTCGTGTGTTAGTGTTGGTCGCTATTACAGATTTTAATGAAAAATCTTGCGGAAACTGAATACAGTATAATGTTAGTTTGTCATTTGTTTTATAGGTGTGCATGTTTTGAATGTCTTTTTGTAAAATTTATCAAAATCTAACGAAAAGTACCCCGAAAATTCATCAAAATTAGTAGAGTGTTATTGTTTGCCCCTATTATAGAATTTAATGGAAAATTCTGGAAAAATTAATTACAGTTTAGTGTTAGTTTGTCATTTTTTATAGCCGTGAATGTTTTGAATGGTTTTTGGAAAATTCGTTAAGATCCAATGATTAGATTCTCTTGAAAATTCATAAAAACTAGTCGAGTGTTAGTATTGGTAACTATTACAGAATTTGATAGAAAATTCTGGAAAAACTAATTACAGTATAGTGTTAGTTTGTCATTTGTTTTATATCTGTCCATGTTTCGATTATTTTTTTGTAAAATTTATCAAAATCGAACTAAAGGTTTTCCTGAAAATTTATAAATACTTATCGAGTGCTATTGTTGGAAACTATTGCAGAATTTAATGGAAAATTCCCGGAAAACAAATTACGATATAGTATTAGTTTGTCATTTGTTTTATAGCTGTGCATATTTTTAATGTTTTTTTATAAAATGCAACAAAATCTAGCACATAGTTTCCCTGAAAGTTCTTGAAAACTAGTCGAGTGTTATTGTTGGCCACTATTACAAAATTTAATTGAAAATTCTGGGAAAACTAATTAGAGTATAGTATTAGTGTGTCATTTGTTTAATAGCCGAGAATGTTTTGAATGTTTTTTTTGTAAAATTCATCAAAATCGACCGAAAGATTTTCCTGGAAATTCATGAAAACTAGTCGTGTGTTAGTGTTGGTCATTATTACGGAGTTTGATGATAAATTTTTGGGAAAATTAATTACAGTATAGTGTTACTTTGTCATTTTTTTATAGCTGTGAATGTTTTGAATGTTTTGTAGAAAATTCATCAAAATCCAACGAAAGGTTTTCCTGAAAATTTATAAGAACTAGCCGAGTGTCATTGTTGGCCACCATTGCAGAATTTAATGGAAAATTCCCGAAAAACTAATTGGATATAGTATTAGTTTGTCATTTGTTTAAGATCTGCGCATGTTTTGAATGTTTTTTGTAAAAAAAATTAAAATACAACGAAAGGTTTCCCTGAAAATACATGGAAACTCGTCGAGTGTTATTTTTGGCCACTGTTATAGAATTTAATGGAAAATTCTGGGAAAATTAATTATAATATAGTGTTTATTTGTCATTTGTTTTATAGCTGTGAATGTTTTAAATGTGTTTTTGTGAAATTTATAAAAATCCAATGAAGAGTTTCCCTGAAAATTCAAGAAAATTGTTCGAGTGTTATTGTTAGTTACCATTCCCGAATTTCATGAAAAACGTTGGGAAAACTAATTTCAGTATAGTGTTAGTTTGTCATTTGTTTTATAGCTGTCCATATTTTGAATGTTTTTTTGTAAAATTCATCAAAATCCAAAAAAAGGTTTTCCTGAAAATTTATAAAAACTAGACAAGTGTTAGTCGCTTTTACGGAGTTTGATGGAAAATTATGGGAAAACTATTTATAGTGTAGTGTTAGTTTGTCGTTTGTTTTATAGCCGTGAATCTTTTGAATGGTTTTCGTAAATTTCATTGAAATCCAACAATACGTTTTCTTGAAAATTTATGAAAACTAGTTGTGTTTTTGTTGGCCACTATTACAGAATTTAGTGAAAAATTCTGAGAAAACTAATTACAGTATAATGTTAGTTGTTCATTTGTTTTATAGCCGTACATGTTTTGAATGTATTTTTCTAAAATTCATCAAAATCCAACTAAAGATTTCAATAAAAATTCATGAAAACTAGTCGAGTGTTATTGTTGGTCACTATTATAGAATTAAATGGAAAATTCTGGCACAATTCATTAATTCTAGGGTTCGTTTGTCATTTGTTTTATAGCTATGATTGTTTTGAATGTGTTTTTGTGAAATTAATCAAAATCCAACGATATGTCCTGAAATTTTATGAAAACTAATCATGTGTCTTTGTTGAAATTCTGGAAAAACTAATTACAGTATAGGGATAGTTTGTCATTTATAGTTGTGAATATTTGGAATGTTTTTCTGAAATTCATCAAAATCCAACGATAGGTCTTCCTGAAAATTCAGGAAAATTAGTCGAATATTATTGTTGGCCACTATTACAGAATTTAATGGAAATTTTGTACGTTAATTCAAATTCATTAATTCAGAGAAGAAAACGGACAGTTTAAATTAGATATCAAATATAAATGTGCAATGATTCAAAAACGTTTGAAGGATTTGTTATTACGCAGTGAGTATATAATGTGTTATGTTAATAATCGTTATTTCAATGATGTAGGTTTTTGTAGAATTATTCATGCCAAAAGGTTGAATAATTTTAATATTTGTTTTTCATCAATATTAAACACTTATTAACAATAATCTTTATTTTCAGGATCCACGTAATACAAAAAGAAATTGACGTCAGTGGTCTTAATATTAATATTTATTCTAGTGATTATACTAATTACAGATAGACTTTTTGATATTGTATTATAATACTTAATGGTGAACATATAATAAGTGTTAGCCTGTTGAAAACAGCTGCGAAGCGGTTCTAAACAGTGCAGATAAAATCAAGGAAGCATATGTATGTTATATGTTACTATGGAGTTTATAAACCTACAGTTTTCTCTTAAGCGTAGGAGCACTATTAAGGTAACATCTATTTTCATAATATTGCACTTATATGAATGCAAAATATTTTAAGAAGTTTAAAATAATTAGGCTATCGTTTTCTTGACTGCAACTGCTCTACACTGATGATGTCCAAAAATAGGTAACCAGTCTGTGATTATTATTGACAGGGAAAGGATAGTTCAATGTTTTAAATTTTTTAGCTCATAGAAAGTATGCCTAAAAACTGGAAAACATTTAATATTATCGCCGATTCAATCGGAGGAGTTTTGGTAATGGAAGCTGCCTACAGATTGGAACAAGAAGGTTATGCTGGCAATGTCGTTCTCGTTGATAGCTCACCAGATTATTTGTTGAACACTCTTTCGATGTTCAGCGATAAATTCGAGGAGCAGTTTCAATTAGGAATTTTTTGAAATGAATGGAGATATATGTGTCTCAAGAAAAACTGAATATAATTGTAAGTAATAATAATAATAATAATAATAATATAATACATATTAATGAAGATATGCTTTCAGGAAGTATTTAGTGCATAGAGGTAACTTTGTTATAACATTATAGAAAGTTTTGTGTATAATTTCATCGCGTATGTACCAAAAAGTAGAGGTGTTTACATTTAAACTCACTAGTGATTTAATAACCTTAAACATTCTATTGTTAAAATATGAACCTGACACATCGACAACTATAATTAGAACAATAGGTATTGTTTCTTTTTTCAGAGACAGTTACGTACAGCAGAATGTTTAGGATAGAGGAAGGTAATCCATAATACTACACTTTCTGAGATGTCTTCACCAATCAACAAATTCGTATATGAAACCTTGAGAAGTGTATTGTTTCTTTTCATTTTTCAGAGTGAGTTACATACAGAAAAAAAACGTTTAGGAGAGAGCAAAATAATCCATAATACTACACTTCCTGAGAATTTTTCCCCATCAACAAATTCATATATGTTACCTCGTGAAGTTTGTTTGCATTGTTACTCGCGTTCGTTGAATATCAATTTTCACCTGCAAACAAATATCTGAATCCGATTGCTTGTTTAATACAAATTATAAAACAAAGTAGTACCCTCCGGTATAAAAAATGTATTAAATGTGTTGGTTTAGCTTTTGCTAGATGATTCAGAACAGAAATGATTAGCTTTTTAGACTTTGCAAAGATTATTTTGAGGAAAAGCATGTTACAAGATCGGTTGGAGTAACTGGTGAAGCTTAGGCTAAAATTAAAAGAGAAGTGATAAGCTGAAGAAACCAACACATACTCTAAGACTCTTCTAATGAAGAGCACAGTTAGAGAATTATCGAGTCAATTCGGTCTCTTCAGAATTACGAAGACTATTTGTAGAAGACGCTTTAGTAAAATGTAATATTGATTGATAATGGAAGCCATTACTTTGTTATACTTCTTGGAATTAAAAACATTAAAGGAAACTGTACTTTTTTGACATCACACACATGATATGTTTGTGACTATAATTTCAACCTGCATTATGAAAAGTAAAATTTTGATTCCAATTTATAAGGTTTGGAAACTGGAATCAAAATTGTAATTCTCATAATGCAAAGGACATTAAAGATGAAAATTATTGTCACAAATATATCCTGTGTGTGATGTCAATATTAGGAGATTATTTCTATCAAATTTGTGAAAAATCGTTTGAGATAAGAAAACATCTAAACCCAAGAGAAGTCACTTTCCAGTACAAAACGTATAGAGTACTTTCGGTCTCTCCACAGACATGCGCTGAAAATTTCTTTCCTTGGAATGCGATCATAGTTAGTTGAATGCTTATAGGAAAAAAAACTTCATAAGAATTTCGATGGAATTCATGGAATTTATAAGGACGAAATTATTGTAGAAATGCTTTTAATAAAGCTTCCAATATTAATTTAGATGAAATGGGCCAAGCAGGTATGGAGAGCTATGTCTAATCACAATTAAAAGACCCGTTGGCAAATTGACAAAGGCGAATTTCGACTTAAATTTAGTATATAAAGTTTATAAGGTGCATGTAATAAAAAACAAGAAAACGAATTTTTGATCCGAATTCAAAGAAAATCGGAGGATTAATTTGCAGATACTGAGGTTTAAACAGAAGCAGTGTATTCAGTCAGATTTTATTGTTGAAAAGCTTTATGATTTGATTTTATATGATAAATTCTATCAGAACAAGGATAAACTCTTCGAATCAAAACCTAGTTTCTAGACCAGGAAACTATTGTGCATGTTTCTTATCACTCTATTTAGTCTATTAAAAAGGTTTTTCATAGAGATGCAATCACAAAATTTATAAGACTGATGTAGAAGGCTCTGGAATAATAAAACAGACTTGTAATCTAAATCCCGACAAAATAATAACATCAAGATGGAAACTAGAGGGTTATTGAAAACTTTCTATTCAGAAACTGAAGCTTAAAAAACCTTTTATTTGGAATACGGTCACATACAGCTGTTATAATAAATAATGTCTTCGATCAACGAAAAAAAAATCGTCATATATAAGGCCAGTTTATGAATAAATAAGACCACGAGGTCAAAATCAAACAATTGCATTTATGTTAATTGGAAACTAAAATTTCGATCATCAAAATAATTTCGTAATATTTAAATACGTTTTATTGACCTTAATTACAAAGAGGTTATAATTGTTCGTTAATATTCGCACTTAATATTCACGCTGAATAAACAATATGGATTACTGATTACATTTCCATAGACGTAGATTCTAAAGAATTATAATATTTTTAAATATATAATTACGATTATATTAACAATATAAATAAATTCCTACCAATAGAGAAATGGGAGATTACAAGTGTTTATTTATTGGCGAACTAAATGACTTTATGAGTAAATTAATGAAGCATTTTAAAAATTAGACAAATATATTCTATCAAGGATAAATTCAATTTAAATAGACTTCATTAAAATTAATTTGATTTTTTTAAATATTATGTCGATATGATGGTAATACACACACGCCTCTGACGTAGTGCAAGTAATATTTAAACAATGAGCGCTTGAGAATGTGGCATTTGTTGTTCATCATGGATTCAAGCGATGGCAATTCAAGGAGGATTCAAGGTGGTCAGCAGTTGGTTGATGTTCCGCCAGGGGAAAAATTGGTGATTAGTGGTAAGGAAATAGTTAATTTAAATGATACTATAGTAGATTTAAAGTTTAAATTCCAAATTAATCAACAAGCAAGTTTTTTAAAGAGTAGTTTCTTAGGTATATCTGGATTATTTCCAAACTCCAACAATGTGCAACATTTTATGGAGAATCTCTACAACAAAATCGATTTGTGTGATGATGATGAGAGGCGTTGGGTACACATGAGTGAAGATATACCGAAAATTTCGGGGAAAATGTATAACATCGATAAATTCGACGCCGGATATTTTGGTGTGCAAGAATTACAGGCGAATTGGATGGATCCTATGTGCCGATTATTGCACGAAAGAGCCGTGGAAGCAGTTATGGACGCTGGTATCAATCCAGATGACTTAAAAGGGTCCAACACTGGAATATTTCAAGGTTCGTGCCATTCAGAGGCAGAAAAATACAGCTTTTACTCCAATATCTGCAAGGAAACTTATCCTCTAGCCGGGTAAAAATATATCAATTTTGTTTTTAATAAAATAAATATTAAAAATTATGTTTAGTTGCACGCGATCAATGCTGGCGCAACGATTAGGTTACGCGTTGCAGTTGGATGGCTCATCTTTTTGCTGTGATACTGCTTGCAGCAGCGGTCTTTACGCGTTTGAATTGGCTTATCGTGCCGTTCTTGAAGGTAGATGTGACATGGCTATTGTTGCCGCTTCTAATTTGTGTATGGATCCGTATGTAACTCTTCAATTCGCTAGGTAATATTAATAAAATGGAAACTTTAGGTGTTAAATTTATAATAATTTTGTTTTAAAGGTTGGGGGTTTTGAATATAAACGCTGGTTGCAGACCATTTGATCGTGATGCTACAGGTTACACCCGTTCTGAAGGCATCGTTGTTATGATACTGCAGAAGGAAAAGGATGCTAAGAGGATTTATGCTAAGGTAAATACTATAAATACTTATAAATTTAAACTAGTAATCTTAATATCTTTCGGAGAAAGTTTTTACATTGTAATAATGTAAGACTGCGGTGCAGAAACGCTCAAAATCTTTTGTTGGTTGTTCTCATTCTAAATTTCTTGATATTAATGATTTAAGGTAAAGATATCGAATTTTGTGGCATTTCATCTATAAATATATCTAATTTTTGCTTGTTAGTTTCGGTTTTTTTGGTGATCTAATTAATTGTATCATTGTGGTTTTGGTTAAACCTGTATCTGAGGAGGGTGGTTATTTGCCTGAGATTTTCCTATGATTGCCAAAATATTGAGAAAATGTAATTTGCTCTAAGTTTTTCCTTTGGTGGTAGACTGGATGAAAAATTATTCTTATCATGAATGTATTAAGCCAAAACGTTTTGAATTTTTAAGGTTTTCCATATTAACATTTTTGAAGTTGAGGATAGTTGTTAGCCTATTTATTCATTATGGGAAACCCCTATTAGAATAAATACAAATAGGTAATTATAACAGAAACAGAAAATTGATGCGTGTTTTATATTTGTGTCCGTTGAAATGAAAGATTTTTAGGTAGTAGTAATAAATCTGTTCAATGATGATGATTGCTTTATCGATTGAAATTTGGCTGCATAATATTTTTGTGCCAAAGCTTACCATTCTTATTAAATTCAAATTTGATATTTTTGATGATTTGACTTAAAATTTTCACAAAACGAATTTTTCCGCTAAGGGTTGCCATTCGTTGGCAACACTAAAGAGTATTTGAAGGTTTGTTACATTTCTATTAGTGTACATGTTGATAATTTTTTCGTGATTAACTTTTTAATGTTTTTTTAGAGGATTGAATTTTTTTATTTAGTTAATTTATCAAAGTAGATAATCCCTTATTTTTTGCGCGCAATCAAAATCCTTCTATTTGAAAATCCTAGTCCCTTTTGTTGGTTAAAATAGATACATTCTGTTTCTGCGCAAATATAACAATGATATATGAGTTCTCTTCTAAATCAATTAATGCCCATCGTTTAGGGAAATCTGAAGAAATTTGGCTCTTGTTCTAATCACAAATAAAAAACTTTTTAACTTTGTTTGTATAACACGGACTTTATTTAGTGACTATAGTTTCGACAATTTTAGCTTGTCATTATCAAACTAGATTAAACTTATTTGTGAAGAATTATGTATAACGAAGTAGAAGCCTCCACCGTTAACAGTTTGATCTTGTTCTAATGTTTCTAAATTGAAGTACACTTCAAAGAAAAAGATCTTTAATTCTGAAGATCAAATGTGATATAAAATTTTATATCACCTTTAAGACTCATGAGAGATAGAGCTCTTCTTCTTTGAAGTATAAATTGTACAACATATAAAATAATCATGAATATATAGCTATTCTTTGACAACTATCATAGGTGTTTAATTCAAAAACATGAGAACAATCGAGTGAAAGTTACAACCTTTCTACTCGATAGCTATTAGTAAATATTTGGCACTATAAAAACATACCTTATATCATCAATAAAATAAAATATTTACACGCTTGACTTTAAAATTATTTAAGGGCCGATATAAAAACTCCAATGTTATATAAAACTGTACATTAGGTCACAATATAACTGAAATAAAAAGAAAACACTAAAAATATATTCCGAAACAGCTTACAATGAAATATTAATTTAATCATCAGCTTAGCAAATTTAATTTTGCACATACTTGATATTCGGCCATTTCGGTTAATACATTTTTAATCGATTTACTAATAGACATTTAATGAGAAACATAATTATTATTTCACTACATACATTATACTACGTAAGAAATGTCAAGGTAATAATTCTTTTGTACTATGAACCATACGATGACCTACAAAGGTCAATGTTAGAGTTATTGTTCAGCAGCATATGTTAATATGTACAACTTAATTATTTACGCATGCAACGTACTATTGCAACTGAATTCCACATTAAACATCAAACATAGAGAAACTTGTAACATTGTTAATATAGGCCTTAATTTCTAAAACAAAGAGAATAATCTTAATTCAATTCAATTTAATAGCTTTACACCCCCGATGATTCGTACCCTAGTCTTCTTTAATTTATTTAAATAATTGCAATGCATTGCCAATATTTACAATTGTGTCTAAAAAGCTAGTTGAAGTGTTTTGTTGAATTGATCAATACAGAGGAGCGATGCTGATAATTTAAAGAAATATTTGGGTTTTGAGCAATACAGAATTGATTATCATTTCAATCAATTCTCCATTATTATTTTGTAGACTATTTGGGGTTCAAAGAATACATAATTTTAAATTGTGGATGCTTCTACTTATAAAAACATTTTTTTCATAAAATTCTTAACTTTCAAGAAAAAAATTAAAAATTGAAAAATTTGACATGTTTAGCTAATTGCTAATAAACTATCGGAGTAACATGAAATTTATCTAACAAATAAATGTAGAGAATTCAAGAATAAACAAATTATTAAGAGTAAATTTTTTGCGTAAACCTCATAGTTCTTGAGTAAAATATAGGGAAAGTACTATGATGGCCACATTACTATTTGAATATATAGGGAAAGTATTGTTTTCTTGAATGAGAATATCTGTGGGTGCTGTATCTCAAAAACGAATGATCCTTTTGAGGTGAAACTTTAAACATAAGGTTTTTCCGTTAAAACCTGGAACTGAAAAGCTTTTGATGAACATTCATAAATCGAAAGTTGATGTTGAAAATATTACATAACTTTTCAAATAAAATTTAAAGGGAATGAAAATCTGAACAAGTTTTTATTAAAATATGTTGTTCATGTCCTTAACTTGCGAAAAAAATTAAAAATATAAATCTCATAGTTTTCGAGAAAAATGTAAGGAAAGCACTATGATGGCCACATCATCATTTTTTTATGTGTCTTTACATTTTACAACTTTTAATTAAAACCCTCGCTTATGATTTACTGATTGGAGGGTAGGATAGAGGGCACCCACCCGCCCTACATATACATGATAACTTTAAATACTAATCGTTGATAATTTTGCTGCTTATAAAACAATCAAATCAAACAAATATATTTCCAAGAACTTTCTTCCATATTTTTTTAAAGGTTTCTAGAATTTAAAAAAATAATCTAACAAGTTTTGAAGATATATATCGCTGGTTCTAAATTTTTCAACAATTTCTTTTCTGCTTTTGATAATTTTTTCAGCTATTTCTCTACCAAATTGCTAAAATTTCATTTAATAATTTGTAGAAATCTTTCTTTCGAATTTCTGCTTTCTATCAACAATTCTTCTAGATTTAAAACATTTTTCAGAAATTTTTTTCAAAATTTCTACAAATTTTAAGCAAATTGCGAAGACATATCCAGAAATTTCTCTTTATTTGGTTAAGCATTTTTTTGTAGATTTTTAGAATTTTTACTAAATTTTCTTTCGTACTAATAAAAATCTTCAGAATTAAAAAATAAAAATTGCAAGATTATTATTTTAAGGACGCTATTTTTTTCTGGGTTTGTAGCATTTTTTGTCTCTAATTTTATTTAGCATTTTAAAACAATTTTTAATCCAAAAATTCTGTCCTCTTTAAAATTTTTAGAATTTTTGTTAAGATTTCTAAAAATTTATAAAAATTTTTTTGATTTTGCTAAAAATGAAATTGTTAGGAATTTTTTTTTAGAAATTCTTCTTTCAAACTTTCTTTCAGATTCTTTGAATTTATCAAAAATTTTCTTTTAATTTCTGTCCTCTTCCACATTGTTAGAATTTTCCCCAAGATATATCTAGAATTTTCCAGCAATTATTTTCAATATTTCTACAAATTCCTAGAAATATTTCTTTTTTGCCAAGAATTTTCTAGCAACTTCTCTTACAAGCTTCCTTTTGGGTTTCTAGAATTCTTCCACAATTATTATTTGATTCATAGAATTTTTTAGGAAAGAATCTTTAATTTTTTTTCTAACAATGTTTATTCTGGATTTTTAGAATTTCTCTTCCAAATTTCTAAAACTGTCTCTAAGAATTTATTTAGCATTTTAAAGCCATGTTTTATCTCTTTTTCAATATTTCTCGCAAATTTAATCCCTATTTCGTAGAAGTTCCTTCAAACAGAAATTTTTAATTTTTGGTTCTCCAGAAATTTCTCTTCTCTTCCAAATTAGTTTTAAGAATTTTTCTGCATTTTTTTTTTCATTATTTTTGCAAATTGCAAAAACTTTCTAGAGATTTCTTGATTTTTCCAAAAATACTGTTTAAATTTGTTGCGATTTTTTAAACCATTTCATTTCAAATTTTCATTTAGATTTCTAGTGAATTTTCGGATATTTCTTCTCTTCCAAATTGTTAAATGTTTTCAAGTATTTTCCAGTACTTTTGCAAATTTTCACCGCTTTTTTCTTTAAGGTTATAAAATTTTTGAACAATTCTTTCCAGACTTTTCAGATTTTTTCAGCAGTTTGTTATCCAAATTGCAAGGCAATTGCATCCAAGATTTTTAAAACCTTATTTAAGCAATTTTATTACTGAATTTCTGTTCTGTTTCAAATCATCATTTTTTTTATTCTTCAGCAATTTTTTTTTCAGATTTCTGTTCCCTTTTGAATAATTAACTTTGCCAGTAAAATTTCCTTTTAAAAATTTGAATCAATTTCTCTTCAATTTACTATGAATTTTTTTGCCACTTCTTTTCCAACTTTTTTTAGGTTCATAGACTTTTCCAGCAATATTTTTGTGTTTACTTTTAAGTTAATATTTTCTCTGAAATGTTTAAAGTTTCCAGCAATATTTTGATTCATAAATTTCTAACAATTTCTCTTATAATTTGCAAAATGTTTTTACCAGTTTGCTTATTTTATTTTGCAAAAATTTCTCTTTAATTTATTAGGTTTTTTTTGCCATTACTGTGACAATGTTTCTTCTAGATTCCTAAAAATTTTCAGTAATTTTTTGTGTTCTTTTTCAAATTATTAGAATTTCCTTAAGATATTTATAAATTTTCAAAAAAAAATCCATTTCTAACTAAATTATTATGTTTTACTGATTAGAGGGGGATAGAGAAGTTTAAAGTTTACTCACCCATCATGCATCAAATTTTTACTAATTTACTTACTCAAAATTTTTCATTCAAAAAGTTTTGTAATTAATTTTATTGGAAACCGCGAGTCGATAAGGAATTAAAGTTTATATGAATATGTATGGTGGGTGGCTGGCCTCTATCCCACCCTACAACTAGTAAAACATCATCAAAAATTAGGGAAAGTATTATGATGGCCACATCACTATTTTATTTACTTGTTTTTGCCTTTGAAAAACTTACTCCAAAATCTAAATTTGACCCAAGTAATTTTTTTTTACTATTATTGTAGTCCCTAATTATTCCTTAACAGAATATGCTTTACCCTAAGCATTTTTGTCTTTTGTCTAAAATTAGTCTTAACAACTCTTATTTTTAATGCGACAATTGTGTACATAAAATTTGCGTCTAATAAAGTTAACCTAGTAACATTTATTTCTTAGTTGTTAAAAAAAGGCCCGCTTATTAAGAGGTCATTTTTCAAAGTTATCGCTGCCTTTCACAAGTTTTTTGCAAAATTTTAGCCTCTTCCTACATTAAATCTAGCCCTAGCAAAAGTTTCCCTAGTTGTTCCTAAACTGTTTTCAAAATCTTTATCCAATTTTGTCGGTCCTAGTAACTTCTTTTTAATAGTTGTCTATAGTGGTTTCTAAACATAATCTGCTTTACCCCAAAATTATTTTTATCTATAGATCTATTTCAAAATTATAGTTACCTTTTAAAAGCTTTCTTTGAAATTTCAGCCTCTTCCTGAATTAAATTTACAATAATTCATTTAATTGGTATAATAGTTGCCTCTAGTTGTTCTTAAATAATATCTGTTCATCTTAACAATTTTAAAATTAGAAGCAGCTATAACATGGAAAAATGTTATACCTGCTTCTACAATAAATAATTCAAATACGGTTATCAGCCAATTCCTAAATTAACGTTGATCTTAGTAACTAATTTTTACTACTAAAGTTGTTTCTAAACAAAATCTCCTTTACCCTAAATTATTTTGATCTAGAGATCTGTTTCAGAATTACATTTGCCTTTCAAATGCATTCTCCGAAACTTCATTTTATATCAAAATAAAAGTTGGCCCTAGAAATTTTTTCTTATTTTTACTATAGTTAAAAAAAATTTGCTTGTGCCAAGATATTTTTCTCCTTTCTAAAATTCTTGTTGTTTTTTAAAATTCTTGCTTAAAAATGTATTACGAATATTGTTGTTAGTCCCTTCTTATTCTTTATTATTTATTCTGTATTGCCTTTGCTTCTCCCGCTTACAAAACTACAACAAAAATTGTATGATATACATACTTTTAATATAAATTAAACTTTACTTAGCAAATCTTCTTTCTTTTTACTATCATCATTGTTTCTAACTATTTGGAAACAGAATTTGCTTAACCTAAAGGTATTTTTGTCTAGTGCAGATCTTTTCTTTCAAATTATAGCTGCCTTTCAAAAGCATAGTCCAAAATTTCATTCTCTTTCTAAATTAATGTTGACTCTAGTAACTATTCTTATTGCTATTATAGTTGTTTATAATCGTTTCTAAATAAAGTCTGCTTTCCCTGAAGATACTTTTTGCAAGAAGTCTTCTAAAAACTGTTTCTTCAAATTTATACGAACAATACTGTCAGCCTTCTTATAAACTAAAGTTGGTCCTGTAAACTCTTTTACTATTAAAGGTCTCTCTAGTTATTTGTAAATAAAATATGCTCCTAGATTTTCCAAAATTACCTTTTACAATAATTAATTGAAATAACATTAGCAGCCTCTTACTAAATTAACGTCGGCCTTAGCAAATTCCGTTTGGTAGTTGTATCTAAACAGAATCAGCTTTATCCTAAATTATGTTTATCTCGAGATCTCTTTCAAAATAATAGCTACCTTTTTTCTTTAGAGATTTTTACAACGTTACGTTTTACAATAATTTATTGAAATAATATTAGTGGCCTCTTGCATAACTGACGTCTGTACTAGTAGCTTCTGTTTAGTAGTTGTCTCTAGTTGTTTCTAAATAGAATCTACTTTACAATTAATTATTTTTATCTATAAATCTATTTCAAAATTATAGCTATCTTTCAAAAGCTTTCTCCGAAATTTCTTACTCTCCCTGAATTAAATTTACATTAATTCATTTAATTAGTACAATAGTTGTCTCTAGTTGTTCTTAAAAAATATTTTCTTAACAAATTTTTCTCCGTAGGTTTTTTGCATAATTATTACTCTTTTTAGAATCTTTCTTCAAAATTTGTAAAGAATAATGTTGTCAGCCTCATCCTAAACTTAATCTAGTACCTCTTCTTTTTATTACTATTACTGTCTTTAAATTTTTAAGAACAAAATCTGCTTAATCGTAAGTTATAGCTGCCTTTCAGAGACTTTCTCTAGAATTTCAACCCTTCTCTAAGGAAAAAAAAACACGATAGTTCTCTTTATTTGTTCCCAAATAATCTGTTTTACCTCAAGTATATTTCTCGTAAATTTAACCTAATAACAACAGCCGGTTTCGATCTTTTTGGATCTCATCAGCGTAGCGGAGTTGGAGAGTTGGAGAATCTAGATAGAAGATATTTAGATCTCCGAGTTAACCATCGATACGATGAAACCATAAAGGTGCCATCTATTGTCTAAACAATAATAATACGATAATATACTAATGTTACAATTATCGCTGTTGACAGATCCCTTTAATGTCGGTGTTTATCCACCCATTTTAAATCTAGTGCAACATTTAGATAATAGATGGCACCGTTATGGTTTTATCGTATCAATGGTTAACCTAATAACTTTCTTTTTATTACTATTGTAGTCGTTAGTTGTTTAACAACAAAATTTACTTTACCTGAAAATATTGAATTGTATTTAATCTTTGTCTATCATGCATATAAAGGTTTATTTCAAAATTGGAGCTCTAACTTTAGCTTCTTCCTAATTGTAGTTGGCTTTAGTAACTCCAATTTTGCTATGATGATTATTTAAATAGTTTAGTTTAGATAGTTGTTACTACATAAAATATATCTTTCTTAAAAATAATTTCACTGAAGGTCTTTTCCAAAATTATGGTTTTATCTAAAACGCTGTAACAAAAATTTAAAAAAAATATAGCCTGTCTAGTAACTTTTTACTAGTTTCGTAGTGTCTAGATGTTACTAAACAGAATCTGCTTTATCTAAAGGTATTTTACTTTCAGTGTAGGCAAAAGTCAACAAAATAAGTTGTGACTAGTAATGAAAATGATTGTAGCGACCGTTACTATGTGGTAGTTCATTTTATTTAACCTTGTGACTAGTAACTTTTAAACTTTTAACTAGTTTTGCAGTATCTAGGTGTTAGTTTTATCTGAAGGTATTTTTGTCTAGAAGACTATTTCAAAATTAGAGCTGCATTATAAAAACTTCTTCTTAAATTTCAGCCTCTTCCTTTTTCTGCAGTTATTGTTTTTAGTTGCTTCTTAGAATACATTGGTTTCTCTTAGAAGGCTGCTTCAAAGTGGACAAAAGTTAACAAAAAAAGTTGTGTTTAGTTACTTTTTACTAGTTTTGCAGTCTCTAGGTATTTCTAAACAGAATCTGCTATATCTAAAGGTATTTTTGTCTAGAGGACTATTTTAAAATCATAGCTGCATTATAAAAACTTCTTTAATTTCAGCATTTTCCTTTTTCTGCAATTATTGTTTTTAGTTGCTTCTTAGATACGGTGGCATTGTTTCTTCTTAGAAGGTTCCTTCAGTGTAAACAAAGGTCAACAAGAAAGTTGTGTTTACTAATTTTTTACTAGTTTTGCAGTCTCTAGGTGTTTTTAAGCAAAATCTGTTTTATCTAAAGGTATTTTTGTCTAAAGGACTCTTTTTAAGTTAAGCTGCATTATAAAAACTTCTTTTTAAATTTCAGCTTCTTACTTTTTCTGCAATTTTTGTTTTTAGTTGCTTCTTAGATACGGTAGCATTGTTTCTTCTTAGAAGGTTCCTTCAGTGTAAACAAAGGTCAACAAAAAAGTTGTGTTTACTAATTTTTTACTAGTTTTGCAGTCTCTAGGTGTTTTTAAGCAAAATCTTTTTTATCTAAAGGTATTTTTGTCTAAAGGACTCTTTTAAAATTAAAGCTATATTATAAAAACATATTAAATTTCAGCCTCTTCATTTTTCTACAGTTATTGTTTTTAGTTGTACTTTAAAATACGGTAGCATTGCTTCTTCATAGAAGACTCCTTCAGTGTAGAGAAAAGTCAACAAAATAAGTAGTAATAATAATTACATCAACGTAAATTCATTTTGTTTCAAATTACCATAGTATAGTCATTCACAAACTATTTTAACGTACATTCAATCATTTTTAGTTCTTTTTACAGAAAGAAATACGTTCAAACTAGTGTTGCTTTGATAGCCTTGGTATTTTGTAACACGCAAATTACTTTTGTATTATTCAATGTCTGTCGAAGTATTAGCTAGAGAAGTAGTTGTTTCAAAAGTGATTTGTTCTTGTAGTCTTAATAAGACTCATTTGTTGTAGATTTTACGAAAATATATTCGTGTTTTTTCTATTTATTAAAATAAGTAGTGTTTAGTAACTTTTTTTTGCAATCTTTAGGTGCTTTTAAACAGAATCTGTTTTATCTAAAGATATTTTTGTTTAGAGGACTATTTTAAAATTGAAGCTGCATTATAAAAACTTCTTGTTGATTTTCTGCAATTATTGTTTTTAGTTGCTCATAAAAAAACAATGCTGTCAGTTTCTTCTTAGAAGCAGTCTTAATTGTAGATAAAAGTCAACAAATTAGTTTGTATTAAAACAAAAATAAGAGTTCAATGTTGAGAGTTTATCTCTAAAAATTTAATGTGAGTTTTTATAAAAATTAATTAATCAATATTTCTGTAAGACATTCTCTTCTTCCTTTCTTTCTAACTTATTTCTTATTTTCTTAATCTTACTAAACTTTTTTCTTAAAATCTTCTCCGAAGACTCAGGTAAAGTTAATTAAGTTTAATTTAAGGTTTGTCACTTTACCTTTGTAAGTTTTAAGGTTTATGTAAAATAGTGTTAACAAAGTGTTGAAAGACTTCTGGAGGATTTTATCTCGATATTTTCTTTGTTTAAGGTTTAAGGTTGAAGGTTTAAGACTTATTAATACTTTCATCTCAACGTAAACGATGATTTAAGACCTTTTCTTAAAGTTATACATAAATAATGCTGTTAGAATATATCTGCCACTATTAAACACATTTATTTACAGAAAAAAATTAAATATAATACATATAATACATAATATAACTTCTGATGTAAGTTTTCTATCCAACGGTTATAGACCCTCTGTCTTTTAGCCTGATTATCTATATTTAGAAGATTTTAGAAAAATTCTATGTCAACTAAAATTATATCTAAGGTCTACTTTAAAGTTTTAAAGTTATTAATAATAAATGCTGCCAGTTTTGAGGGACTTAAAAGGTATCTAAGTTTAGTAAAGGTACTATTTTGCAAGTTTGAGGATCAGATTTAAGTGAAGATGTGTCTTAAAATATATTTTTTAGATTTTCGTGTTCTATTTCAAAGTTATAGATAAATGATGCTGTCAGTTTATCTTTTGTAGAAGGCCTTAGCATAATTATATGTCTTCTAAAATTATATATAATATCTTCTTTAAAGTTTTAAAGCTATAGATGGAAATGTTGCCAGTTTTGAGGGATTATGGATGGATTTAGAAGGTGTATAAGTTTAGTAAGGGTACTTAAGGTAGATCTTCTACGGTTTGGATGATCAGATTTGGTCAAAGCTGTGCCTTTAATGGCTTGAACAACGTTTTGGCTTGAATAACTAGATTTCTATAATTAATCAAATTAATTTAATTAATTAAAGACATTAATATTTTCTTTAATTTCGACAGATTGTCCATTCAAAAGTAAACGCCGACGGTTTTAAAGAACAAGGCATTACCTATCCATCAGGTGAAGACCAGTTGAAACTGTTACAGGATGTATATGAAGAATGCAGGGTGGATCCATCGACATTAGCTTATGTTGAAGCACACGGAACAGGTAAAGACTATAATTTATTTCGCCATAAACATACAGGTAAAATTATGTTATTTTTTTAGGCACAAGAGTTGGAGACCCAGAAGAATTAACAGCAATAGACAAATTCTTTTGTACTAACCGTAATAAACCATTACTGATTGGATCGGTTAAGGGAAATATTGGGCATTCAGAACCAGTATCTGGATTGTGTTCAGTAGTTAAAGTAAGTGATTATAATTAATGTAATCAATATTAGAAAAAAGGTTAATACGTGATTAAAAATACTTTGGTAATCATTAGCACTGGAACGAAATTGTAGTCACTTAACAAAAAACGCAGATTAGAAATCTAATTGATTGTAATTAAATAAAACACTTTTAACACAATTGTGGTAAAACAAAGTTAAAAGTGTTTTATTTAATTTTAAATAATTCAAGAACTAATTGATTGTGTTCAGCAATTAAATGAAACCACAATGATCAACTGTATAAATATTCCAAAGATTTTTTTTGATTAATATATTTAATTTATTCAATTATTTACAGGTGTTATTTGGAATGAATTTCGAATACATACCTCCGAATATTCACTATGACAATCCAAGACCGGAAATTCCTGGTTTGATTCAAAATCGTTTACACGTCGTCACTGAAGTTACAAAATGGCCGGAACACAGTAATTTAGCTGGTATGTGTATTGTAATATTTATAATCCTTTAAAGATGTTTATACCTGTTTGTGATTTAGCCATTAACTGCTTTGGTTTCGGTGGAGCCAATTGTCACGTGGTCTTGGAGAAATTGAATAAGAAGAAAGAAATCAAATACGATGGTGTACCGAGGCTGGTCTGTTTCAGCGGTAGGACTAAACAAGCTGTTGAAACTATACAGGAAAATCTGAGTAACAACTATTTGGATTATGATTTTATACGACTGATTCAAGATATATACAGGTAAGTTATTAATAATACTTTTTAATAATAAAAGGTATTAAAGTCTTTTAGATCGTCGTAGAAAATTAACTAGTATTTCCTGAATAATTTGCTCATTTATGTCTTGGTGAACATTCTAAATTAATAGGTTGGGTTCGTTTCATAGATTCAATGAACCAGTGAAACAAACCAAGTGTTTATTAATTCTCTACCTATTATAATTACCTAATAATTTATAAATTCGAAAACATTTCGTAAATCTACAATAAAGAGTCTTATTAAGACTACAAAACAAAGCTTCTCTACCGCGTAAATTCGTTATAATTATAATAAATGTTATAAATAGCTTTAACAAATATGCTTATTTTAAATGCGATAATTTATTGCAAATTTGTTTATTATTTTTTTAGCAAAAACTTGAAGAATCATTTATACCGTGGGTATTCCATACTATTACCAAACAAGACAATAAAAACTTCAGTGTCAAAATTCAACGCCACAGAGAAACATTCCTTGTACTTATGTCTTGGCAATGAAAATGCTCACGGTTGCTCAGTACTCAAAGAATTACAACAACTAACACCATTTAGAGAGACTTATGATAAGTAATAATTTGTTTAATAAGTACAAACCAATTATAACTACCTAACAATTTTAGATGCATTAAAATTTTGCACAAAAATGATGTAGCGATACAGTTGAAAGAAGACGAACCGAACAACATCCTACAAAAAGTACTTACAACAGTAATCATACAATTGGGCGTAATCAACACCTTCAAAGCACTCAATATAACATTTGATTACTTCAGAGGCTATTCAATGGGCGAATTCACGGCCACTTATGCTAACGGCACGTTAACCCTAGAGGAGGCCGTTATGGTATCGTACACCATCAGTAAGCACTTTATTGAATCGTCAAGTTCTGATGGGAAAATATTCGAAAAACTTTCCGAGAAAATGAAATCTATTATAAAATCGAAAAATACAAAGATGAACAAAATGCAAACGTCTACGTCTAATAAGTCTTCGTATGGAAGTGTGGAATACTTTATATTTAATATTTTAAATCCTAGTTTGGTCACCTCAACATTTCCAGCTTTTGAACGTAATGCAATCGTTGTTAACGTAGATTTTAAATGTAATCAGGAGGAATCTATGATTAATCTGGATGTGATTAAAGGCGATTCAGTCGTTTTAAAGTTACTTAATTGTATTGGCAGGTATGTATGAAGCGATCAAATCAATAATGATATAAAATCGTACCTTAACTAACAATAATAGAACAATGTATTAATATATATCTATATGTTCTTGAGTTATGTAAAAATTGTACTAATAATAAAAACGCTGTTTTTAAAATAGTGAAGAAAGAAATTTAACTGCGTTTTTATTATTAATGTATTAATAGAAATTAATTGGATTAATAATTTTAATTAACAATGAGTCTTACTAAGACTACAATTACATTACATTTTAAGTTTTAAAGTATTAATTATTAATTTATATTTTATTTTGTTAGATTGTACGAGTTAGGTTACTGTTCGCGTATAGATAAACTTTATCCAGAAATTAAGTGGCCCGTTTCAGCCGGTACACCAATGTTTTCTCCCCTTATTAAATGGAACCACTCCAAGAAATTCTATGTTCCACGTAAAGAACAGGATCTAATCACCAAAATCAACGAGAAGGTGTGTAGAATAAACGCGGGGGGTAATGACACTTCGTTTTATAAAGGACACATCATTGATGGTAAAGATAATGATCAAAATTTAAAATTTATTACTACAAGTACTTTTTTTCAGGACGTACTTTATTCCCGGCCACTGGTTACATTGTCCTAGTTTGGCAATTGTTCGCCGACGTTGTGGGCGAGCCTCAAGAAAATTTAAGGGTCTGTTTCGAGGACGTGAAGTTCCTGCGCGCGACGACTTTTTCAAAGGATGGGATTTTGTTTGCTGTTATTATTAACAAAGATGGATACTTTGAGGTAAGTGCGGTGAAGTTGGGGATGCTTTGAGGTAACGGTGGTGTATGTCGTAGATTGTCGATGGAGATACTCCGGTGGCTTCAGGGAGGGTGTATATAATGGAGAAGTTTGATAATTTACCGAAGCCTACTAATGATAAAAAGGATGATTACGTGTTGTCGCAGAAAGATATTTATAAGGAACTTAGGTTGCGAGGATATCATTACAAGTAAGTTTGTAAGAAATGTATAAATGGTTACTTTATATTCATGTTTGATGAGTGCATTGTTATATCATGAAAAAATCAATTACTTCTGCTGAAGTTTTTACTTTTCTTTATCTATGGATTTAGTTACAACACATCATTTAATAAATCCCCGGTCTAACTATAAAAAACAATTAATTTTTAGAAATTTGACTTTATTCATCAACTGCCTTTCTTCATTCCAACGCTACTCTAAGTTTTCGATGCCCTTTATGTGAAACGATTTGTCTTTGCTCTCAAATAAGCTTCAGTTTTGGCAATTATTTCTTCATTTCTTATTTTCTTATTTCTATTTCCCACATTGCTCTTGGGGTGATTACAGGCATTTAATATATAAGAATCGTTGTTGGCATACTTTTTTAAATTTATACTTTGTTTATGGATTTTCTTAAATACCAATTTTTGAGAAAAATTAGATGTTTACTCGTACTTTTTAATTCATTATCAAACCAGTAAGGTGCCATTATTCTTAAAAATCTTGGGTTCAAGCGGGAAAATTAAATCAATAGCGTTTGTTAACTTATCAATAAATTTTTGACACTTGTCATTAAAATTTAATTCATGGATCGTAAACTCCAATTACTGGACAGACAGTATATTATAAATTTAAATAAACCATATGTTGTTATAGACCGACATTGAACTATAGAATTACAACTGGGCGAATTCATACATTTAATTTCAACAGCAATTCCATTGTGACCAGAAAGAACATTGTCAAACACTGCACAATTCATATCATTAGACACAATATTAGACCTAGAACCGCGAGTATTTGCAGAAACAAGGGCTTTAAAACCTTTACACATATACCATAAATATCTGCAAAGTTTAAATTCTTCAATAACAGAAAAACGTTTAACTTTTTTATACTACTTTTTATTTTTATACAGCACTTTGTGACTATTTTCGAATTACACAGTAATCAACTTAATTTGATAATGATTACTGTGTAATTCGAAACTAGTCTCAAAGTGTTGTATAAAAATAAAAAATAGTATAAAAAGTTAAACGTTTTTCTGTTATTTATTAAAAATGTACTACAAAGTGAAAGCCTCCCAAAATTCAAGGTTTAAATTCTTATTGTCGAAATTAATATTGTAGTTATAACTATTTTTGGATTATTATACGCAAATTGTTTTTCTATTGTGCATAAAAACTTATTGAAATTAGAAGTTGGTGCTCTATAATGTGCAATGAACAATATTGGGATCTAAGTTTGATTTAATAATGTTGTAGATTTTACGAAATATTTTCGTATTTTTTCTAATTATAAGTTTGAATTGCCGATATTTCACAATCATATTTAACCAAAAATTTGACTATATATTCCCTGTTAAAACAAGGAATAGTGTTACTGATAAAGTTTTAAATTTAATTACATTTGGTTTGTTTCACAATTTTTCTATATTTACTCGACTAGTTCATCAGTAATAGTTCAAAATGTTTCACCAAGTGATCTATAAGAAAGTCATTCAAGAAACAAGGAATAGAATTGAGTGCATAAATAGCTGTTCCTCCATGTAACATATTAGATCTACAAAAATATGAAACATATTTACAATCTGTAATCTGAACAAAATTCATGTTATCCGAATTCAGCCAATGTTCAATAAAACATAGGAAATGATAAATATTAATAATGATTCAATTTCCTTAAATTTATTATTGAATGAATGTATATAAATGCAAAAATTACTGATAAATTTATTTTATCTTTTCTTCCATTTATACTAAAATTAAAATACTGATATGCATTATTATTATTTACGTTTCTAATGTCTTCTTCACTTGCCATGGTTAAAAAACATTTACATACACTCCTGTCCTGATCGATCTTTTAAATGTGACATTTTATTGATCGGAACCGATGAATTTATAAACTGCATTCGTCAGTATATTTAGATATTAATTTTTCAACATAAATATTATTAAAATTGTTTATTTTTAAGTTCTCTTCAATATTGTTAATTGATATTGCCCAATTAACTCTGCTCACATGCAAGTTTCCCATTTTATTTATATCTTGGAATGTGAAATTGTATTCATTTTTGTTTGTTTCTTTCTGACGTTTTTTCTCCTCGTTACCAGCTTGAAATTCGGTTTTAATGCCTCTTCCATTTGATAAAATCGCCGTTGATACGTAGTTCTCGTTTGTTTTTATCATCACCTTCGAATATGTTTTTTTAGTTGGTATTTCTTGAAAAATATCCGAACTATCTCCATTTGTATTTTGTGGAATTGGATTTGCATATTTAACTTCTCTCCTTTGTTTAATAGACGTACTTAATATACACTGGTTTGTTTATTGAAGTTTCCCTTGAAGCTATAATTTTATTTTCAATATTTTTTACCATATTAACTAATGTGTTCAATTGTAGTTACACTCGAGATGAGACTGTCAATTTTTTGGACACTCAGTAATAGATGCATCAATATCATATATCATGTGTTTTAAAGATATCGGATTCAGAAAATCCAGAAAACAAAAATTACAAATAGGTAAATTTTTGTTTTCTGGTTTTTCGGAATCCGACCTCTTCAAAACACATGATGTATGATATTTCACTGCACAAACAAAGTACGAAATACTTTTGTCGTTTAGTGTAACTTGCACTTAATAAGAATTTCAAGCATTGACTATATTTGAACACCTTTAGTTTGCGCCATCGCAATTTTGGATTAAGAGTTAAGGCAATAATATGTAATAATAGTTTTGATAGAAAAACATAAAGAAAAAAAGAAGAATTAGGTAGTTAATTTTATAGTCTTCAATTAAGCGCTTCCAATCTTTACATTTAAATAGAACAAAATGGATGTGAGATATCATCGAAATTTTTTATTGTTTGAAAGGCCTATTGACGCTATTGTGTATGGAATATAACATCATGCAAATGTCCACCGTGGTTTGGTTGGATATCGTGCATCCAAAATGTCCAATTTTCCATGGCTCTTTTACATAAATCGGGCTAAGTTATGTTAGCTTTGAGGGCAGCAGTGATTTGTGACCTATTCGTACAGACCTGCAAAAAAAGAAAACTCCTCAAGGAAATGTCTATTTTATTATTTTTATTAATTTAATCATTTGCCCTTCTACCTTTTCGTGTAGGGCGTTACATACATTTAAATATCTATTTATTATTCTTCTTTCCATTAATTTATTCTGTGTAATAGTATTCCCTCAATTTCTTTATATACTTTATTAATTTCTTTAGTTCTTCCCAGGTATTCCCTTTTCTTTGTGCTTCTTCTCTTATTGCGCTGCTCCAATAATTTCTTGGTCTTCCTCTTTGCTCGTGCTTTATATATTTTCTTGATATTTCTTTCATCGTTTCAGATGTGACCGTACCATCTCATCTGTCTCTCCGCTATTTTTTCATTTATTGGTCTTATCTGTTTTTGATTGATACATACAGGTTCTACTTGTATATCTCGTTCTTTATCCTGTCTCTTCTGGTTTTATTTACTATTTTTCTGAGGAACCTCATTTCCATCGCGTTTAGTCTTCTTTTTGATTTTTTGTCATTGTTCATGATTCGCTGCTGTATATCAAGGTGGGTCTTATAACTTTCTTAACTATTTACATTGTTGTATTGTTTTTCAGCATGTTAAATAGTTTTGCTGTTTTGCCTATTTTTTTATCTATTTTCCCGTTTTTCTCAATTGTTTGTAGTTATCTGTACTGTTCAACTTGTTCTATCTTCTTTCTTCGTATCTTTCTTTCGTGCTCTTTCTCCTCCTGTGCTATTATTATTTATTTTCATGTTGATTTTGGATAATTCATTATGTAATATTTCCAGATTGTATTGCAGGTCTTCCTCTGTATCTGCAATTATTACCATGTCATCTGCAAATAGTATTTCTGTTATTTCTATTAGCTCCATTTTCCAATATCCAATTTTTAATGTTTTCATCTTTTTGCTTCTTTCATCGCCTTTTAAAATAATATTTTTGTTTTATATATACATGTTTTTTAACAGGTTTGTCATTGTCTTTTCCGTTCCTCTGTTTTCTAATTCCTTCCACATGACATCTTTTTTTATCCTGTCAAATACCTTTTCTAAATCTACAAAGCATATGTATATTTCTCGCTTATTTGTCTTACTATAAATATCTGATCCTGAGTACTTTTCTCTCTTCTGAATCCACACTGATTATGTTACTTTTAATTGACCCATCATCCTTTTTTCTAATATTTTTTTTAGTATTTTGCATGGGACGCTTATTAGAGTGATTTCTCTAAAATTTCCTTTATCTCCTTCTTATAAATTCCCATTTTCCATTCTATAGGGGTTTTCCCCTTTTCTACTAATTCCTTCATTAATTCCCTTATTTCTGATATTCCTCTATCACCCATGTGTTTCAACATTTCTGCTGTTATTTCATTCCATCCTGGCGACTTTCTGTTTTTTTTTAATTTTTTAATTGCTTCCTTGACTTTTTTCTCTTTTATCTTCTCTATCACTGCCATATTTGTCTGTTCATGTGTCTCTTCTTCTGTTTCGTGTATCTTATTCTCCTCTGTTTCTTGTTCGATAAGATCTTCGAAGGATTGTCGCCATCTTTTCAAAATTTTATCTTGGTTTGTGATTATGTTTCTGTAAGAAAAGTCTAACGTGGTTAAAGCATAAGATTTCGGTGGCCAGTTCACATCACCTCCACGTGAGATGGCAATCCCTTGTGCAGAATGTCCAATGTGAAATGTCCTGTTAAAACCATATGTCACTGGTGTCCATATCATCCAATTCAGGCTAAAAGAATTTGGTATTCATCGACCTATAGCGCTTGCCCTTGTAGGTGGTGGCCAAGCCAATGTCATTCTCAAACAAATATGGACCGAAGACACCGCCAGCACACCAAAGAGTTTTGGTTTTCTTCTGTTCTCTTTTTCTTGGATCTCGTTTGGATTGGTTTCATTTTTAATTTAAAATTTAAGTTTAGAGTGTTGCCATTCCGTTTTATGTTTGAAACATCTTCCAAGTTCATTTTATTGATGAATTTTCTAATTACGAAGTCAAAATTTTAGTTTTTTCAAAATTTAAGTTTGGATTGTTACCATTCTGTTTCTAGTCGAACTGTATCACTTATTTTCTAGAATGCTAAAAAACTTTCATTGTTGATGATCAATAAAAATAAAGAGAATGGTTGCGACCGTTACTACGTGGTAATCCATACTTACACTGAATTGAAAAATTCACTATAATTATGTGTGGTTAAAACATAGTGAATTTTTCAATTCAGTGTAAATATGAAAAGTTAATTCCAGGATTATTAGAATGTTTTCAGAAAATTTTAATTTCCTTAAAATTTATGTTTGAAGTATTGTCATTCTGTTACTAGTAAAATTACATTACCTTTCTTTAAAATATTCAAAGTACCTGTATTGTTTATATTTAAAAATTAAAAAAAAAAAATTAATAACGTGGTGAAAATTTTACTTTTAAGAAACTTATGTTTCGAGTGTAGTCGTTCTCATTTTTTCTGTAGAACTGCATCACTTAGTTTCTAGTACATTAAAAATATCTTTATCTTTATAATTAATGTTTAAGAGATAATTAGAAAAAAACACGAAAATATTTCGTAAAATCTACAACAAATGAGTCTTATTAAGACTACAAGACTCATTTGTTGTAGATTTTACGAAATATTTTCGTATTTTTTCTAATTATTAGTTAATTTTCTACAACGTAAAGGACTTATATATTTTATTATCAAATGTTTAAGAGCTTTTTCAACTTTGTTTATGCAATTTTTAAAATTTATTTATTAACTTTCTTAAAATTTAAGTTTTATGTGTTGTCATTTTGTTTTTAGTGAAACTACATAGTCTATTATCTAAAATGTAAATCATTTGAGTTGTACAAAGTTATCACTATTAGTCTTAATAAATATATAACTGTAATATTTCCACTCTACAGATTTTAAATATTTAGTCTTTGATTGTTTAATTTCTAAAGAGTTTTAAGGTTTATAGTTTATGGTGAGGAATTTAGAGTTACATTTTTAGACATATAATTCATGACTTAAAACTTACAGTTTACAGATTAGGCTTCGTAATCAAGTTTATAGTATGAAGTTTTTGTTTTTGTGTTTTTATAGATATAGAAATCCAAAACTTAAGTTTACAGAAGTGTAAGAGTTTAACATTTTTGTTTTTGGGATAATTTTCTTACAGTTTGCAGTTTAGAGCTTACAGTTTAATCTTTAAACTCTAATGAGTTTTGTAGTGATTTTTTTAAATTTTTGTAATTTATGTTTAGAGTGTTGCCATTTTGTTTTTAGTATGATTATATCGTGTATTTTGTACTGTATCAAAGATAACTTTATTGTTAATGTTTGAAACAGGGTTTATAGTAGAGGATTTAGAGTTTGAGATTTAGAGATTAAAAATTCGTCATTTAAAATTTAATCTTGAAGCTTTAATCTAATTTCTAAAGTCTAAACTTTAAAGTTTACAATTTACAGATTAGCTAGTATTAATCTAAAATCTCAAAGCTCTAATTTCTAATCTCTAAATTATAATGTTTACAATTTACTGATTAGAGTTTTGAGTCTCGAGAGTATATAAGTTTTCGTTTTCATTTCGATTCTTTTTAATAATAAATTCTAAATTCTAATCTCTAGAACCTAATCTGTAAACACCTATAGGTTTAAAGTTTATAGTTTAAAATAGAGAGTTTAGAGTTTAGAGATCTAAAAAATGATTACAAAAATAAAATCACAAAATTTCAATCTTAAAAATACAACCCTCTAAACTGTAAATTATAAACTGTAAACTCTAACCTTCTATTCATAATTTTTAATTTATAATTTGCAGTTTAGAGTATGGAGTTTAAAGTTTAAAGTTCACATTGTGTGTATTTGTGGATAATTTCTAAACAATAAACTCTAAACTATTAATCTACAAATTCTAAGCTTTAAACGCTAAGCTCTGAAGGTTTTTTTAGTTTAGACTATGAGGTCTTAAGAGTTTAGTTATTGCTTGTTATTATTTTATTTTGTAAATATTAAACTCGAAGCTCCAAACTGTAATCCATAAAATACAACGTTGATTCTTCACAAGTTACAGCTTGGATTTATAATTTATGGTAAAGAGTTTAGATTTTAATGATTAGTGATTTAGAATTAATAATTTAAATGTTGTTTCCAGTTTAGAGTTTGAAGTCTCAATAAATATAAATTCTATACTTTAAACTCCAAAGGGTTTATATGTTCAGAGTTTAAAAGTTTAGTAAATGGTTTCGAGTTAAATTCTTTAAACTTTAAGAATTGATAATTCAAAATTTATAGTTTACATATTCAGTTTGGAGTTAGTTTCAGAGTATAAAGAGTTTATTTCTGTTATTAATTTTATAAACCCTAAATTCCAAAGTTTAGAGTCTCAAGAATTTCGGGTGTTTGTTAACAATATTTTACAGTTTACAGCTAACAGTTTAAACCTAAAACTCTAAACTGTAAAGAGTTTAAAGTTTAGATTTAATGGTATAATTAACAGTTAAGAGTTTTGAGTCTTAAGTTCAGAGTTTAAAATATATTAATGCCGAGCTTGTGGTAAGTTAAGAGTACGTATACATGTTCAATGGGTGACAAATCAGGCGAACGAGCAGGAAACAGTTTCTTCCAAAAGAACATGTTGGAAAATGAACTTTTTCGGTCCCTGAAGATATGGAAGCGTAGGGGTTATAGCAAATTGGCAATGAAAACTAAGGGTGGTCTGCTACCATAACATATTTCAACCCACATCGTCACTAATTGTATGCAAATGTTGAATTTTCACGTTTTCCAGGCATCCGTCTGATCCTCCTATGACTCCTATTTCTCTTCCCATCAGTTAATTGGAAAAAATATTACTTTTGTATTATTAGTACTTATTATTATATATTATGTACTCTTGACATTGTTTTCAAGTTCAGAAGGAAACCGTGAACAACAATTTGCAAAATTTACAGTTAATTACACACTAAATGGTTTATTTCTTCAAATGTATATATCTCAAATCAAATGTTCAGAGGTTGATTTAATTTTCAGAGGTGCATTTAAAGCTGTACAACGGATGCACGGTAGTGAAGGATACGTTGCATGGAATTCAAACTGGATTCCGTTCCTCGATAACATGCTGCAGCTATCCATCATCAAGGCAGACACCAGATCTTTAGCGGTGCCAACCGGTATCGATCGTATACTTATTGATCCCGAGTATTTTCTAAGATATATCGAAAAGTTGGACGAAGAAAAAGTTGTTCCATGTTATGTAGATAAGACAACCATGACTATACAGTAAGTACTTTTTAATCCTTCTAGTTGGTAGATTAAGCTATTTACTTAACTAAGGTTGATTGATTTTGATCCTTTCTGAATAAGAACTTCACCGATTAAAATGTATCTGTGCTGTATTTTTAAAAGCTGAATCATTGGAGTATTTTCTTCTTCTAGCAGAAAAATCATTCAATATTATAGCAAAATTACATTTATTTTATGCACAGATAAAAAGATTTAATAATTTCCGTAGCTATTCTTCAATCACAAAACTATTTATTTAATTGAAGAGGCGGATACATGATGAAATTCTAAAACACATTGAAATAAAACAACACAGTTGGGAAACCCTCCCAACTGTGTTGTTTGATTTCAATTAAACTATTTAAGTTTGATTGTGTACTATTTAAAAAATAATTTTAGCACATCAGGTATACAAATCATAGGCCTACGCGCTTCGACAATCTCACGCAAGCGCCAGATGTACCAACCAGTTTTGGAAACTTACAAATTCACTCCTAACAACATGAAGACGAACATCAGCACCTCCACCAGAATCAACATGCAGATAGTTTTGGAAAACAAGCCAGTCGTCAATATGAAGATTTTAGAAATCATCAACGACGCTTCGGACTCCCTTCAACCGTTAAGTCCGGAGATTGTTAAGGTTCTAGAAGACCTACCCTTAATCCAACCGGAAATTACGTTATTCTCCAAAAAGGAAATTGATGTTGAAATGAAAGGGATACAACTAGAGACGGAAAAAGTTTCTTATGATAACACCGACATTATCTACATAGGAACGAATATATTACAAAACGAAAAGGTAAGGTAAATGTATAGTCCGTAAGACATAATGATTGATGTGTTATTTTAGAATATGAAAAACGCAATGTCTGCTATTGTTGAAGACGGTTATATCATTACAATTGAAACGGTTGAATATAAAAATAATATTTCTTATATTAAAATTTTAACAACACATCAGATTAATAATAAATACGTTTATTTGCTTACAAAATCAAAACAAATCAAAACAAATCCTTTAATCATTAATGTATCACGTCTGGAAAATATTGATGCTTGGTTGGATATGATAAAAACTAATTATAAAAGTAAAGATAGGATTATTTTATACGCACAAGGTAATGACCTTAATGGAATATTGGGATTAACCAATTGTATTAGGCGTGAACCTAACGGGGAAAAAGTATCATGTTTCTTTATACGAGACAAGGCTCCAAATTTTGATCAAAATGATGCTTTCTACAAACACCAAATTGATAAATGCATGGGTATTAATGTCTATCAAAACGGTCAATGGGGTACGTATCGTCATTTAATATGCAATCCTAACGCTAAAGTTGAGACCACACACTTTTATGGATCGACTGGTGTTAGAGGCGATCTTTCAAGCTTCGATTGGTTTGAAGGAAAACTATCAGCTAAATATGACGATATTCAACATGTAAGTTGCAAAATTTATTTAATGATATTTAGTATTAATTAATAACTTCCAGATTTATTATTCATCATTAAACTTTAGAGACGTAATGCTTGCTTCTGGGAAGTTACCAATAGAGTCGATTACTACAAATAGGCTTGAGCAAGAGTGTGTAGTTGGTTTTGAATTTTCTGGTCGTGATAAGGAGTAAGATATTTAATCATTAAATTATTGCAGTGTTAATATTTTTAAGTATTTTAGTGGTAATAGGATTATGGGGGTTACACAATGCGGATCAAATTCGAATTTGGTACAAACTAAATCCGTATGGAGGGTTCCATCATTTTGGTCACTAGAGGATGCTGCGACAATTCCAGCTGTGTATTTAACTGTTTTAAAATCTTTTCATGTAAGATTAAAACTTATAATTAATGTTAGAATTTACAATATTTTTTTTAAAGGAGGCGGAATTAAAGCACGGACAATCAATTTTGATTCATTCGGGAACTGGTGGAATTGGACAGGCTGCTCTTAATGTATGTGAATACTATAACTGTAACGTGTTCACTACAGTAGGAACTGAAGATAAGAAACAATTTTTATTAAAAAATTATCCTTATCTAAAACCGTCGCATATAGGAAATTCAAGAAACACCACGTTCGAAGAGATGATTATGCGCGAAACAAACGGTCGAGGTGTTGATCACGTCTTGAATTCCCTATCAGAAGATAAGTTGCATGCATCAGTGAGATGTTTAGCGAAAGGTGGTTGTTTCACAGAAATTGGAAAGTACGATTTATCGAATGATACGCGTATTAGTGCGGATTTAATGACGAAGGGTTGTACATACCAGGGAATTATGTTAGACGCCAGCTTCAAAAGTACTGAATTAATTGAATTTTTCAAATCGCTTTTGGATAAGGCCTACATTAAACCTCTAAAACGGACCGTTTTCGAAACCGATGAACTCGAAAACGCCTTCAGATACATGACGACTGGTAAACATATGGGTAAAGTGGTGATTAAAATTAGAGATGAAGAGAAGGATGCTAAAGTAATGCCAACTAATATAACTCATTATGCTATACCGAAGTGAGTTTTAATGTTTGCGTTCAGTTTCTTAAAATGATGGTTGTTTATTTTATAGGTTCTATTGTGATCCTGATTTATCGTACGTGATTCTGGGTGGTTTGGGAGGTTTCGGATTGGAATTGGCTGATTGGTTGATGCTGCGCGGTGCAAAAACTCTTATTTTATCTTCTAGAAATGGGATTACTAATGGGTATCAACAAAGTAGGATTAGGTAATTTATTAATTACTATTTTCCTAAAAAAAACAAATAAGTGAAGCAAGAAATTTTATAGATTTTTCCATTTTACAAATTTTAACCTGTAAAAGTAATAACTATTTTTCTTCAAATATTTAATTTGTGTGTTCAATTTAGTGTAAAAGTAATGATTGCTTGTTTAATATAAATTTTAAAATTTGTAGGAATTGGGAGGCTAATGGAGTCCAAACAGTTATTCTCAAAGATGACATTACCACTTTTGAAGGCTGTAAAAGTTTAATAAAAAAAGCAAATAACGAAGCACCGATTGGTGGTATATTTAATCTAGCAGTCGAGTTACGTGATGCGCTGCTGGAAAATTTAACACACGCAGACTTTCACATATCCTTACGTCCAAAAGCCTACGCCACCATCCACCTGGATAAAATTTCAAGGTCGCAGTGTCCACGCCTCCATCAATTTGTTGTATTTTCATCGGTTTCTTGCGGTAGAGGAAATGCGGGACAATCAAATTATGGAATGTCTAACTCTATAATGGAAAGAGTTTGCGAGGAAAGGAAAGCCGCTGGTCTTCCAGCTCTTGCAATACAGTGGGGTGCTGTTGGGGACGTCGGTTTGGTCGCTGAAATGCAGAAAGAGGCCACCGAGATCGCCATCGGTGGTACTTTACAACAAAGGATTACGAATTGTTTAGATGTACTCGATAAATTCCTAAAACAAAATGAACCGGTGGTATCCAGTATAGTCGTCGCGGAGAAATTTGGTTTGAGGAATTCAGATAACCTAGTTAATGCTGTGCTGAACATGTTAGGACTTGCTGATATGAAGACGATTAGTTTGCACGCTACACTAGCGGAATTAGGTATGGATTCGATGATGGCTATAGAAATTAAACAGACTCTAGAGAGGGATTATGATGTGTATTTATCTGTACAGGATATGAGAACATTAACATTCACCAGGTACAAATTTAGTTTGAAGTATATATGAAAGAAATAACTAAACACTTGTAGATTATTGGAGATAAATGAATCGAGAGGTGCTGGAATTGTTTCAATAGAAGAACCCACATTCGACGTTGTGAAATTATTAAATCTCACCTCGTTCGATGAAAACAATTACCAAAAATTGATCGTAGAAAATGTTGAAGGTAAAGATATGTCAAAACCAGTATTGATGCTACCGGGTATTGAAGGTGCACATGGTAATTTACAAAGTTTAATGGATAATCTTCGGTATGCGTCGAGTTGTCTACAATATAAAATGCTTGATGAACATAAATCGCTCGAAGAGTTTTTTCAACATTATTATCCAGTAAGTTTAAACTGTTCAGAAAAAGTGTTATATTAATATTTACCTATTATTATTCAACATCTTTATTACAGTAACTTATTTACAAATATTTATAATATTCTATATATTCACTATGATTGGTGTTATTATCTACGTTTTGGCTAATATGTTGTAAGCTAGTAAAAAGTGTAGATATGATTTTTCAATATTTTAGATCGCCAAAGAATTGTGCACAAAATCGAAAACATTCAACATCGTCGCTCATTCGTTTGGAGGAGTGCAAGCATTGGAAGTAGCCTTAAGACTGGAGAAGAATGGATATGTTGGTAAAATAGTCTTAATGGATAGCTCACCAGACCAGATGTTTAAATTGGTATCGATGTTCAATCCAGAGTTCGATGCCGAGTTCGAAACCAAAATTTTGATGAGATTAATGGAGTCGTATGTTCCCGTTCAAAAACTACCAGAAGTGCTCGTTAGTATATAAAAATTAGATTTCGGCCTATAATTATCATTAGAGACTCTTAATTATTAGTGATAATATCAATTGTATTCTTTACATACTCAAAGATTATTGCAGAAATTATTGGTACGGAAATAATAATTTCATGTTTTTAATAAATATGTATTTTGAATAAAATTAATTACAACTATTATAATTGTAGGCTCGTTTGCAAACAACAAAGAGTACGGAAGAACGAAAACAAATTGCCATCACCACCATCCCCGATGATTCGAGTGCGCTCAGACGATACTTGTACGATACTGGTCTAAGCATCTTCGCTCTTCTGCTTGCCTTCGTCAAGTATAAATTTGTGCCAGACAGGAAACTGAAGTCGAAAGTTTTATTATGCAAGCCCGCGTTTGCAGCGGCGAGGGATTTGCCTGAAGATTACAATCTTTCCAACTACGTGGAAAATTTGGAGATTCAAACGTTCGACGGAGATCACCTCACCATTTTAGAAAACAGCGCTATGCATGAAAAAATCAATGACTTCTTATCCAATTGAAGCAGCAGAAGCTGTTATCTACTGAACAATTCTTTCATGTTAAATTTCTAAAATTGTTTTTGCCTTAATTAAGATAAATAAATGTGTGAAACATTTATAACTAAAGTGTAGTTATTAATTATTAAAATCATGTCTTAATTATGGTGTAAGGATAGAAATTTATATTCATTTACTTTCCTTACACTGTAATTGTGAGTGCCTACCACCGGAGGTTTACCTTTAAACTTTTAACCAAGTTTAATGTATGTTGGGTTGCATATAACGTTAGTCCATTACAGAAAGAATTTTTAATATTTGGATTATTATTGACTATCTGAATCTCAAATTTAAATATGCCTAGCTCGTCATTACCTAAAAATTCTATTGGCACAAGAATTAAAGCCACAGGATGCTTGTCAAAGTGATTTTATTTCTGGCAAATTGATCTCCAACAGAAGTGTTCTGCATGTAGACCATAGGAGTCGAGGACTTTTTCTTATAGAATTTTTATTTATAATTTTAATATTGTATAAATAATTTAGTACACATATGATAGCAATTTATTATTAGAACATGCAATTCAATTTAGATTCGTTCTTTATTATGTCTTGTTGTTTTTTGTATCCGAATTTCCTTTTTGAATATTATTAAACGTAATACATCTATATTACAATCAGTTTCAAAAGACTCGCTTGGAATAAATGCAATATCTTGTGCCTTAACAGGAAATGCAATTTTCTTTTCCGATAGAAAGGAAATCCCAAGGAGCTCTCGATTTGATTACGTAAATATTGTGCAAGGAAGAATATTTCAATTGGATCTATTGCGTTTAGATCGAAATAATCGAATGTGTAAATACAAATATTCATTTAAAGCGAGATTATTTTAATTGCGAAATTAACGAAATCAATTCACGTCTTCTTTTTTTTTGTGTGCGTCGGCAGAGGAGTGGACTATGCAAATTTGTAATTACACGGTATTCCCTTTTAAATTAATTTATATTCATGTTTATTCATGGGGCGCTCACTTTCACCGTGTACTCACCGCCGCCCCCCCTGCGCTAACCGCTTTCCGTTATTAATTAAAAAGGGCGCCGTGCTGGAATATGAATCGTTCACTGGCAGAAGGCCGGACAAAAAGTTGGACTTTTGAATGAATTCGTGTTTGTTTATTGTGCAAATAATTTTACATAATGGCTTTACTGATTAATATTCGGAATTTCACCCACTCACAACTCGTTATGTTGTCTGACGTAAAAAAATAGGGATGTGATTAAAATATTATTTATGATTGTCCTCTGTTATAATAATTATATTAATTTAACATAACTCTTAAAGCTTTTAGATTAAATAAACAATTCAGGTCTATAAAGGTTAAATTTGAAACCATCATTGCTAAAATTTGTAGGATTATAAATATACACTATGTAATATAAACAGATAATAATTTAATCGTTTCTACAACGAACTAGAGGATTTTAATACATTTTATTATGATGTGATATTATTCCTCACCTTGCTTCAGAATCTTTAATGGTAATTCAGAATTTTCACTCTATCAGAAAGTACATTATATTTTCAACCAACAGTTAATTAATTTTATGTAAATTAAATATTGATTTACAGGAGCAGTATTATAAAAATAAAAGTAATAATTAGAATTAATTATTTTGATGAACTATAATGTACCAGTTTTATTACTTTTTTTTCTGTGAAATCATGTTTTACAAACTCCTGAATATCAACAAGTAATAAATTTATGTGCAAGAAAAGGACCCGTTTTATCGAGTCACACCACCGGATAAAGCCGTCACATCTGGCCCCCGTCCAAGTTCAACTGGTCCCGGGGGCGATTCCGGAGTTTTATTGTTTGTTTATTGGATATTCCGCGGTGGCCGATATTAATCTCCGAAATATAATATTTCGCGGTCTGACGGTAAAGGCGCCATCACAAACAAAACGACGGCTACGACGTTAATGGCAATACGGAGCATCCGACGCATATTAAGAATGGGCAATCAATCAACTCGCCGCGATTACGCCATTTACATATTGTTTTATAAACATTTACATATCTCGCAAGGGAAGTGAATTTATTACGCCCGCTCGGAATAAACGTGTTGCGCTATGGTAATTGCTGGATTATTATAATTTTCCCTGGAATTATTCAATAACAAAAAAAAACGTACAGTGCGTTTCGTAAAATAATAAAGTAGTTAATTTATCATTAAAATATTAACAACAATTTATATAAACATAGAAGTACCACAAAATCAACAGGAAGATTTAGTTTCGAAAAATTAAATCGTGGATATTCATTAGATACGTACACAACAAGTGAAGGAATATATTTTAAACATAGTGACAGAAAATCTCAAAATAAGCACTAGGTGCTAAGGACTTAAGTTATATTGCTAGTTGAAGAAGACATGTTCTGTAGTATCTTCTCCTCCGTAGTATATGTAGTTATCTTGGGATAGAAATTATCATTTACAGATTTTGTAGGCAGGGTTTTAATAGTATTTTTATGATTTCCAATGGAATCTTTTTAGGCCCAGGTGGCCTTTTACCTTTAAGCTTGTTGGCGCCTGTTTTAGTCCCTCCACAGCGAAATTGGACGGGTTGTTAAATGATATTTCTTTGATCTGTGTGATTCGTACGGCTGGAAACAGATCAGCAGCAGTTCTACGCTTTTTTTCCTTATTTAGTTCAACAGTCTTTCAAAGTGGACACTTATGACAAACTATCTTATTTTCCGTTCTCACAGGTTTGTGTCTATATCTTTTATCGTGTTGTCCCAACTTATTCCTTCAGCTTTCAAGATTTCCCTTTTATTCTCTTTTTTTCAATCTATAGTCTCCCTCTAGGAGTCCTAGTTACTGCTGTCATGTTCCTCTGAACCTCTAGCTCTGGTCAAACCTTACCCTCCTTTCCGGGCTTCACCAATCTCCGTCCTCCATCAGTATACCCTTTTTTGAGTTATATTTCCTTTGAGTTTAAATGTTTCATTAAATGCGGTGGTTAGTACCCTCATAACTGTTGTAGCACTGTTATTATTGTACAGCTTCATTTTGAGTTGCTTTAAGTATCTGTCTTTTTTCTTTACCAGGTGCTTTCGAGCTTTGCTTAGTATTTTCAGCACTAGCTATCTTTGTGAGGAAGTTGAAATTGTATTATCAGGTTATATAGGGCCATCCATTCCCTGCCTCTTTGATCTTGCCTTCCTACAGTCGGGTCTTGGCATTGAGGTCGCCAGCTATAATGATTTCATTCTTTGTGGCCTTCATTCAGTTGTCAAATAAACACTTCTTTTAGTGGAATATCAAAAATACATTAATTTTTTTATCAAATTTTAGATTTTGGAAGAAAATTTGTGTTCGGAATAATTTTTTAGAAATATTTGAAACATCTAATGCAAACTTATTTTCCTTGGCTCAAGTTTATCAAGTTTAGAGTTTCACAATTTTGTTTCTAAACACTCTGTGACGATTGTTTTATTGGAAAAAATATGTTAATTTCTTTATCAATTTTAGATTTTGCAGACAAATTTGCGTTTAGAATAAGTTTTTAGAAATGTTTAAATCATCTAATGCAAACTTATTCTCCATAGGTCAAGTTTAGGTTTTCAAAATTTTGTTTCTAAACAATCTGTGGTGATGTTTTAGTGAAATATCAAAAATATGTTAATTTTTTTTATATCTTTTAGATTTTGTAAACAAATTTGCGTTCAGAATAATTTTTTAGAAATTTTTAAATCATCGAATGGAAACTTATTTCCCATAGGTCAAGTTTGGACTTTCAGAATTTTGTTTCTAAACAGAATGTAGCGATTTTTTTAGTAAGATATCAAAAATATGTTCACTTTTTTTCAATTTTAGATTTTGCAAACAAATTTGTATTCAGAATAATTTTATAGAAATGTTTAAAACATCTAATGCAAACTTATTCTCCATAAATCAAGTTTGGAGTTTCACAATTTTATTTCTAAACACTCTGTGGCAATTGTTTTAGTGGAATATCAAAAATATGTTAATTTTTTGTCAATTTTACCTTTTGCAGGCAAATTTGTGTTCAGAATAATTTTTATAGAAATTTTTAAATCATCTAATGCAAACTTTATTTCCATAGATCAATTTTGAAGTTTCAAAATTTTGTTTCTTAATACGCGATTGTTTTATTGGAAAATCAAAAATTTGTTTTTTTTTTTTTATTAATTTTATATTTTAGAGTCAAATGCAAACTTATTTCCCATAGATCAAGTTTGGACGTTCAGAATTTTGTTTCTAAATACATTGTAGCGAAATTTTAAGTGGGATATAAAAAATATTTTCACTTTTTATCAATTTTAGATTTTGCAAACAAATTTGTGTTTAGAATATTTTTTTAGAAATTTTTAAATAATCGAATGCAAACTAATTTTCCATAGATCGAGTTTAGAGTTTCACAATTTTGTTTCTAGATACTGTGGCAATTGTTTTAGTGGAATATCAAAAATATGTATATTTGTTATCAATCTTAAATTTTGCAGACAATTTTGTGTTCAGAATATTTTTCTAGAAATATTTAAAACATCGAATGTAAACTTATTTTCCATAGATCAAATTTGGAGTTTCACAATTTGGTTTCTAGACACTGTGTGGCAATTGTTTTAGTGGAATATCAAAAACATGTCCATTTTATTATCAATTCTAGATTTTGCAGACAAATTTGTCTTTAGAATAATTTTCTAGACACTTTTAAATTATCGAATGCAAACTTATTTGTCGTAGATCAAGTTTGGAGTTTCACAATTTCTTTTCTAAACACATTGTAGCAATTTGTTTAGTAAGATATCGAAAATATTTTCACTTTTTTTTCAATTTTAGATTTTACAGACAAATTTGTGTTTAGAATAATTTTCTAGAAATTTTTAAAACATCGAATGCAAACTTATTTTACATAGATCAATTTTGTAGTTTCACAATTTTGTTTCTAGACACTCTGTAGCAATTGTTTTAGTGGAATATGAAAACTTTCTTTACTTTTTATCAATTTTAGATTTTGCAGACAAATTTGTGTTCAGAATAATTTTGTAGAAATATTTAAACATCGAATGCAAACTTGACTTACTCGATTTTCGATTTTCCATAGATCGAGTTTAGAGTTTCACAATTTTGTTTCTAGACACTGTGTGGCAATTGTTTTAGTGGAATATCAAAAATGTGTTTATTTTTTATTAATCCTAGATTTTGCAGACAAATTTGTGTTCAGAATAATTTTCTAGAAATTTTCAAATCATCTAATGTAAACTTATTTGTCGTAGATCAAGTTTGGAGTTTCACAATTTTGTTTCTAGATCCTGTGTGGCAATTGTTTTAGTGGAATATCAAAAATATGTATATTTGTTATCAATGTTAAATTTTGCAGACAAATTTGTGTTCAGAATATTTTTCTAGAAATATTTAAAACATCGAATGTAAACTTTTTCTACATAAATCAAATTTGGAGTTTCACAATTTTCTTTCTAAACACTCTGTGGCAATAGTTTTAGTGAAATATCATAAATATGTTAATTTTTTGTCAACTTTACCTTTAGCAGGCAAATTTGTGTTTGGAATAATTTTTTAGAAATTTTGAAATCATCGAATGCAAACTTCAAATCATAAATCAAATTTGGAGTTTCACATTTTTGTTTCTATACACTCTGTGGCGATTGTTTTAAATAAATATCAAAAATATGTTCATTTCTTATTAATTTTAGATTTTTCAGACAAATTTGTGTATAGAGTAAGTTTTTAGAAATTTTTAAATCAACTAATGTAAATTTATTTTCCATAGATCAAGTTTGGAGTTTCACAATTTTATTTATAAATACTCTGTGGCGATTGTTTTAGCGAAATATGAAAAATATGTTAATTTTTCATCAACTATAGATTTTGGAGGCAAATTTGTGTTTGCAATAATTTTTTCGAAATTTTTAAATCATCGAATGCAAACTTATTTCCCATAGATCAAGTTTGGAGTTTCACAATTTCATTTCTACACACTCTGTGGCGATTGTTTTAGTAGGTTATCAAAAATATATTCCATTTTTATTTACTTTAGATTATGCAGGCATATTTGTATTCAGAATAGTTTTTTTAGAAATGTTTAAATCATCTAATGCAAACTTATTCTCCATAGATCAAATTTGGAGTTTCAAAATTTTGTTTCTAAATACTTTGTAGCGATCTTTTTAGTAGGATATCAAAAATATTTTATTTTTTTATCAATTTTAGACTTTGCAGACAAATTTGTGTTCAGAATAATTTTTTAGAAATTTCTAAATCATATAATCAAAATTTATTTTTCATAGATCAAGTTTGGAGTTTCAGAATTTTATTTCTAAACACTCTGTAGCGATTTTTTTAAGTAAATATCAAAAATATGTTAATTTTTTATCAAGTCTAGATTTTGCAGACAAATTTGTGTTTAGAATAAGTTTTTTAGAAATTTTTAAATCAACTAATGCAAACTTAATCTCCAAAGATCAAGTTTTAAGTTTCACAATTTTGTTTCTAAATACTCTGTGGCAATTGTTTTAGTGAAATATCAAAAACTTGTTCATTTTTTTTATCAATTTTGGATTTTGCACACAAATTTGCGTTCGAAATAATTTTTTAGAAGTTTTTAAATCATCGAATGCAAACTTATTTTCCATAGATTAAGTTTGAGGTTTCACAATTTTGTTTCTAAACATTTTATTTCAACTGTTTTAGTAGAATATGAAAAATATATTCATTTTTTATCAATTTCAGATTTTACAAACAAATTTGTGTTCAGAATAATTTTTTAGAAATTTTTAAAACATCTAATGCAAACTATTTCTACATAAATCAAGTTTGGAGTTTTACAATTTTCTTTCTAAACACTTTGTGGTAATTGTTTTAGTGGAATATCAAAAAAATATTATTTTTTTGTCAACTTTACCTTTTGCAGGCAAATTTTTGTTCGGAATTAATTTTTAGAAATTTTTAAATCATCCAATGTAAACTTATTTTCCATAAATCAAATTTGGAGTTTCACAATTTTGTTTCTATACACTCTGTGGCGATTGTTTTAAGTAAATATCAAAAATATGTTTATTTTTTATCAATTCTAGATTTTGCAGACAAATTTGTGTTTAGAATAAGTTTTTAAAAATTATTAAATAAACTAATGCAAATGTTCCATAGATTAAGTTTGGAGTTTCACAATTTTATTTCTAAACACCCTGTGGCGATTATTTCAGGGGAATGTGAAAAACATGATATATTTTTTTATCAAACTTAGATTTTGGAGGCAAATTTGTGTTTAGAATATTTTTTTATAAATTTTTAAATTATCGAATGCAAACTTTATTTCCATAGATCAAGTTGGAGTTTCACAATTTTGTTTCTAAACACACTGTGGCAATTGTTTTAGGTAAGTATAAAAAATATGTTTATTTTTAATCAACTTTAGATTTTGCTGGCAAATTTGTGTTCAGAATTTTTTTTAGAAATTTTTAAATCATCGGTAGCAAACTTATTTTCCGTAGGTCAAGTTTGGAGTTTCACAATTTTGTTTCTAAATAGTCTATGGCGATTATGTTAGTAGAATAACAAAAATACGTTCATATTTCATTAATTTTAGATTTTTGTAGACAAATTTGTGATTAGAATAATTTTTTTACGTTCATATTTTATCAATTTTAAACTTTGCAGACAAATTTGTGTTCACAAAAATTCCATGAATAGTCCTGTAACATTAACGTAGATATAATATTAACAAAAGTTACTTTAATGTGCTTCGAAATGATCATCTCCAATAACTACATATCGCTGAGATCTGCTTTACTGTCTTGGAAGCTTTTCAAGAAGGCTTCTTTTGTCAAGTTTCGTTGGATGTCAGGAACATCGTCAAATCTCTTTTCAGGACTATTCACCAGACTATATTGTCAGATGTAATAAAAATTTCGTATAGTTATATAGTATAATTAAAATTTCGTATAGTTCATATGCTTCAAGGTTCTTTTTGTTGGTGCATATTCTGCTAACTTTAGCTTTATTATTATAAATTGTTATATCCATATGCTTATTTGTAATCCAATTCGCATGTTTAGTTATTATTTGCTTTGGTTTGGCTATAATGTGCACTTCTCTAACGTTTTTTTTTCTCACACCCTTATAACGAATCATTTTGCTCTGATGTATTAGTAATTGCTTATTCTTGTGAGTCATTGTTACTTTTTGCTTTTTTTTTTTACCGACTTCTTAGGTTTATAACTCAAGAACCTTAGGGGAACTGGACCTACAATGTTAAAGTCTAATTACACTTTTGGTCTAACTATCAGCACTAAGCACTGACTACAGCCCCAAGCCTTTTTGAGCAATGATTAGAGTTTAGATAGTCTACGTTAGGCACTGAGTCAAACATAGTAAATGGTCGAAACCATGATCATGGTCGCCCACGTTATATCTGAACTGCCTGGATACACTTTCAATAATTGCAAAAAAACACAGTCCAATGATCTTAGTCAAACAGGAGAAAACCTTTCAGAAATGTTTGTACTACGAATGCAGAAAACTTAGGGTTGTTAGAAGAAAGTGTCATCTGCTAGCAGCAAACTCCAGAGCTTCATTTCGGTCAGTAAAGATAACGGGAAAATATTACCCTATGTTCAACATTCACATTCGGCATATCTACATGTATGTATGTATGTATGTATACACCAAGCCAGTATTAGAAAACACAATAGTCGTGCAAGAACAACACAAAAGATTTAAAACGTCATTCGTCGTACTTTCCGAAGAGAAGATAACAATATCGTACTGGTCTGTATTTATTTACTTTGTTAACTTTTCGTAAATGAAATACAAGAACACTTTCAAACATTTATTCTATTGCTCACGACAATTGTTTCGACACATTCTGTGTCTCCTTCAGGCGAAAAGAATAAGAGTATGAAATTTCAACAACTAACAGCCTCAACTATTCTGTTATTATTTTGCGTTCTTTAAACAAAAAAAAAATCGTTTGTACTCAAGGTTCATAATTTCTTACTTGTCATCTGTTATATATTAATTTATCTATTTCACTGTTTAATTTATAAAACTTTCCCCTGTTACTAAGGTTGTTTAAAATTTATTATATGTCGTACATCTTTCGTCAAATGTCATTTCGAATTTGAATATTAAAAAAATCATTTATCTGTCATATAGCTTGGAGATCATATGTGATGGAGGAAGACAGTTGACAGATGACACAGCAGATTATATACATTTTTTTAATTTTAATAAGTAAAACTTCCTCTATGACAAAAGCTTATTAATTGTACAGATAACGACTGTCATATTTTATTCTACCATCGCCTTTTGGAAACTGCTGCATTATATTTTTTAAGTTTGTTTTTCAAGTGAAAGATACTTTTATGGCCAAGTTATCATTTCTCACGTGACTTTTCTCTTTTATATACCATATTAAAGGTCAAAACTGTTTTTATAAACACTTTATTATTCAAATACGATACATACATTTTCAGGAACAAAATTATTTATCTACAAACTCATTAATCACTTCGACAAGCTTCTATTATCCATTATGGAATGATGATTTCCTTCAAAAGTCTTCATTTTCAGATGTTCGAGGTAATTGTATAAGTGATAATCTTTGGGAAAATATTTCACAGATTCCTGCGTTTGCTTACAGAGTAAAACTTTCGACTGCAATTTTCCTTAAACCGTAAATTCGTATTTAGTAAAAGCCATATACTAATTCCTCTTTTGAACAAGTAGTTTTGCAAAGCATCTGCATTGTCATTTTTAATTTTTTTTTGCTAGTTCCCTTCATTTCTCTACAGATTCAATTTTCTTTAAAACGTAAAACTAATATGTTTATATACTTACTGCTAATTCTACTAATTTCTGCGGTGTTGGGTAATATTTAAAGAGTTATAAAATTAATTTGACTTCAAACTCTACATCAATACTGGCGTTACCTATAAATCATAATTTGATCAGATACTTTCCTTTTCCATTTTTGAAACTAATTCTAGTGGGCAACAGTATTAATGAATTTTTTTTCCTGGCGTATATCTTTGATAATCTAAAACGCACATAAATAAAAACTTGAATGCAGGAAAAATTAAAACACTTACAGAGTAAAATGATTTAATCATATCATACAGTTCTTCGATTTCACCGTGTGTATTATATTGCCAATAAATCGAGGAATACTTTGGAGAATTCATTACAGCTTTAATATTCATATAATTCCCTTCAATGCCAGGAATAAATACAACTAACTTTGACGTGTTTTTATTTGAGGTAATTTAAAGTGTTCTCATCAAACTATATATTTTTTCCAAATCGAACTTAGGTTCGGTTTCCGGTTTTCTAACTAAATTATTTTCCATTGATCGATATACTTCTGGGGGTCCTAAAAACATATTGATGTAATTATTGCTTGAAGATAATAATAATAATCATGATTTATTTTTAGCAAACTTTAACGTTCTCATTTCATTGTAGAATAAAAGTATATTATAATTCCTTTCTAAAGTTCGTTTTATTTCCATACATATGATCGAATCCATTCCTAATTCTTGAAGAGTCGTATGCATGCTAATACTTTTTATATCTGAAATTCTCAACATGGCAAGTATGACATCAATGAAATTATCAGATTTGGTTGCCTGAAACTTCTCCGCTACTACTATGCTGCATACAACAGGTTTGTTTTGTTTTAAGAACTTATGAAGAGCGTTTAGACAACTGGCTATTTTTGGTGAAGGGTTCCTCTAATAACACTTTTCGTAGCGACCTTTTATATTTCAACAACAAGACCATGGGAAGTTGGTCCATTGTATGGCGAGGGCTGCAAGACCTTCAGCTTCTCTTCTCTCGTCCAACAATGTGTCCTTTTTTGTCACAGATAGGATAAAAAGCGTCGCTACTACATTCTATCTGTATGTGTTCCATTTGGCCACTATTGTGGCACACTTTCACCTAATTTACCCCATCGCAGTCTTTGGAGTGGTAGTCGTATTTCCAACATTTGTATCATCGTCATATTGCGATTAAACGTTGTGTATTACACCTGCAGTGTTGGTATTTCTCTTTGATTGGGTATTAATTCGCTTATTTTGATGTCCATCTCGTTAAACAGCCCTATGTTTTCAACAGCTTTAGATAGTACTTCCCCGGTTTTATTCGTACCCATCAGGAATACTTTATTTCCTTCCTTCTTGAAAGGTTTCAGTGAATTTAGGATTTTCTAATCAACGTTGCGTTCACTGTAATCACTGTAATCAGCTTTAAATTTAATTTATGAGTTTCTTTGTTATCTAATTCAATGATGTTCTTGATTGTTACTTTGGGGTGGAACTTGTTAAAAAAATGATGTTAATGTGCTAATACAGCTGCCTAAATAAAGCCATGCATATTTAGGTGGGGGCATTGAGACGAACTTTTTAAACCTACAATTTGATGAATTTTTTTTTTCTTATAGTTATTTTGGTCCAATTCTCGTTCATCAAAGGTTGACTGACATTCTGAACGTGGTTGTTTGTATCGCTAACTAGTTATTATCTATGAGCGTATTGCTAAATACCGTTGTTTACATCATATCACTATACATCTTTGTGACAGCTGCACGTTTTGGAATATCCCTTTGGATTATTGAGACTGTTGATTTCTTTATGTTTTTGGCAGTGGATTCGGTTATTGATCCTCCTCTAACTTCATTTTTAATTTTCCCCTCTTTAATCGTTGTATTGTTTTTTTTTTTTCTTCAATAAAACTGAATTTGATGTTTTTAGTTCACTTACCAGTGCTTTTAAATTTTTTGTATGTCCCTAGTTTAAAATTTAATTCTTTCGTAGGCTCTTCATTTGAAAATATATCTTAAGTGCGACCGTCGCACTCCGTGGCCCCAATATGCAATAATTGGATATTATCAGGTTATGTTGGCCATCCATTCCGTCAGTATTTTCCCTGTTTGGTTTTCCTTACTGCCTCGCCACATTCCGAACTTAGAATAGAGGTCGCCTGCTATTATAACTTCTTTTTTGTGGCCTTCATGCAGTTGCCAAATTCGTTGAGAGTCGATTCAAATTGAGTTTGAGTATTGCTTGGTGATCCAGTTCAGATGTTACAAGGTTTTTTCTTTGATGGTGCATATTTTGCGTACTTTGGCTTTATTGCTATAAACTGGAATGACAATATTCATATGCTAATTTCTTATCCTTATCTTCTAATTCAATTACTTAGTTATTTTTTGCTTTGGTTCGGCTATAATGTGATTTACTCTAGTGTTTTGATCTAAAAGGTCCATCGCCCATTTGGGACTCAGGTTGCTCTGTAGTATTAGTAATTGTTTATTCTTGTGAACCATTGTTTCTTTTTGAGTTCTAGCTTCTCATTTTCGACTTTGCGCATTTTCCAGTTGTGTCCTTTTGGTTATAGGTGGGACAAGAAGCCTTGCCGCTGCACTCCTTTCGTTTGGCCACAATCATAACACGCTTTGGCATTATTTGCCCCTTTGCAATCTTTGGATTGGTGGTCGTATTTCCAGCATTGGTATCAAAGTCTTATCGCGATTCTACAAGTACGTTCTGTATAATACTTAGACAATTCGACTCTTATATGCTCTAGATTCAGAATCTTGTCTGTTGTTTCCTTAAACGCATTCGGCGTTGCAGTGTTGGTGTTCTTCTGATTAGGTCTTAATTCGCTTATTTGCTCTATAATGTCTTTAACAGCTTTAGATAGTTCTCCTCTGATAACCATACTATTAACGCCTGGTTTTATTGGTACTTATAAGGAATGCTTTCTTTCCTTCCTTCTCGAAAGGTTTCTGGAATTTAGGATTTCGCTTACGTATTATTATCCTTGTCGGTAATTATCAGTAATTACCCTTCTTTGGTGCTTCTGATTGTTCTTATGACCTGGGAAGCCTTTGTATTCCGTAGACCTTTCTTTACTTATCTTCTTTACTTTTCCCTTTTTTGCCTGTGATTAGAACGTAGGTATTTCTTTCTTGGGCCTTGTTTTGGTAAGTATTTTCACCTCTTCTACTCGTGTAAATTATTACCTTTTGCTCCGTGGCGTGGAAAATAGTTGTCGACAACTTTTTAAGTATTCTTATCCTCATACTACTAAAATGGTGCATCCCTGCCCATTCACAACCAGTTGTTTCTTGTCCAAGCTTTCTTCGCTGGTTAAATAAATATTCTTCTATTTCATTTAGTTCATTTACTGGCTCATCTGTCCTAATTCCGCTTTCCTGCTCTATAATTACGAAGTCGCTAACGGGTTCAAAAATTTCTGGATATAGTTCTTTTTAAATGTCAAATGAACCCTCAAAAAATGGACAAAATCAGCATATTTGCTTAAATACATTCTAATTGAAGAACTCAGAAGCGGTCAGCATGTTTTACTGAATAGTCAATGTATATAGGTTTAAGTGGAAGATCATTAGAAACAAGTGAAATCCGTTCGAAATTCTTGCTGTCTAAATTTGTTGTACGTGTATCATTAATTTGTAAATATGTTATAAACAAGAAAAACAAATTTATAAACAATTTGTATTGACGAATTTATGTCATTGTCTTCAGTTTCTAATAGGACCACTTTAACTATCAAGTCTTTAGTCTCTATAAGGATTCCTATTTTAACCGAAAAGTTTGTATAGATTTCCTCATTCCATTGTTTACTTATAAAATTTTCCCATTCCTTCCAATTGTCAATTAGGTTTAGTCGATCTAGCGTTGCTTCGTGTTGCTTGGTCTTCTGTTGGTACTTGTTATCCATGATACACTGTTGTACAAGTTCTGCTCTCTAGCCCCTTTATCTTCGTTGTTATATTTTTTTTATTATCGTTGCCTTATATTCTTAACTGCCTGGAAGATCTTCCTTTAGAATTCCAACTGTTTCTCTTAAAGAGAACTTTTCATTGTCTAAATCCTTATCAGTAGAGGTGTTTTCGTATATTACGTATGCAATTTTTAATCTTCCTTGATCAATCTTTAATCTCTTTTCTTTTGTTATGTACTAGCTTCTCTAGTTCTTCAATATTTGCTCCTATTTTGCTTAGGTTTGATTGATCTTCCCTTTTCTTTTCTTCTCTGCCCTTACTCCTCCATATTTAATCGAAGGGCTGTCATCCTTTCTTTCCTTAGCTGTCCTCCTTCATTACTTTCGTCGACTATACATGACTGGTGTTTGGAAAGCTTCTATATCAGTAGAGGCGTTTTCGTATATTACGTATGCAATCTTTAATCTTCCTTGATCAATCTTTAATCTCTTTTCTTGTGTTATGTGCTATTAGCTTCTCTAGTTCTTAAATCTTTGCTCCTATTTTGCTTAGGTTTTATTGATCTTCCCTTTTCTTTTCTTCTCTGCCCTTACTCCTTCATATTTAATCGAAGGGTTGTCATCCTTTTATTCTTCAGCTGTCCTCCTTCATTACTTCCGTCGACTATACATGACTTGTGTTTGGGAGGCTTCTATAATCTTCTCCTTATCCGGTGATGTACCTTTAAGGAATGTTCACATCCCTGCTTCTATTTTAGCAGTTTATATAGGAGCTCGAACCAAATCAAAAGCTTTCTAAATATCTAGAAATAAAATGATTGTTTTATGACCTTCAAGATGATTAGTTTTAACATTGGTGGATATGATGTATAGAGAATAATGGCTGATTTTTTTTATTTTTGGATGTGCATGTTGGATAATTGATGGAGATTTGAGGAGGGAGTTTACCTATTACTCTGAGGAGTGTAACTGGATACTAGTGTAGGTTAGTGTCAGATTTGGGAATGCAGATTGTAATACCCTGCTTCCATTCCGTAGCAAAGTATTGTTGTTAATAACAGTGAATGTATATTTTTAATATAAACAAATAAATATCGTGAATAACACTTATTGAAATAAATTAATATGAAATTATTGTTCCTTGCCAATAACACAGATTTCGATCTATTTTGCATCTCATCAGCTTAGCGCAGTTGAAAATAAATAAATGCATTACGATGGAAAATGTAAACGGAATTAACCCTATCATCCCTAATGGAATGCAAAATTAATCGATATGAAGTTATTAACTTATATAGATGATGATGATAATAATATTAAGGCGAGGAGAATAGGTCGGAACCTAAATAATTCCGAATAGCACGATCGCGTGCCATCGAATTATAATAACACGCCGTTCCGGGAAAACCGAAGATTTTTCGATGATATTGAGAATACTGTGTATTGTGACCCGTGCGTGGACACTGTGTGCCCCGTAAAAATCAATACGGCGTTTACGTAAATAATTCATGTATCCATACGAATGCACTGTAAAATTTATTTCACTACTGAAAACAAAGATTTATCCACCGTTATGAATTATTCACGGGTTAAATTTTTCAAGAGCGGGAGTGGGGAGGGGCGACTGTCTGATGTTTATGAGTTACTGCGAGGGTGCTCGTGTAATTACTGTTGTTGTTTTTAAATAGTTTTAAAGGATGGTGAATAAGTGATACAAAATATTTTTTATGATGAAGGTTTAAAATCTACAGGTATCTCATATCCTTGACTGCTTTAGGTATTTAGGTCACATTACACATTTTCTTTATTAATTTTCATCCTTATTAATTTCCATACCCATTGAATCCATTTGAAATTTGTTGTTTAAAAATATGTATTCTGCAGAAAGTATTTTACTCATCAAAATTGATTATCATCTAAAACCTTCTACCTTGATTATCATTCTAAAAGTTTTAGGTGGTAATCAATATTGATGAATATCTATAAAATGAAATGCACTAAATCTCTTGACTTTACATCATCATTCTTATAATTTGTCGAGGCAAGTTAGAATGTATTTCTTTATCTTTAACATGTACTGATTTTAAACAGCCAAGAGTTTGAACTCTTCATGGTTAATATCCAAAGATAGATTTCAACAGTTTTCTGGAGAACTTTATTTCTGGCATCACTTTATTAATTCTAACATTATCAATTTTTTGAAGGTTAACTATAAGTATCAACTGGAATTTTTGATACTTATTCTTGGTATTCTTCAGAATCATATCAAGAGGTTGGATCATAGAGTTATTTGTTTGAATTTCTTAAAGCATACACTTTTAAATAATTGTTTAATTTTTCTTAAGCTTTTAACTTTATCAGGCATTTAATTGGTTCTTTTGAAGCTGATTTTGTACGGCTAACCTTTAATTAAATCAATATCGAAGGATTCTATCATGAACAACTTTTAGTACCTTTTACAGGCTGATGATTGGCCCTTTTAAGGTTTCTCTATGTATTTCTATAAACAAATTGGAGTAGTGCTGTTGAAATTAGTTTATAATTCAAAATCGATTTTAACTACACGGATTATTTGTATAACTCTTTGACCTATTATGCTGAAAGGATGCAAATATTAAGGATGGACACTCGGGTTTTCGAGAGATATATTTCACGCTCCGACGAGTCGACCCTTAGATTTTTCTCTCATTGTGCCGGCCCGTATGATTTATAGTCGAGTTTAAATTGGAGTTCGCACGGTAATTGCATTTGTTTTATTGAGAGTCCCGGCAATAATTTATTTGCACACCCTGTGCCGTCGACAGCGTCCCACCATACCGTCCCGAAACGATCCGACGTGAAATCCTCCCGATACGCCTTTACCTTGACAACCCATCCAGGTACTCTCGATGCCTCTAAATAAATCATCGGCGCAAAAAAATTCTCCCAGATAACAGGGGAAAATTTCATTTCCTCCGAACAGTCGATCGTGATTGATTTAAATGGACGAGACGCAAATTACGAAAATAGAAAAAAAGTTTCATTATAATAGCAAAGAATTTCCATCGTTCGCTTCCGGCCAACTAAACTTTAATCTTAGCAATTATAGCGTTTTCATACGTGTGTACGCAATGTCTAATTCACGTACCCTTTTCACAGTAATCGGCTTAGACATGAATGCAGATCTAACGAGTTGATATCTTACGGCGTTCCTGTCTGAAGGAGATTAAAATTTATACCTCTTCCTTCCTGTTTAATCATTGAAATAATATAATAGCATTTTTTAAAAGATTAATATGATGTCAACTTGTAATACTGGAGGAACTCCCAATGAAATAAACGCAATTACCGCGCGAACTGCAATTTTAAACTTGGTCGTAAATCATACGTTCGCGCAGACAATGCGAGAAAAATGTTGGTGCGATGAAAGGTTGGACTATTAGTTTATGGAGAAGTCCTCGAGGATTTATAATAACCCATATCGGGTCCATTAATACCTATATCCACCTGCATAAATTACCTATAATGATAAAAATCCATATTTAGAGTCCGCGCTGCGCATGCCCACAACGTGCCAGCAGGAAAATTTGCCGGCATTTCGTGATTCCGTCAGTTGTGCCGTTGAACCGAACTGAACCACATCGGTATGAAAATCGCGCGGAATTGTGCAGTTCTGTGTTGTTTTACACAAAAACATCAAACCGACTGAGGTGCGTAATCCTGCTGATCATCCAGGCGTGTGAGTTATGATAATAAGCACGTTCACAACGTATTAGTAAATAATCCACCCATATTAAACATTTAAATCCTTATAATGCTTGTCAACATGTTTACAGAATATTGTGGTAGTCAGTTTCCTTTTATGGGATTAGGTTATAGGGGTTCGGAATGTTGTCTTAGGCGCAAACCTTTCCCTCCCATAATCCGAACTCGCAACAAATGTTTATGTGATGTATAGATGTTTTCCCGCGTTTTATGTACAGAGTGCGTTAGGTTTTAATCCATCCTGAAGCTTGTGCACTGAAATCTATTGATAAAACACCTGTCTGGCGTGACTAGACAGGGGTTAGAGGGTTTAGAGGGTGGCGTGCTTTATTTACGAAAACAATGGATTGTTTTTATGCACGTATTATTTAGAGAATACAAGTTGGAATCTATTATTGAATTTATTTCAATATAAAGGCGAATAACTAACAATGTGTATTAAAGATGAGATTAAGTGATTTTTTTCTATACGTTTAATTTTTTAATAAAAGTATAGTATAAGTTTAAAGTGCTTTTATAATATTTGGCATGTGTAACGAAAAAGGTGCCTTCAAAAAGAATAATAATTAAATTTTTTATTAATAGTTTTATTCAAAATTTATCACAAAGTTTCAGGCTCAAAAGGCATTGGTTCACATACCTTCGGGTCATATCGACTTCTTCATTTTAAAATTTTTTACCCTCTGGTCAATGCCGAATTCTACAGACATTCTTATTATTATGTTTTAAATGATTTTATATTATATTAAAAGATTTGAATAATGAAAAATTGATAGTAACAATAAAAATACGTCTGTATTCCCAAAAAAACTTTTTAAAAGATTGAACCGATAAAATTGCACAGCATATTTAAGCCAATTAACATAAAATATTTTTTGAACACAACTGCCTTCAAATTTATCAATAATAATAATGTTCATAGATTTAAATAAATAATCTCATCTCATCATTGACGGTAGCTTCTTGACTGGAGCAAATGTAATTGATATCCAAGCCTAATCTCCTTAAACAATATTAGCAACTGTAAGCCAATCTCCAAGATTATTGTAAAAGATTACAAAGGGAAAACATTAATTCTGGTGTCTTAAGTAATTAATAAAATCTTCATGCTAAGAGACTTCTAGAAGAATTTTACTTTACCTCTTTCATCTTCTTGAATATCGTTACAAACGATTTCATTAGAGATGTTTCAAAAAGGAAGAATCTAATTTCTATATTTAGAAGCTTTTTAATAACAAGCTTTTATGATTTTGTACTAATAATAAAATGTTTATTACTATTTACCTCTATAATCATATTCTTGAAACTTCTTCCCTTTATGTTTCATCGAATGCCTTTTCCAAATCCACCAATGCACAATAAACTTTTCTCTCAACTGGATGTCATTTTGACAAATATTTTTAGGGTCATAATTTCACTATTATGGCAAATAAATAAAAAAGGTTGGGAATCTTCCTCATAAGAATGCCTTGGCAGACAAAAGAAGAAAACAAGGGTGCGAGTGGAAGATCATTTTGCAAGTAAACTCTATCCTATTCATGTACGCTCTAAATTCTAATATTAATTATATTCTCTTTAATTAACTTTTGTACATTGAATAAAATCAAGTATAAAACTATAAAACTACACATTTCCCGCTGATTGTTTAGGAAGAAGCGTGTATTCTAAGGACGAAGATCCATATATTTCTTACAAATGGTATAGAAGTTGCCTCCGATAACAAACTGACGTTCTCTTTTGGTTTTTGTATCTGTAAATCTGTAATCTGTAAAATCTTGTAATAAAAGTGCTGTTCTAAGATCATAAACATGATTTCTTTCAATTTTCATTAATTCTTCTTTGTAACAAGCTTCCATTATTCTAAAAATTATTCCAACCTATAATAATAGTACCTAGTGTTAATATTAACAATTCATATAGCGGTTTTTTGTACATTACCCTTGGTCCAATTGTTTCAAAATAATTACCTATGCAAATAAGCAGGTTATTAGAATTTTTTTTACTTGCTGTGATTTTTTTTTGGTTTGTACTCATCTAATGCACGCTTGAGAAATTAAAATTTAATCATCATCCTCAGCATAGAAATTGAATTAAATTGCCCACAATGAAGAAAGCTTATTCTTGTCTCAAGATTTTGGAAGTACCTATAAGTAAGGAGAACATTACGCGAGAAAGAATTTGCTGAATTATCTTTGTGCCAATGCTGAAAAAGTTCATAATCTCTTTTATATTGAGGTTGTGACTCTCGCGGACAAAAAATTTACAGTTGTTACTTCTGTCGCTTCCGCAATCTCTGTTTGGGGTGCGCATAACAATATTTTGATTGCATTTTTCACTAGGTAATTCACTTTATTTACATTTTATCGTCGTTTGAAAAGTGATATTTGGGTAAAATCAATCCTAAAATCGACAGCTATAAGCGAAAACTCTGTATCTATAGAGTTATAAGCTTAAGACTGTTTTTTTTTTAATGAATAATTTTGTGCGACCAATAATTATGCAAAAACTGAAGTTGGAAAACAATAATCCAGCTACACACTTTAATAAAGAGAATGTTTGCGACGGTTACCACGTGATAATCCATACTTACATTAAGAAATTCGCTTTCAATTAAGTCTACACACTTTAGTTTAGCGTCGTTTTTGATCAATCAGACATTTTCTTTGGACAAAACAGTCTACTTTTTTTGCAATCAATGAGCACCATTAAACGTTCTCATAGTTTGCGAAGGTGTGACTAAAACGGCATTTAGCAAAACTGGCGATTAGTGATTACTGAAAGCTTTTTGTGTTCTAAGGTTTGCAAAAGCCGAATCTGTAGTTACTGTGCAAAGTGCGTTCCGAATTAAATTCAGATGTATTCACCCAAGTGATAATAACATCTGTAGGTTGTACTAGTTTGAAAATACAAAGGGAAGAATTCGGGACGACCAAATGTTTTTTTTATTGATTAATGATTGAGGCGTTCACTTCGTGATACATGTTGATTTTTTCTTAGAAAAGAGGATTGCTTTACGTACGTCTCTTCGATCAGAGGTGTGTGGGACTGCTCCCATTCATTATGAATAGGTCCTACGTAGTAAACCTCTTCTACTTCATCTTGGAGTACTGGTGGTATCACAAGAGCATTCTTCGCCCAGCGTCCCAATGTCCTGTATTAAGCATTATCGTCGTTATAATAATTTAGTTTTTTGAATGTCTCAAAAGCAAATTGTGCAGTTTGGACAAGTTGAAGAAATAATGAGAATGGTTTTTAAAATGCTTGCTGTACTAAATTGTATTTCACAAAGTCTAAAACATTAAGGAGTAATATTTACAACTGCACAAATATAAGAAATTCCTTTATGGTCAGGCGTGTTTTTAAACGAAGGGCTCCTTGCCAGCTGTTGGAATTTCGCCTGTGGTTCTTCAACGAAGGTCACAAATTCGGGCGTTCAGATGAACCCCTTGAGAGTGGACGAAGGTGGCGATTATTTGTCCAATTTATTGCGGTACATCGATGTCAAGTAACAAAAATTCAATTCGGCTTACAAAGAGTCGTCGTTGCCTCATCTGTCACATCCGCCATAGCCGCCATTTCCTCTAGGAGCAGTTCCTTTTGCCAAAGGATCTTTATTCTTTATAACTTTAGGTTTCTTGCTTATAACATAAATACAAAAGAATATATAAATGATATACGTAAAATAAATTTAGAAAGTAAGAGTTCATTAGTTTCCAATGATCTTCCACTCCACCTATATCCATCCACCGTCCAGTAAAACATGCTGGCAACTTATAAATTCTTCATTTATAATGTATTTAAGCCTATCTGATCGGCGCGTTCTTTAGGATAGCAGGAATAAGCGTGTTTTCCTTAAGCGTTCTGCTTCCTTATTAGCTAATTGATCGCGTATCGAGTTCCATTGAGCACACACGAAAAACAATGCTCAGCATCATTTTCCGCGCGTGCGCACCACACACACGAGACACTGGTATAATTATAGACTTGCCGATGCGCTGGAGATATGTGCTGACGCAGCCGTATCCTGTTAGGAGCTAGGTGAGATGGTAGTGCAGATGGTAGAGTGTTATCTGCCAGTTCACGAAGCTACCTTAAGGGTCATTCGCCTAGTCGAAGAACCCGTAATGGAGGCCGACCATCTATCCTGTCATTATATCGCTATTTAGAGTTGTGACTGTTCCTTCTCCGCCGCTTTGTCCTGGTGGCATTGACGCTAGGATCTCCGCCGCTGCCAAAAAGACCGATCCTATATCCATTTATCATCCTTAGAACAGCAGGCCTCATTACGCTTCCTACGCGGGAGGCATTCCTTTGAAGAGCTCAACATCTGGCCCAAGCCAGAGTGGCGTAAAGAAGCTTAGATGTCGCTACACCCAAGAGAAGCCATCTGGTTCCCCCGTGGCACCTCCCAAGTTAACCAATAGTTGTCGGACCACGGCTCTTTATTCTTTATTCTTTGTGACTTTGTTCTTCTTGCTTATAACATATTTACAAAATATTACATACATTTAGAAATCAAAAATCACGGGCGGAGTTCACAGACTTCCAATAATCTTCCACTCAAACCCATATCCATCCACTGTCTAGCAAAACATGCTGACAGCGTCTAAATTCTTAATTTTTAATGTATTTAAGAAAATAATTTGGGAGTTTTGCTTGACATTTGTCAATGTGACATATTTTTTTATTTTTGTTTCTTGCCGCCTTAGCAGCCCTTTACGCAGCTTCGGTTGCTTGGGAGCTGCAGCAGTGGTTCGACATACCTTAGTGTTTTCTTTATCTCTATCTCCCAATCTAGTGGTTCAATTGTTTGGCCATTTTGTATACCCGCTCTTCTGCGGCCAAGCCAGACTGCTCAGAACTCTCAGGCGTTGTCATGAACCCTGCTGAGACAAGCCAAATCGCAAGAATTTTCGTACTTTTTGAGCCACGTCTCTCACATCCCGATTATCTCTCCCACTCACTAGAATATGGGTATTATCTGCAAAGCCTATTAATTGTGCTCCGTCCTTAATACCCTGTCGTAGGTGACGTTCCAGATGGATGGGGCCAGAACTGTTCCCTGATGTACCCCTCCAGACATATTCTGAATTCCGGAGACGACTGTTACACCACAAACAAATGTTTGGCCTAGCGACTTGATAAATGTCGTATGACGAAAGGTAATTGAACAAACAAGCAAATTGTAAACTTGTACGTATAACGGTTTGAGTTGCTCTTTCATTTTCATGTAGTAATAATTATAATAATAATGATTATTGAATATTGAAAATTGTACAATATTCATGATCGGAATATAAAATATTTAATTTCAACAAACAATATATAAAGAATAAAATATAAATATCTTATATGACACCTTGTAGATATCTTGTCTTTGCAATTTTGGACAAAATTTAGGCATTACCAAGTTGCTTTCGAAGTGGGTACCGCGTTTCTTCATACCGAACCAGAAACATTAACTCGTCGATAATTCAGAGCGCTGTTTGAAGTTAATCAATCAAAATTAAATGGATTTCTTGCATCGAAATGTGAAAATAGATGAAGTATGGATCTAATACTACACGCCTGAATCAAAGAGATTGTCAGTTGAGTGGACAGCAGCTAGTGAAAGACGAAAAAATGTATTATTGGATTGATTGGGAGCAGAAATCAAGAAAAAACGGTCTTACATGCAATAGAAAGAAGTGCCTTTTCACCAATGTCCATGACAACATTAGTTAAATTGGCTGAATTACGCTTTGAATTGCTTTCCCATCCACCGTACTCTTTAGATTTGGCCCCCAGAGACTACTATCTTTTTGCAGACATGAAAAAGATGCACCAGGGAAAGAAATTTGTCTCAAATGATGAAGTGATTTCCAAAACTGAGGCTTATTTTCGGAGCAAAGACAAATAATTTTACATAAAAGGCATGGAAAAGTTAAAGGAGGGTTAGAACTCTTGAAGGAGAGTATGTTGATGAATGAAGTGGAATTTCCAAAGAATAATTTGTTTTCCTTAGTTAGACCCTAGGCTTATTGAGTCATGTGTTAAGTGTTTATTTCTATACTGCCATTGGGTACATTGATGAAAGTATAGTTGGTTTGGGTCTATAATATAATGTTCTCTATATAGTAAATCAGATGGATAGACATTTGGCCGTTTAAATATTATTTCTAATATTCGTTTTTGAGTGATCATTAATTTGTTTAGGAATATTTTACCTATGCCATAATGATATGCGCCTTTAAAAGAGCGTGGTATAAAGATTTAAGTAGATGAAATGGTCATATAATTTTATTGTTTACGTAATTTATATGATGATTTCATTTCAAGTTACAATCAATAATTATTCCCAGATATTTTATTTCTTTTGTTATTTTTATATAGATGGAGTTGTCGATCGTAAGGGTTTGATATTTTGGAAAAGATCATGAATTGGTGCATATTGAAAAACAATAAGTTTTCTTATCATTTATAGTAAGTAGATTTTTAGAAAACCATTTGACTTTACTTTTCAAATCTTCTTCGATAATTTCTTTCAATTCAATCCAGTCATTATCAGTATACATTATTGCATGTAGTTTCAATATTAAAAAGATCATTTAGATAGATGTTAAAAAGAATTGGATGAAGAACAGTTTCTTGAGGAACCACACATTTAGTTGTTTTAAGATCACTTCTTATACAGGTACGTTGTACGCATTGTGTCGTGAAGGTAGCAAGGAAAAAGTTCCAGAGCGATTCCTCTAATATGTTTTCAACGCATTTATGGAATGACTATGTCAAATGCTTTAGATAAATCTAAAAATACACAAAGGAATGTTTTACCTTTATCTGAAACTGAATACATATTCGCGGTTAGTTGGGACATAGCGTCTGGGTGAGAAAGTCTTTTACATATGCATTCATTTCCTTTTCAAGGACGGCGAAGACGATGAAATATTTATCAAGTTTCTTTGATCTTTTCCGTCTTTAGATTGGGAGATTTTCACTTTTGGTGTGTTCATTAGTTTAGTTATGCTTCTTTCTTTGTCCACCTTTTCTTCTTCGTTTGTGGATTCAATTCTTGTCTCATGGGGATACCTTGCTTTTTACAATCTTCTACTATATCTGTCATTATTGTCACTTGTGATATTTCCTATTGAGCGAAAGTCCTGAAGACCTTCTTTCTATCTCCGGACCTAGTAGTTCAATTGTTTCTCCATTTTGTCCACTCGCTCTTTTGCGGCTGAACCAGACTGCCACCGTCTTCTCGGGCTCTTGAGCCCTGTTGAGGCAATCAAAATGGTTGCAATCACTAGGATGAGAATGTCTTCTGCTAAGCCTATTAATTGTGGTCCGTCCGGAAGCAACAGACCGAATAACCCGTCACAGACGACGTTCTTGATGGACGGGCACAGAACTGATCCCTGAGGTATTTACAATTCCGATGATGAGAGTTTGGAAAGTTTTGCAGAAAAAAAATTCAAAGACACAGGATTGGGACAGCTGTTGCAACAATTACACTACAAACATTAAACAAAGTTTGGGATGTGCCGTTTGACGAACGGTGGTTAAATGAATCATGTATTGATTATGAGTTTAAGTTTTACGTAATAAATACTACAAAGTGTTAAAACCCGATATTCATTTAGATTTATTGTAAACTCCTGCATAATGAAATGTACCTGTTTCTATATAATAAAGCAACTCTTTAAACATCCGTGTTTTATTAATTTAAGTGCATATATGTACTTTTTAACTTTTTAACCTTTTATTTTAAACATTTTAATGTTCCAGATTTTGAAAATATTTATTAATAGTTTTAGAATTTTTTGCTGATTTCTAGATTTGCTGTGTTCCGAGAAATTTTTCAGAGCTTTAGAAATTTCTAACAATGTTTCTAATTTATTGTCTTCTTATGAATTTCTTTTTATGGAATTTTCAGCGATTATTTTGCTGATTTCTGGAATTTTCCAGATTCTGGAATTTTAAGACATTTTTCTTCTAGACTTTTAGAATGCACCAGCAGTATTTCATCCAATAAACTTCTTTTCTAAATAGAATATTTCAGCAACTTTTATTTGGATATCTAGAATTTCACAGAATATTCTCTTCCATTTAAATTAAACAATACAGTTGGGAGGAGTTAACATTTATTGTTGAATACTGCAACGTATTTCATCGAACAGTGGCTTCATTAGACAAATGAATATTGTGTGGCGAAACATGTTGCAATGTTCAACAATTATTGTGAAAACCTCCCAACTGTGTTGTTTTATTCAAATTTGTCATGAAGTTTCATCATGTATCCGCCACGACAATTCAATATTTTCTGAGAGTCCTTGAAATTGTTTGGTTTTCTTCGAGGTGTAGACATGGGTAGAAAAGGTAGAATAGAGGCACAGATAACTAGACAACCACACCACCAAGTTCCTATCTGGACACCGATGCTTCTTGAGCTACCTACAAATAAGAGGACGCTAAGTGAAGGTGGTGCGATCAGCAGGCAGAATATACGGCATTCCACTGCTTATTTGAATCCCCGGAATGGTAGTTGGAAAAAAGAAAAGTGGAGGAGAGTCTGGGACATAAGCTGGACCCTAAGAACTCGGAGAATGGTTCTCGATGTATTTCTGGAAGAAAGTTGACAATCTAGAGAGGAAGGAGACCTTACTGGTGGTATCATAAGGGACAGAGGAGGCTCAGCTGAGAATTGAATATCCTTATTATCAAAAGTTTTTCAGTATTGCAAAAATTATTTTTGAACTTTTTAGCAATTTGCGATAAAGTTTTCCAAACTGCAAACATTAAATTTCTCAATTTTGTATCAAACTACAAAAATTTTATATCATTATTTCTCCTAAGATTTTAAGAAATTTTTCATCCATTTTGCTCTCATATATCTAAAACTTTTCATTTTATTTTATCTAAAGTAATAAAACTTTTCAAATTGCAAAAGGTTTTTTCTAGAGTTTTAAAATTTCTCTACTTTACAATGGTTTACCTTATTAGTATTCTTTTTCCTGATAAATAGTTTAAGAGCTTGTTAAACCTATGATGAAAAATATAGAGAAATTTGTAAAACGTAAACAAGTAAAGTCAAACAAAAATCAAGTGTTTTGGTTAATCAAGATACAATGAAATGTGTGCGTATATACTGCTAGAATGATCTTATACTCTCTAAGAGTTATTAGGTGCAACATTTTTTCCCAAGAAGAAAACTTAGAAGCCTAAGCTTAATATTAGAGGCATTATATAGTCTGTTCGTTGGATCTTTCGTCATACGTCACAAATTATCGCTTCGAGAAACGACGCAAAAACATTCAGTCTGATAAAGTAAACCAAATGCGTTAGAAAAAGAACGCACTGTAAAACTTTCGTCGTTTTTTGAAGCGATAGTTTGTGACGTACGACGAAAGATCCCACGAACATACTATATAACAGTAATACTAAATATATTTGATGTTAATAATAAGTTCTGTTATACAAGGGATAAAGCCCGGCGCATCCACCATTATATTGTAGAATAGGCGACACAATAATAATGCATTGTTTTTTAATTTCAACTTCTTAGGAGTAATAAAAGTTTTTAAAAAAATATCACGAGAAATTAAATTAAAGCTTGGAGATCAGGTAAATAATTGTAGGATATATACATTTATATCATATACTTGTATCTCATTAATCACTTGGCGAAACAATGTGTTAATATATAGGTTTTATAATTAAAATCCCTTGGTTTGCTTCACAATATATATACATTTAACTCATAATTTAATCGAGTTCTAGAAATAATAAAGAATTTTAAATCGACAAGTTAAATTTGTTGAAAATATATTTCTACTATTAAAATTACAAGATCTGCCATAATATTTGCTTCCTACTTTCTTTTCTCTCTTCCATTTGCCCTTTCAATTATAAGATATGGATTCTATGGTATTTTATTCAGACATCTTTTCCATTATTTTCTATATTTAGTCATCATTATCATTTCCTCTATCGATTTTCTTCTTGTTTTCCTTGTCTCTGCTATTTGTTATACCTAATATTTGTTTTGTTTCCCTCAATTCTTTTTTATACTCTTTGCTGTGAATATTGCTTTCATTGTTTACATTCTAATCAAGTGTCAATATCAGTTTAATTGCATCTTCATTACATTTAATTAACGATATTGCAAGATTTCATTAATCCACTGCTTAACCCAAAATATACCATAATCCACACGATTTAATTAAGGGTAAATTAAAGCAATTTTTCATCCCCGAATACAAACCCCGTCCTTGTGTATTAGGGTCTTTGGTACAGGTGTATCTAATTAAATACTCATGCGGTATCTTTGATGTCGCGATTAAACCTTAAGCCGCGCAGGAATTAATGATCTCGACATGAACATCGCACTTTAACGTCGGTAAAATTTTACCGTTCCTGGGCGGCGAGAATATGGAAATTAAAAACAAATCCCGACAGTCGGTCGGAAATTTATTAGGTAAAGTCGCAAAATAATCCCACTTGTAAACTTCCCCTAATTACGTCGAGAGATCGTGTCCCGGGCGGTTAACACGAGTGGGCGGAAAATGCAATTAAAGAAAACGCCCCTCGTTACGAATTCATCGCCTGTGAATTATGGGGATGCGCCAAAATTACCTTCCGGGGGGAAATTGTATTTAATAAAATTACACTTTTCAATAAATTATAATTTTTCCAACGTTTTATTATTAATTCTTGGATCTTAAAGGCATTCACTTCGTGGTACATTTCGGTATTAAAAATAAATATAATAATTACCGTGTAATCAAAACTAGTTACTGTAAAATAAAGTTTAAAGGGGTATGAAAAAGTAAGAGTGTTTTATTATTAATTTTTAATTTTCTAATAGCTCTCGTAATTTAACAATAAGGTAAACAAGTTTTACTTATTTTACAACTTCCAAATGCTTTAATTACTATTTTACCTTATATTAATAATTTATATATAATTACTTATATAGAGGAAACATTTTTTGTTGTTCTTATTTGTATGCAGTGACTGTATAAATATGTAAATCAATGCCCAATCAATTGAGGACAACCCGTAATTCACGTACGTGGTAAAAAGTGTCGGAGGAGAAAGTTGTGTCACACTTAAGGGTCGGATGGATAATTTCGCATTCGACTGAATGTGCCAAAAATTGTTTGAATGGGAATTGGCATACTTGAACGAGCCTTGGGTTTAACCGACGCACTTTGTTTGTTCAGTAACCCTGCTTTCGCACAAGGACAAAGATTTTAAGGTAAATTATACATTCATTTTCGCTGGATTGTTGTGCTAGCGTTTAATCAACTGGAAAATGCTTTAAGTCAATTATAAAAAAGAGTCGTCTGTAGCTTACTTCAACATAAATATAAATAAATTTTAGATAATTAAAACGATATATGAAAAGTAATTTAAAGGACCTAAAAATAATCATTATAAACTCTTTATTATATAAAAAAATAACAGTTAACATTATATATTTTATTCAATTTATTTTTCTGATCCTTAATAGAGAACAAATTTTGGTTTAAATTTAATAACTAATTAAAAAAAATTAATAATAAGTATAGGAACATATCTGCTACATACAAATAAACACATTTATTTAAATAGAATACCAACGTTAATTATATTATACTTAAATTAATACTCATCACGTGTGACTTAATCCAATTACATTAGATACCACTGATAATGACAAATCAGCATGTATTAAATAATAACAGTTTTTAATATAACATTAACGCTAATTAAATATTTAGCTTATTTGAGACAGACGTATCTTTCATCACAGATAGATATTTGAATATATCCCGGCGCCTCCACCATAATTATAACTTACGTTTTAAATTCTTTAATTATATAAATAGTGAAGTTTAAATAATTTTAAGCTACTTAAAAATAGCTTTAAGATTATTAGTATACAAATATTTAAATTAGAATTATTTTTATACACTATAAGTGTACTTAACTGTGGAAGATTTAATTTTCTTTTATCATTAAATATTTAGTCGCGTAAAAGGCAGGAAAAGACAAAGGGACACGGAAATGTCAAAAGATGGCTTTGATCTCAGATAGGTTGTAGAATGTATGGCTTCGGAATAACTGTGTTATAAATATTTTATGTATTTTGAAGTAATAGAAACAAGAAGAAATGTAAATAAACTATATAAAACGTATTTCATGAATGAACTTTCTCACTTATCTCTTGGTGAAAAATTGTTTCACTGATTCTTCTTATTAAAACTTCTGTAACTTAACGACAATGTATACCGAATTTCGTATAAATTGATGCAACTAGATATTTGCTTTGGATGTTCCCATGGTTTTATTCCTCAATTAATTTTATTTATTATAATTTAGTGGAGATTAATGATTAATTTTTAGTTGGTTTAATTTTCCAGTGTAATTATATGAATCGTTTTTTTTTTTCTATTTTCCGCAAGCATTGTGAAATGGGTGGATTTATTGAACTTTTTTTTCTGATATAGGTTAAATGCCGAACCGAACATTGGGCCGCAGAGGGTGGTTGCGGTTAGCAGGGTCAACTGGCATTTGACAGTACGGTAATGGGAATGAGGGAATCGCTGCTGTGGAAGCCTCTTTGCGTGATCTCCGATTTCGAATCGTGTCATTTAACTCCAGTTGAATAAATTTTGATTGATTTTACATTAATTAACACAATCACACTACGAAGTAATGATTTATCATCTTTATAAATAATATATTTACCGTCTCGTGTTATAACTCAAAAAATTCTATATTAATCCAGTATTCCATCTCAATAAACAATAAATTCTCAACTCATCAAAATAAAATGTATATTTATCTAATAAAGAGTATGGTTGCGAAAAAAAAATACTATGTTTTAACCACAAATAGTAATTTGTCAATTCGTTGCATATTGATCTAGCATAGATGTAGATGTAGATGTTATATGGTTGGCACCGCGAACTTTTCAAATCTATTGTGGATCCTTATTTATCTCAGATGACCAGCTCTAGCTTTGCCTCTTTGATTAATCCTATTAGCTCCACTAGAGGGACTTGGGTACAGGCTACGCGCTTGGGTTTGTAGTGCCCAGCTTTTGAATCCTTGCTAGGCCCTCCCTAAGGTATAGGATGTGGAACAAGTCCTCTTCTTCCTCTAGGAAGAATCTGCATGGTGCTTCTTCCACCAGGCCTTGCAGTGTCCTATCATCAGATCTACTATTGTTTTGACCATTTCCTGCCTTGGTAGGCTATTGTGGGTCTTATCAGCTTAGTGTAAAGCCATAGAGGTATTTTAGGGTTTAGTTCCAATTTTTTTCAGCACATTCTACGACACCTGCCCAATGCTATTTATGCTTTTTTGTTGCTTTTGTAATGTGTAGCATTCAGATTTTGGCGTATGATTACTCCCAGGTACTTGGCCTCCCCTACGAAGAGGATTTCCGTACCTCCGAGGGTAAGTGGCTTTTGGCCTTGTAGTGCCCGTCTTTTTGTGAAGATGACAATTTGTGTTTTTTGGGAATTGATTGCCAGTTACTCCTGTTTGCACCAATTGTCTACAATTAGGGCTCTTTGTGTTCGCTCCGAGAGAATTCCCGCGAACTGGCCCCTGATGACAATGGCTAGGTCATCCTCGTATCCTAAGCAGTGGATGTCCTCTTTGGACAGTTTTCCTAGAAGATCATCTACTAGTGTTGCCTATTGCAGTGGAGGCCGCGCTCCTCCTTGTGGGCAGCCTCCCCCTGCCTTTTGACTTCAATTGACTTTGTGATGAGCCTGTTTAAGTCTTCCAGCGTCGAGTATGCTTTCCCGGTTGGTATGCATATTGCCTGTTGTTGAAGGGATCCTTCGCTAGTATTTCGTCCCTCATGTGCCTATCTATCAATCTTTCCATTGTTTTTAGTAAGAATAAAAATAGGCTGATAGTTCTGTATGATTTTGGCTTTAGATCATCTATTCTGCCTACCTTGGGCAAGTAAATTATCCTTTCGCTTTGCCATGATTTTGGTATATATCTCCATACCAGGCAAGCTTTGAAGATTTTTGACACGTGCGGCACCAGTTCCTCTATGCCTATTTGTAACAGAATATGAAAAATCCCATCAGGTCCCGCAGAATTGTACGGTTGGAACCTGCTGATGGTCCATTGAATTTTAATGGGTCTTGTGAACTTCGTGGCTAATCCCCAGTTCTTTTGGTCAGGCCTATCAGGTTTTTGTCTGGGATTGTCTGGCTTGTTATGTTCTGCCAGAAATGTTGAGGCTGGGAAGTAGACTTTTAATAGTTCCTTGAGACTTTCCTCTATTGTTTCTTGAGGAAGCCTACCTCTTTAGTAGCACTGCCGTCCTTAGCCAGGACTTTGTGGATTCTTGAATATGCCGGAGTATCATTAATATCCTCTCAGAAGCTTCTCCACAAGTCCTATTTGGCTTCTCGGATTTCTTTGTTATATTGTGTGAGTTTGCCTCTATAGGTGTCCTAGTCCTGGTTGCTTTTGGCCCTGTTAAATAGCCTTCAAATCTCAATCCTCATTCTTTTGAGGTTATTGTTAGACTAGACTGTTCTGCAACCCATCTGTTAGGCTGTTTTTGCCGGGCAGTTTTCCAGATATGCCGCTTTGATAGCGTCATTGATTTGTTCCACTGCCAGCTCTAGCCCATCCACCTCTGTTGTCGATGATGTTACCCAGTTCGACTCTCTGGGGTTTCTGTTTCCGCTATTGAAGAGGGGGGACATCTTCAGCCTCTTAAAAGAGGACTAATCCTGCTGGCCTTCTTTGGAATAGTCTTGTCCCAGCTCTAATTTCTCCGCGGCCTCGCTGGTGCCTTGGGTCTCTACTAGTTTTTTTTGGTGTAGTGGCTTCTGGATTCTGCCTTGGTTTACTCCCCTCCGTTGCCTAGTTATTCTTCTTAATAAGCAGCTGAAGCCTCCCGTATCCGAAGAATGGGTAATGGTCCAATTTGGATAGCTCCTCTTTAGACTTTCTGTCTATGGAAAAAGTCCATACTGTCCACAGGTGTGTCTTTAGGCCTCGGTTCCCGATTTTTAATCGTTTCAGGATTCTGTCGGCCTTCAGTCTATCGTTACCCTCATCCGGGACGTATGCCGTGCACACCTATGGCTTGAAAATCTCGTCCCCCTTCAACACCCTGAAAGATGCTCCCTACCACGGTATCAAGATATTGAGACTGTCTCCCTTATCCATTGTGCGCTGGCTTCTTCGGTGCAGGTTATCGTTAGATATCCCGGTCGGTGTGTGCACTTTATGAAGCGAAATTGTGGCCCTTGTGCTCGTATGCCATCATGATAGCTTCTTGGACTGCCTTCAGCTTGTCCAGGTCGAGCTGGGTTTCTGGAAACACATGGCACGCTATGGCGACCTTGACTGACGTTACGACCTCCGTGAAGGTTCGCCCGTCCCTTTTTATCTTTACGATCTCCCTGGGCGTGCTGTTGTCCGATCTGGTCCTCTTTGCGGGTCCTTTTTCGGATTTTTGAGCAACCCCGGACTTTGTTTGGCCTTGGGGTGATTTCTTTATTCCTATCCTAGGGATTTTACCTGACCCTTGCCTGCCTAAAAGGCGGTGAAATTAGCCTTTTGTCCTCGTTGTAATTCTGGCCTTCCTTTACCAGTTTCGCCACTTTTGCTTTTGTGACGCCTGATACTACTGTCGAATTTTATCGTCTGACATGAGGTCTACATCCTCTAGGGCACTTATACGGAGTGCTTTTTCGGTCCCTTGGCCTTGACGAGGCTCTTATGTAGAGGTACCCTGCCCTTAGGCTTAGGTGGTCTCTTCGCTGACTTGTGGAAGGTCCCTGGTCCAGTAGCCTTGGGAGTATCCTGGCCTGTGTTTTTTTGTTTTCTTTCATTCACTCATTTTGTTCCCACGAGAGGCTAGGGAAATATTTAGGTTTCCTGATTAGATCCCCGCATGACCAGGTAAGGCTAGATACAGGAGTGTTTCGCCCGGTGCCCTTCTTGAAAGTTCGACACCACACATACCCCAGTGGCCATTCAGCTCTCAGAACTTTGCCTTTTACCTTAGCTTGGGAGTTTGGGTTACCCTTCGTTTCCCTTCTCACTTACGATCATTGAGGATACTTATTGCATCACGTAAAGGTGGTAATCCTCGCTCGAGTTGATCTAGCGTACTCTTGACCTAGGACAATATATTTTATATTAATCCAGCGTACTCCTAACCTACCTTGATATATCAAATTTTGGCCCAGCGTACTCTTGACCTACCACAATAACATGTATGTTGATGTAGCGTATCCTTGACCTAACCTAATAAATTTTATACTAACCTAGCGTACTCCCGACCTACCCTATGCATAATTTTTTGACCGAGCGTACCCTTGACCTACCACAATAGTCTGTATATTGACCTAACACACTAGGTCAGGAGTACGTCAAGCAAATCTAGAACTATGATTGCAGAAGTTAAACTTGAGAGGAAAGAGCCGTTAACTGAGTTACGGAGATCCAAAGTATACTAAAACCGACTAAATATAATATGTATTATTTCATGTCTCATACACCAAAAATATAAAAATGGTGTCTTCAACAATGTTTCAAAGGTGTTTGAATTTTCTACTAATTAGAAAAACTTTTAAGGTTGGTGCTTACCAGTGGCAGGACTTAAGGGAATTTAAATAATTTAGTTTCATGTTGCAGATAAACATAACAGATGGGGCAAAAGTCCCGCTACCATTTTAATTGCGCGCCATCTTGGTTCTGTGATGTTTAGCTCAGTTTTGCTTTAACTATTGTGTTGTGTAGACTTCCATATTTTATTATTATTATAGATAAATATACGCCGTAAGAACGAGCAGAAATAGTGACAATATTTATTGAAAATAATCGTTCCATTATTGCCATAATTGCGTCAAACATCGTTCAGTGGCGATGTCAATAAATAGAACAGTCGGTTTTGGGAAACACACAATCCTCAATTAATTCATGAAACATCATTGCATCCACTAAAAAGAACTGTATGGTGTGGTATTCATGCTGGACACATCATTGGTCCCTATTTTTTTGATAATGGACAAAGTGTTCTAGTTACTGTTAATGCTGAACGGTACCAAGACATGATTCGAAATTTTCTTGTGCCTGAAATGGTAGAGCAAGGACTAGAGGACATGAGGTTTCAGCAAGATGGGGCCACCAGCATACACAGCTCGTTCAACAATTCAATTATTGAACGACGTTTTTCCACGAAGACTCATTTCGCGAGGTGGCGATTTAGCATGGCCAGCCAGATCTCCGGATTTAACAGCAGCAGACTTTTTCTTATGGGGTTTTTCAAAATCAAAAGTTTATATGAATAAGCACCAAACGATTCAACATCTTATAGACAATAACCGTCACGAAATTGGAGAAATTCAGCCTGAAGGATGTCATGAAAAATGCCCTAAAAAGAGCCGAAAGCTGCATAGCGAATCGCGGTCACCATTTAGCCGATATAATTTTCCAATCATAACGAAAAAAAAGACCAAATAAACTTTTCATGAAACCAAACTTACTTATCTTTTCTTTGAGTAAAGTTATAGGTAATCAAAATGGTAGCGGGACTTTTGCCCCACCTTGTATAATAAATAAAGTGATTATGTAAATATGAAATATTTCTACTGCAAAACAATATCAAGATTTTTGATATCTAAAAGAAGGAAGCGTGTTTTCTGGTCCTCGATGAGTTGGGGTGTTTAAATACGAAAATTGTAAGAAGTAATGCGATTGACTTTTAAGAAAGAATCCGAATTGGTAGTAGGAAATAAAATTGTGGTTTGAAAATTTTCTTCAGAAGTTCACCTGGTACTAATTTTAGGGTTTTAGGACACAAATTGATTCATAGTTTCCAGGACTTAAGGTAAGAAGCAAGATTTAACTCATTAATTTTATGCAGTCCTGAAAGGTGTTTTTTAAACGAAGTAGTGATTTTGAACGTTAAGGAATAAATAATGATATTTCAAAAGGAATCCTGTTTTTTGTTTCTAAAGGTAGTTGGTTTGAAGGATTATAAGAGTTAAAGAAATTATTTTTTTTTCCAAATTGGTACTGAGAAATGAAATTGTTTGTTATTTTGAGAAGATGACTTGGTACTAAGGATTTAAATCTAGCGGACACCAATTGGAGATGATTGTAGGCTCAATCAGGTATTCAAAACTTCAGGTAGGGTTTGTCTCCTAATTCGGGAGTTTTTTACAGGTATTTTCTTTGAACATGCAGATTGTAGGATGTAATGGAATTGATACGAGGCAATGAATATGTAGATTTAATTGGGGATTTTCATTAAAAGTTCACCTAGTACTAGTATTAAGGTTGTTAATTAGTTTATGATTTTACCCAAATGGCGCAGGTATTACTAATATAATATAATATAATTCAATGCCTGTTGGTGATTTAATTCATGGAATAGTTGTTTTAGGCAGTAGCTTCTTGGTGTTTGTATTAATATTAATTAATTCATATTGAATTTTAATTTCCAATAATAGGATTTATATTTAAATTAATATTCCTGAATTATATACAAGGAAAATTAATGTGATTATACATTATCCATATAAATAAGTTACACGCCCAATGTAATATCCTCCGGCATTAACGAAATTACTATAGGCTTTATTAGACATCATTATCAAATCCTATTACACTGTTTGAAGTTCTAATAAACTCACTAATCCCCACGAGCACTAATCCAATTACTCTAACATCGATTCCGGTAAGATTGCCTAATAACAAATTCAATGATGTCGGTTTGTAACATTTCTAGAGGGTTTCGTGGCGCCATTTCCACTATTCATGTACGTTTTCGCTTTGCGGAATCCTCCCCGGAAAACACAAAAACAACGTTCTTTATCACGAGGTGACAAATCCGGGCGTGCGGCGATGTAGAAGGTTTACCACCCCCTACCTCCTTTTAAAAGAAAACACAGTAATTTTTTCTGGAGCCATTTTCCTACCTTATACACGCGTACGTTTGCCCCTCAATGGAAAAGGACGTCAATAAACCACTCAGTTAATTCATATAAGGAAATCACCGACAGAAGAATGTGTTATGGTGTGTGTTATGATAATATCAGTCCGTAACGACATTAACTGTCGCATATATAAGGTCTCATTGATATTCAATATCTATTCTTATAGAGTCAGAAAGAAATGTAATGCCCTATTATGAATTTGTGATGGTTGTCACGCTATGGAAATGTATTATTTTGTAGGAAAAATATAAAACTTTATAGTGACCTTAATAAGTAGAAACTTAAGTCGTGATTTTGTGTTGATGTATATAAATTTCATGTTTTATCATTAAAACATAAAATTTTATTTTCGGGTAATATTATATATATATATATTTTTTTTTTTCACACCAATGCAGTAATTTAAGAAATTATAATAATTCGTAATTTAAATAATTACTTACTTTTATGGCTTTACAATAGCGTCAGAAAATTTATTATGCAATCTACAGACATGTGTTTCTGTGTGGTATTAACATAAATGTTAAACATTTTAATAATTCGATAGACTGTAACAAACGTCGTAAGCACGTTAACTAATTTTGACGTAGTATTTTCACAATTCCAGTGTAAACTTTGACCGACAATTCGCTGGCTCCGGGCTAAATTTAAGTTTAAGAACTCGAGCGGTCAGTGGAACGTGTTTATTAACTTCGTGACCGGACTTTTCTAAAAGATACTATCCATGCAAAGAGGAAATGACGAGCATTCATAAGCAGCTCTTCAAATATTTCCTTTGTCTGCGAGACAATTGATATTTCTTTTATTAGGCTAAAATTTGCTGCAAATTCATGTTGAAGCAGTTTAGTACTATTTTAGTCTATTTAATTTCTGTGTAATTATAGGAAGTATAATAATAAATAATATTTGCCAACTCAGACATTTTCATATGAGATTTCTCTCTACTTCAACTATTCACGCAAACACATTTAATTGCCACTTAGTTTGATTTTATTATTTACTCTGCTTTCATGGAAGTTTCCACGCTTCCACCAAACAACTTTACGTTTACCAGTTAGAAGTGTAAATATTTGAATGCAAATTATTTGCTTCTGCATATGTGTAATACTTATTTTTAATGAAATTTTATATGCTGGCGGTTATAAATACATTTCACCCTCTCTACTCTAATAATATTTAGCTGAACAAACTTTTTTTTTGATGATAGTGATTTATTCATCGATCAAAAACAAACAAACACAATAACACAAAGAAAAACATTATTATAGATTGATTATTGAGATTATTGAAGCCGTGACTTTGTGATACAACTTGGTTACGAAATAGGTTAAGAAATAATAACACTTTGCTAGTATCACGAATTTTTTGTTTGTTTTTTTTGTTTTTTTTTGAAAAATTCGTGATACTAGCAAAGTGTTATTATTTCTTAACCTATTGTTATAGATGCTTAAAATTTATATTAAATAAATCATACAAGTTAAAAATAAAGTGCAGAAGAATAATTATTAGTTATTTTTTTACAACTTAAAACGTGATATCAACAATGTAAACGTTTTTGTTTAATTTTCTAACGAAGTTAAGCTCTCAACCATTAATCAATCAACTTAAAGGACATTAACATTTTTTAATTATTAAAGTGCAAACAGTGTTTTACGTTTTAAAATATTTTTTAAACTGTATAATAAAGAAGCACAGATTTAAATGTATTTAATTTTTGTTAATAAAAGTATACAATATGTATATGTATGTAAATTAGCATTTTTTACTTAAGAGAGTTAAGGAATTTACTCATTGTATAAACTATTTCCATTTAATTCTAGCAATTGAGAAGCCTGGCAAGAAATTAGGCGTACACTTCACAGAAGGCGCCATTGTTTATTTTGGGCAATTAGCCCACTCACTCGCCGGTGCATTAGTATGCAAAAACGGGGGGGGGGGCTATACGTAAACGGATGGAAACTTTTCGTTAATTGTGACATTTAAATGTAAAGCGGCTTCCTTAGTCCTCTCGTCATTGTGTACGGTGCCGATTTACATGCATTATTTCAAAGTTTCAGTGCAATGAGGAATTTAAGTTGGGCACTGGCTGAGACTAACTTAAATTGTAAAGGGCCTCATTAAATTGCCGGGTCGGGATTTTGCGGATGCTGAGGGGCTCGAGTCCACGCGCGCATTGCCTCCAGCGGCGCGAGGGGGGTAAGAGCGAGTTGCGGTCATAAGCCATCCGGGATGACATCAATTGGGAAACGGCGGTTGGCAATCCGGTACTTATTTAACTCCTCTACTATTATTAATGAGCGTGGTAAGATAGTATTAGTTTTTAAACAAAATTTCTCACCAATTATTACAATTAGCGTTTCTGGTGGATGCGCCGGGCACACAATAAATTACAATCTTTCAAACATACTTTCTGATGTAAATATACTTTTTATTATTCATATATATTATTACTAGTTAGAAAATATATATAAATGAATGATTATACCTTTTTTTTGATGATTATAATTAATCGATACTTAAAATATTATGACCATTAAATTCAGCACTATGAAACCAATCATGACTTGAATATTACAAACGACGTCGCCGTATATCTTCCGCGGAATTAAGGCGTCGAAAAGGCCATTATTTTAACGAGTCCGAAAATGAAAAAAAAATGGCTTCCATTAGAAAATTGAACGATCCGAAGTGTCATCGCGCGGGGAATCTCGTTAATTTTTTGCCACACGGCACAAAAGCCCGCCCTCCACTGTCGCATGACGTCCATTTTTAACGCGGATTAATTTTAAAACATTGCACAGAGAGCTTTCGCGCACACGAACCGAACACACATACACGTGAAAACAATGCAATTTATTTTATATTCGACCATCAATAAAACAAGATTTATGGCGCGCCGAGACAGTTTATTGTTGTTTTATTCGGCGCAACCCTCGTTTATATCGAAAAGAACGTGCGTTCGGGGTCGCGCACGGACCGAAGGGAAATTCCATCCGAACTCTTTGTGGACAATGGCAATAAATCTACACTTCCGTTATAATCTCCTCAGAAAGTGATCACGCGACGGTTTATTTCCGGACGGCATATGGTACATCGAAATGTATTAAAACTAGAAATTTTCTTACTTAAGTTGTAAATATTCATTTATCAACGCATATTTTAAAAATTACTCACTAATGGACACAAACTTGTTATTGTACATTTTTTTAAACTTTAAACAGAGAATTAATTATATTATGATCGTGATCGTAAAGAAAGAGCAAGTTTCAGTAACGAACGTTTTGCGGAAACGATGAAATCTGATTGGGGTCTAGGGCAGGCCCTTCGGAGGGTAATTGATTGGATTGTAGCGACGTGGCAGTGCTGCGACCCGAATTCGCGTTATTAAAATTGTGCGCACACATACACATATAAAAAAATAAAACCGGTCGACATTAATTATATCCGCCCCGAAAAATTCCAACAATGTCTGCTATTCGTTCGTTGTTTCCGGTATTTTTTTCGTCGGTGGAATGGGGATAAATTGTAACGGTGTCATGATTGATGGGTTATTGTAATGAATTGTTTTGTGTGTTGCCGCGTTCTTTGACGATTTTATAGGTTCGTTCTTTGTGCCGATGAAACTGATGCTTTGTCATTTCTGCAGTGTGCATTCATCGACTATCATCGATCCTTATTTCACCCTTCGCTGTACACTTATCATCGAAATAACTATCTCAGAAAAAATATATTACTTGATGAAATATTTCATTAGAGGCCATCTAATATATTTTATATTTTAAATTGTTAAGTAATTAATAAATATTCTTTATATAAACACAATACAATAACTCAGGAATTAAACGAATTTTTAAATCAACTATTATCTGTGAATTGCCATCTGTAATCTGTTATTATTTTATCTTTAAATGAAATTATGTTTCTAATGTTTATAATTCATTATTTTTTATCTGCAATCTATTAGCTATCAAATATCAAGTCTAGACTCTATCATGCAATCTCACAATTATCTGTTAATAGTCAAGTAGTAAATTGTCATCTATTAACTGTTAACTGTCATATATAAACAGTCATAAAAGTAAGCCACCATCATTTTTATTAGTCATCAATCAATCAATCAATCATCATCAATTGCCATATATCATATCTAATCTATAGTTTGCCTAACTCTATTTGAAATTTGTTAATTGCCATTTGTGAACTTTCATCGCTAAATATTTAGTTTGAGTTTTAAAGAAAATAATGTTTAGAATATGTCATTTGTCATCTGCATTATGGCTACAACTGTCATCATCTGTTAAGGTTAAGCTGTCACTTGGGAAAGCTGATTGCAGTATAAATTGATAGAAGCTGATAATTTGAATCGTGACTTATCTAGTCATCTGTCATTTGTGTACTTTTGCGATCTTTAATAAACGTTAATATCTTATTTTCTATTTACCATCTATCAACTATGACGGTGAGTTTCCTTTTGTCAATTATCATCTGTTTTATTTTATGACATAACATTTTTAGTTTGATTTTAAATGAAAATACTCTAGCGTATAAAATATTTCATCTGCTATCTATCAACTCTAATCTACGAGCTTGTTATTTCTCATTTGTCAACCGTTCTCTGTCAACTGTCAACACTTGATATTTTTGTTTTAGATTTTGAATAAGAAATACAGTTACAAAGGTTGGAAAAGTTATTTATATCTGTTGTCTAACATGTGCCATTAGTTAATAGTTAACTGCAGCCTGTCATATGTCAACTGTTATTTTTGTCTTTTATCTTCTATTTTTTCTTTATAATCTATTATTTATGATTTGTTGACTGTCATTTGTTATGCGTTGTTTAATAATTGTTATCTGTTAAGTTTTATCATACCAAAGTTTTTTGAATAGAAAAAAACTCTTAAAAAGATCAGAAATTATTATTTGTCATTTATAATTATTCATTTATTATCTTTCAATAGTCAAGTATCATCTATAAAATTTCATTTTCTATGGTGTAGAATGTTTATTTGTTATGTGTAATCTATCAACTGTCATCTCTCAACTGTTATCTATCAAATATAAACTGTCAACTGCCATCTGTAATCTATTTACTATCGGTTGCTATTATTCATGTAATTTGCCATTGGTTAATTGTTGCTACCAATTTTCATCACGTAGCATTTTCACATTTATTTTCTAGCGGTTTAAAATTTGTCTTTTGTTTTCTGTAATCTATCATTTCCCATTTTGCAACTGTTAAATACCAAGTATTAAATGCAATCTGTCAACTGTATAATCTATCTGTAAACTGTCATCCCATAACTACCACCTGTCATTTTTTAACTGTCATCTATTCATCTCTCAGCTGTCATTTGTTGTTCATTATCTATCATTTATGAATTAAAGTTTGTAATTATTTGATGACAAATTGTTATCTATGAAATGTCATCTGTCATCTGTCGTCTGTTATTTGTCATCTGTCATTTGTCATCTATCATTTATCATCTGTCATCTGTCATCTGTCATTTGTCATCTATCATCTGTTATTTGCCAATTTTTTATATTGAATTTTAAAGAAAATACTTTTATAAGGTTAGATCTAGTCATTTGTCATTTGTAATATAACAAAGTTCATCTGGCAGCTGTCATCTAATATTTTGAAACTCTGATCTATTAGCTGTAATATGTTATTTGCTTTTATTACCTCTCTTGTATCTCCTGGTCTGTGTGAATATGTCATTTATCAACTAGAATCAGTAATATGTTATCGCATCCAAATCTATTTTAAAAATATTTCCTTTGTCATCTATAATCTATCAACTGCCATCTATAAACTGTCATCAATGATTAAATGTCAATTTATCTACAAAACGTAAAATATTAAGTGTCAACCGTTAACTGTTAGCTATTATTTTTAAACTGACATCTACAATTTGTCAATTATTATAAATTGATATCATATAAAATTTTAACTTCCTAAGTCATTTGTAATATTTGAAATGTTAACTTCCATCTGTCGTCTGTCATATGTCAGATGACAACTGTCATCTGTCATTTGTCATTTATCATTTGCCACCTGTCATCTGTCATCTGCCATCAACCATCAACCATTTGTCATCTGTCATTTGTTATGTGTCATCTTTCATCTGTCATCTATCATGTATCACTTCTTAACTACCCACTGTACTTTGTGATCTAGAAGTTTGCCAAATTTTTACATTGAGTTTAAAAGAAAATACTTTCTTAATGTTTAGATTCAGTTATTTGTCATTTGTAATTAAACAAAGTGCTCCAGCTGTCATCTGACACTTTGACACCCTGATTACCTGTAATCTATTATTTATAATTATTAGGTCTCTTGTATCTACTGATATATGTCAATATGTCATTTATCAAATATGTCATCACTTTGAATGCTTATTTAGAACTTAGATGAAAATATTCTCTTTTTTAATAAATAATTAACCGTTAATGGTTAATTATTATTTTTGAAATGACATCTGTCATTGTCAATTATTATCAATTGTTATCACATGAAATTTTAACTTCATCTGCCATTTCTCATTTTTTAAATATCAACTCTTAACTGACATCTGTCACCTGTCACCTATCATCTGTCATCTGTCACCTGTCATCTATCATGTGTAATATTTAAAATGTCAACGGTTAGCTATTATCTGTAACCTGTCAAGTATCATCTGCCATCTGTCATCTGTAATATTTAAACTGTCAACTGTCATCTGTCATCTGTCATCTGCCATCTGTCATCTGTAACCTGTAACCTGTCACCTGTCATTTGTCATCTGCCATCTGCAATTTCTCATTGTCATTTGTTATCTGTCATCTGCCATTTGTCATCTGTCATTTGTTATGTGTCATCTTTCATCTGTCATCTGTCATGTATCACTTCTCAACCACCCACTGTAATTTGTATTCTAGAAGTTTGACAAATTATTACATTGAGTTTAAAAGAAAATACATTCTTAATGTTTAGATTCTGTCATTTGTCATTTGCAATAAAACAAAGTGGCAGCTGTCATCTGACCCTTTGAAACCCTGATCTATTACCTGCAATCTATTATTTGTAATTATTAGGTCTCTTGTATCTACTGGTATATGTCAATATATCATTTATCAATTATAATCAGTATTGAGTTAAATTCTTATTTAGAGCTTAGATGAAAATATTTTCTTTTTTAAATAATAATTAGTTGCCGTCTGTAATCTACCAACTGTCATCGTGTGAAAGTTAATTTATCTACAAAACGTCAAATATTAAGTGATAAATATCGTCTGTCAACCGTTAATGGTTAATTATTATTTTTAAAATGACATCTGTCATTGTCAATTATTATTAATTGTTATCACATAAAATTTTAACATATTTTAAATATCAACTCTTAACTGACGTCTATCACCTGTCATCTAACATGTGTAATATTTAAAATGTCAACTGTTAGCTATTATCTGTAACCTATCAAGTATCATCTGCCATCTGTCATCTATAATATTTGAAATGTCAACTGTCAACTGTCATCTGTCATTTGTCACCTGTCACCTGTCATTTGTTATCTGCCATCTGCAGTTTCTCATTGTCATCTGTCATTTGTCATCTGCCACCTACCATCTGTCATTTGTCATCTGTCATTTGTTATGTATCACCTTTCATCTGTCATCTGTCATGTATCACTTCTCAAGTATCCACTGTCATTTGTATCATCACTTTAAATGCTTATTTAGAAATTAGATGAAAATATTCTCTCTTTTTAAAAATTAATCAGTTCTCATCTATAATCTATCAACTGCGATCGATTAAATGTCAATTTATCTACAAAACGTCAAATATTAAATGTTAAGTGTCATCTGTCAACCGGTAATATTATTTTTAAAACGACATCTGTCATTGTCAATTATTATTATTATCAATTGTTATCACATATTATTTTACCTACATCTGTCATCTCTAATCTTTCAAATAACAACTGTCAACTGACATTTGTCGCCTGTTACCTATTATCTGTCATCTGTCAACTTTCAACTGTCATATTTCATCTGTCATTTCTCATCTATCACATGTAATCTTTGTAATGTTAACTGTCATCTGCCATCTGTCATCTGTAATCTATCATCTGTCATCTATAATCTGTCATCTGTAATCTGTTATCTGTCATCTATCATCTGTCATCTGCCACCTGTCATTTATCATCAGTAATCTTTGAAATAACAACTATCATCTGTCATCTGTCACCTGTGATCTGTCATTTGTCATCTGTCAGCTGTCATCTGTTATCTATTATCTGTCATCTCCCATCTGTTATCTGTCATGTATCATTTCTTAATTAGCCACTGTCATTTGTCATCAGGAATTTTTGCAATTTTCAATTTGTTAATTATGACTATATCAAAATGTTTCACTTTGATTTTTAAAGAAAATACCATTTTAAAGTTTAGAACGAGTCAACACATAAAATTCTTATTTAGAGAATAGATGAAATTATTCTTCTTTTTAAAAATTAATCATTTTAATCGGTCTTCTGTAAACTCTCAACTGCCATCTGTCAACTGGGAATTTATCTACAAAATATCAAATATTAAGTAAGTTTAGTAATATCTGTCAACGATTGACTGTCAAATATTATTTTTCATGACATGTGTCATTTGTCAATTATAATAAATTGTTATCACATAGAGTTGTAACTTTCATCTGTAATTTTTAAAATATCAACTGTCAACTGTCATCTGTCATTTGTAATACTTGAAATGTCAACTATCATCTGTCATCTGAGAATTAACATTTATCATCTGTCATCTGTTATGTATCATTTCTCAACTACAATTTGTCAATTATTATCTTGAAATCTTCTAAATGTAATTTTGTTACTTGTAAATTATGATTATTTCAAATTTTTACATTAAATTTCAGTTCAACAGTCACCTGTCATCTATCACCTGTCATTGTCATTTATAATACTTGAAATATCAACTGTCATCTGTCATATATCATTTCTCAACTACCATGTGTCATTTGTTATCTGGAAATTTTCTTTTGTTACTTGCAAATTACGATTATATGAATTTTTAGATTTAAACCTTGTCATTTGTTATTTGAAATATAATAAAGGTCAAGGTTGTCTGTCAGCTGCCATCTGACATCTATTAGCTGTAATTTTAACTTCATCTGTCATCTGTAATCTTTGAAATGTCAACTGTCATCTGTCTTCTCTTATCTGTCATTTGACAACTGTTATCTGTGATCAACTGTCATCTATTAACTGTAATCGATTATAGGTCTATTTATCTACAAAATGTTAAATATTAAGTGTTAAGTGATATCTATCAATAATTGACTGTCAAATATTATTTTTTTCAAATTGAAATAAAACAACACAGTTGGGAGGGTTTCACATTTATTGTTGAACACTGCAACATGTTTCGCCACAGAATGGCTTCATCAGGCACATGAATAATTCATTATTGTTATGGAGTTTCATCATGTATCCTCCTCGTCAATTCGATATTAGTTTTTTCAGACGACATTTGTCATTTTTCAATTATTATAAATTGTTTTCATGTAAAATTTTAACTTCATCTGTTATCTGTAATCTCTGAAATGTCAACTGTCATCTGTCATTTGTAATACTTGAAATATCAACTGTCACCTGTCATCTTTTATCTGTCATCTGTCATCTGAGAATTAACATTTATCATCTGTCATCTGTCATGTATCATTTCTCAACTACTATTTGTCATCTCTCACCTGTCATTGTTATTTGTAATACTTGAAATATCGACTGTCATCTGTTAAATATCATTTCTCAGCTACCATTTGTCATTTGTTATCTGGAAATTTTCTATATATAATTTTGTTATCTGTCCTCTGTCATGTATCATTTGTTAACTACTTACTATCATTTAGTTGCTGGAATTTTTCCATTTCAAATTTTCTAATTATGATTCTCATTTACAAATCATTCAAGATGTATCACGAAGTAAACGCCTCTACCATCAAATATAGATGACAGTTGACAGATTACACATTCTTAGATATTATAATAGATTGATATATTTACGACATCATTTACAGAATTTTAACATAATCTTTTAGAATGTTTAAGATAGGTAATCTTTTAGACTTAAGATTTATATGCACTGTCCTTTTTGTTATATTTTAAATCCTGTTAATGGACCTTGATTCTGTTGGGTTTTTGTACAAATAAATAAATTAATTAATTAACAGATAAAAAAAATATTGAGAAATTGTAAATAGAAGTTAATATATGACAGATTGTAGTTAATAAACAATAGAACGCAGATAATAATAATAGATGGCACTTACATATATGTCAAATAATAATTGACAGTTTACAATTGACAGATGACTGATACCATTTAAAACATTGTAATTGACAGAGCGCGTCAGTGTATCGATAACAGATGGCAAATGACAAAAAAATTCAAACCTAAGGTAAATCTTACACATGAATAATAATTTCAGTTAAAATTCACTTAATTCACAATACACTAAATGAATATTTTAAACAAGACGCGCTCATTATAAAATGCTAATTGATTCAATAAAATTACTAATTAATATCAAAACTAATCAGAACTACTTGATCTTACTCGTAATTTTTCAGTTGTTATTCATAATGAGTACTTGAAGTGTATATTAAGGCAATTAACATTTTCAGAGAAAAATCGAACATTTAAGTAGGATTTTATATAAACACTACTATTAATAACTTAATTTTATACCGCAATTAATATAATAGCATAATTTAAATTAGAGCGATAGATATCCTCGTTGATAAATAAACTTTCAGTAAATAAATGCATATAGTTTTTAAATTTTTTAAATATGATTAATTCTGTGGAGCCTGAATTTATTAACCCATTCTCTATTAAACAAAAATTATTTAATTCCCATGTCAAAATTCAGGTAATTGTGTATTATTATAAATAAAACAAAGAGACAAATGAACGTATTAAACCCGGAATCTAATATGTATGAATTATCGCACTCGCATCGCATGAATTATTACATTTATTACAATTAACCTCATTATTTATTATTGCTGCGATAACATAACATTTGGAGGGGAGGTGGGTACGTGCAGGTTGCGTCCAGCGTTACGTTTCGAGATGAATTAAAATTATACAACAAATTTTGAATTATTGCTCCGCTATCTTCTGTCACATTAAATTGCGTAATGGCCACACACATCAACATCCAGTAATTTTATCTGCGTACTGTTTAGTAATGTGAAATCGTGCTGGCCCATATCATTATCTATTTGATATTACATTTATTTATGAAATGCAACAAATGTATACGTATGTATAATTTATAGTTGTCAAATATTTAATTGCTTTGTGGATTATCTAATATATTGATTTAATTAAATTCAGCACAGCTTACAATAGAACAAATTAATTAATTGTCAACACAAACATTGAATTTAGTACAGTTAAATATAAGTAAATATCAATCGATAAAATAATTGATTGATCTTTTTTAGATTATATTAAAAAAATACCATTTCATTCTCTTTTAATACCATGGTTATGTCGCTTATAATTAATGTTAATTAATAGGGAAATTTCGCAATAACGTTTGGCGTTTATCGAATGTCGGGTGTGAGCCGCCGATGCAAATGAATAAGCTTATTGGAGTAATTGAATTACGGAAATGTAACTAACCGTACGTCAGTGCCCCGTTGCCGGCAAACGTCAATATTATGTTTGAGGCGATGGCGCGCTGCGAAATCCAAATTGGAAAATACGAGCCGAACCGTGGCCCCCCAAAATTAAACCGGAGAGCATGGCTCACTTTAAGAATAATACGGGTTTAAAGAGGGTTGACGGTTATTGCGAGAGGAATTCCCATTATTATCGTCCCGCGCCGCTCGATTTAATGATTTCAATTTACTCCTTACTTGAGTTTCGCAATGGCGACACGGTTTCCTTTCGCGTTATTTCTCATTTCAGGTATCAAATATACGTCGCGATGGCATCGAATGCCCTATTGTTCCGGTGGGGAAGGCTGAAGGGTGCAGAATTATTAATGCACGTTGTACTTTCCATTCCGGAAAACATGACATTTTCATTAAGTGTTTTTAATTTTTAATTCAATGTGATTAAAATTCAGAAGAAATGGTTACTCTTGTTTAAATATTAAAGCCAATAATTCTAAGATACAGTTTAAAGAAGTTGAGTTATTTATTGTAATACTAAATTAAGATATTATTGGGAGTTGTTAGATAAATAACAAGTAACGAATGACAATATATAAATAAATCTTACAAATAATAGATTACCATTGACAGATATTAATGTTAACAACATTTCGTATTTTTTTATGTTTTTTAATAGATGAAAGTCATAATACAGACGCCAAATGGCACATTCCTAACGACAGAAGAAATTTCATTGAAACTTGAAGGTAAAATTTTATGCAATAACAATTCATAATAATTGACAAATGGCAGAACGTCATTTAATTAAAAATTGTGTCAGTTGACAGATGACACTTAACGCTTAATATTTGACATTTTGGAGATAAATTGGCAGTTGGCAGATGGAAGTTGATAGATTACAGATGACAAGTAGGAGTAGCCCTAGGAGAAAGTTTTTTGTCTAAGCTCTAAATAAAAATTCAATGTGACTGCATATTACTGATTACAGTTGATAAATGACATATTCTTACACACCAGTAGATACAGAAAAATAACAATAACAAATAATGTATTATAGCTATCAGATCAGAAATAAAATTATGTATTTGTTTTTAAATGTTTTATTTTTATTTTTAAGAAAGATGTACAAAGAATAAAACAACAATAACGTTTCGAAATGTCAGATGAAAACTGACAGATGACCTTTATTATATTACAAATGACCAATGAGTAGTTCTAAACTTTAGGAAAGTGTTTTCTTTAAAAATCAAAGTAAACATTTGATATAATCATAATTATGTAGTAAGAAATTATGAATAGAAAAATTCCAAATAACAAATGACAGTGGGTAGTTGATGACAGTTGTTATTTTAAAGATTGCAGATGACAGATGACAGAAGACAGTTGACAGGCAACATATGACGGTTGAAAGTGGACATTTCTAAGATTACAGGTGACAGATGAAGTTAAATTTTTTGTGATTACAGTTAATAGATCGGAGTTTTAAAATGTCAGATGGCAGCTGATTGATGATCTTTGTTATATTACAAATGACAAATGACAAATGACAAGGTCTAACCCTTAAAATTCAATGTAAAAAATCTATAAAATCATAATTTACAACTAACAAAATTAATATACTTTTTTAGGGACATGAACTTTGTCACTTTTCATCTGTAATCTACCAACTTTAATGTATCAACTATCAATTCTTATCTATAAAATGTCAAAAATAAACTATTAGCTGTCATCTGTTAACTATATTATAATTTTGTATATTTCAGTTTATTTGTATTTTACATAATCATGACCGATAAAGCTTAAATAAATAAATAAATAAACAAAATTAACTGTCAAATTTCGGCAGCCAAATGTCATCTGTCATCTGTCATCTGTCATCTGTCATCTGTCATCTGTCATCTGTCATCTGTCATCTGTCATCTGTCATCTGTCATCTGTCATCTGTCATCTGTCATCTGTCATCTGTCATCTGTCATCTGTCATCTGTCATCTGTCATCTGTCATCTGTCATCTGTCATCTGTCATCTGTCATCTGTCATCTGTCATCTGTCATCTGTCATCTGTCATCTGTCATCTGTCATCTGTCATCTGTCATCTGTCATCTGTCATCTGTCATCTGTCATCTGTCATCTGTCATCTGTCATCTGTCATCTGTCATCTGTCATCTGTCATCTGTCATCTGTCATCTGTCATCTGTCATCTGTCATCTGTTAACTCTAAACTATCAACTGTCAAGTATCGGCAGCCAAATGTCATCTGTCATCTGTATCTGTTATATGTCATCTGTCAACAGTCATCTACCCTCTACTCAAATGCCATCTACATTTTTTTACTATCATCAACATTGTGTAATATGTTATCTGCCGTTTGTTTGAGGGTGATATAAAAATATTAAAAATATGTCGTACTTCTATCCGTCATAAATCTCAATAACTGTCACATTTAAAATATTTACCTTAACAACTGCCACCTATCATATCTAAACTCTCATTTAATAACTTTCGTCTGTTATTTATTATTGTTAGCTGTCATCTAAAAACTGGTATCTGTCAATGTTAATTTATATACAGTTATACTCCATATGTTATCGCATGGAATTTTTGCTATTGATTTTATTTGAATATTCTCTTTCGGGAACATGAATTTGTCACGATCAACTGTCATCTATGATATGTCAATAGTACACTATCAGCTGTCATCTGTTAACTCTGTCAAATGTCAAGTTACGACGTCCAAATATCATGAGTCATCTGTTAACTCTAAACTGTCAACTGTCAAGTATCGGCAGCCAAATGTCAGTTTTCGATCGTTATCTGCCATCTGTATTTGTCATCTGTCATCTGTCATCTGTTATCTGTTATCTGTTATCTGTCATCTGTCAACTGTCGTCTGTCTGTCTGCCATATACATTTTTTAACTGTCATCTACTATCTTTAATATTTTATCTGTCATTTGTTTAAGGCTAATATAAAAATATATTTTAGTCTCTTCTCTGTACGCTGTCAGTATTTATTTGTTATTAGCTATTTCTTTATTGTTCCTTGATAACTGCCATTACATCGTATTTTGATTTTGATTTTGATAAACAAAATCCCTTTTGGGTTTAGATTTATCAGTCATTTTTGTGTCATCATATCTATCAATTGCCTTCTGACAGTTGTATTTATAATATTAACTGATAACTGTCATCTGCCATTATTTAATTATAGCCAACGGTCATACATCATATATTATTTGTAAACTGTTTATCTATTAACAATCATCTGTTATCCGTTATCTGTCATTTACCGATTTTTATCTCTCAACCGTCATCATATAGATTTCATCTTTCATCTGTCACCTCTCGTATTTTACTTACCAAATGCCAAGATGATATGTTATTTCTTGTTTGTCATTTGTCATCTTTCATAATTAATTTTTTAATTTTGATGAAAATACCCTTATTGTTGATAGTTTAACAGTTGTCATCCATCAATTGTCTTCTGACAGTCGTATATATATTATTATATATTATAAAATTATCTGACAACTATCATCAGTCAGTTTTTAATTGTAATCAACATACCATGTATTATCTGCGAACTGTTTTTTGTTAAGATATTATTATAAAGGTGCTACATATTATCAAAACGTTGCACTAGAACCCTTTGAGTCAGTTTCATTGGGCATCTAGCAACTGTTATCTGTCATCTGTCATCTGTCATCTGTCATCTGTCATCGGTCATCTGTCATCTGTCATCTGTCATCTGTCATCTGTCATCTGTCATCTGTCATCTGTCATCTGTCATCTGTCATCTGTCATCTGTCATCTGTCATCTGTCATCTGTCATCTGTCATCTGTCATCTGTCATCTGTTATCTGTCATCTACCATCTGCTATCTGCCATCTGCATTCTGCTACCTGTTATTTATCATGTATCATATATCTTTAAGTTTTAGATCATATCTGTCATCTGTCATCTGTATCCGTCATCTATCATCTGCCATCTGTTAATTTTCATTTCTTATATGTCACCATTCATCTTTGAAATGTAATCTATTATTAGTTACCTGTCATTTGTTATTTTTCATCTGACACCTTTCGTATTTTATTTATCATTTTACACCATTCATCAATGATATGTTAACTGTTGTTTGTCGTCTGTCGTCTATCATCATTGATTTTGATTAAAATACCCTTATTGCTTAGAATTTAAGAGCTGTCTTCTGTCAATTGCCTTCTGACAGCCGTATTATAAAATTATCTGACCACTGTCATCTGTTTACTTGTTAAGACATTATCATAAAGGTGCCATCTATTATCAAATATTGCACTAGATCCATTTGAGCCATTTTCGACTGTCACCTAGCATCTATCATATGTCATCTGACATCTGTCATCTGTCATTTGCCATCTGCCGTCGGCTTACTTGTTACAACATTATCATAAAGGTGCCATCTATTATCAAATGTTGCACTAGATCCATTTGAGTCATTTTCGACTGTCATCTAGCATCTGTCATATGTCATCTGATATCTGTCATCTATCATCTGTTATCTATCATCTGTCATTTGCCATCTGCCATCGGCTAACCATCATCTGCATTCTGTCACTTATTATTTGTCATGTATCATATATCTTTAATTTTTAGATTTTATCTATCATATATCTTTAATTTTTAGATTTTATCTGCATCTATCATCGGTCATCTCTCACTTTTCATTTCTTATATGTCACCATTCATCTATGAAATGTAATCTGTAATTTGTCATCTGTCATCTGTCAATTGATTTTGATTAAAATACCTTTATGGTTTAGAATTTATCAGTTTTCATTTATCAATCGCCTTCTGATAGCCATATTTTAAAATTATGTAATTATGTCATCTGCCATATTTTATTTGTAAACAATACAGCTCGTGTTATCTGCGAGCTGTTTATTTATTAAGATATTACAATAAAGGTGCCATCTATTGTCTAAACTTTGCAGATCCCTATGAGTAATTTTCATCTGTTATCTAGCGTATGTTATATATCGATTGTCATCAGTCATCTAGCTGTCTATCATAAGTCATCTGAAAGATTCTAGAAATCTGAAAGAGAAATTTCAATTGAGAGGAGAAATTCGAGGTAATCTTAGAGCTTTGGAAAAACATTGGTAGAAAATTCTTATAAATCTTTAAAGAGTGAATTAAACAGTGCTGAAAATTTTATGCAGAAAAAATAAACAAGGAATTTTCGAAAATTATAAAAAATATGGTAAAGTTCTAGAACTCCAGAAAAAAAATTGTAGAGATTTCTGATAAGAAAAAAAGCAGTAGATACTTAAAAATTTTAAAAAATCTCGATGAAAACTTTGTAGAAATCTTTGACAGAATAAAAAATTCTAACCTTATAAAATGACAAATGTTTATTTATAACCATAGACTTATAACTATTAACTGTTAACTTGTTAATTCAAAACAAGAAATGAAAGAATTTATAATTTAGAGTGAATAAAGAAGAAATTAACAAGACCTTACAAAATAAGAAGTGCAGAAAGTTGAAAGAATTTTATTATTCACGATCATCTTTACGGGGTGATAATTTAATAACCTCACTTTTATAGTCAAATTTTTTGAAACAATTTTTAGACTTTAAATTTATGAGATAGAGAAGAAACGCCTACAGAATTAATTCTGGCTCTACGAAAGGATGCGACAAATTCCTCCTTTTTATAGTCAAACTTCTTGCCACATTTTTTTAGACTCTATATTTATGGGATACAAAAGAAACGACTACAGAATTGATTCTGGATTTAAAGGTTGCAACAAAGGATTTTAAGGAAGTATGCCAAAGAATAATGGATTATAATTAGTTACTCAAGCATTTACAAAAGGGTAATAGTCAAACACATGATTAAAAATAGTTTTCAGCTTAAAATCCTCTGTTAAAACATTGTTTCTTTTGTTTTTTTATACTTCTTAAGCATTGGCATGTATTTTTAAACTTGTGTTTTATGTTGTTACTTTTTTGGGTTTACTTCAAATTACATTTCATTTTTAAACTTGTGTTTTATATTGTTACTTTTTTGAGTATACTACAAATTACATTTTATCTTTATATATCACTTTTGCCCTCAATTTTTGGTTATTTGTTTTCAATAGCCTGTTTTTTAAACTGGTTTCTATATATTTCTTCTAGAAATATCTATTAGAGTAAAAGTAATAATGAGAAAAATCAATCGCTGTTTTACATTAATTTACACATCTATAAGAATTTTTTGACAGTTTTGGTTTAAGGTAAATTAGAAATTGAATTTGGTGATTAGTTTATTTCTAAGAAAAATAAATACATTCAGTAATATTTACATATTTTTATTATAAATTTTGTATTATTTTGTTAGAAAGGAGTACAAAGTTATAAATAAATTGTGATAAGTAAATGCTAAGCATATACATAGCAAAATGTTGCAAAGAAAAAACGTAGGTAACTTTTATCTAGAAAATATTTTCTATCAGTCAGTCCGTTCAAGAATTCAAAAAAAATATTTATTTATTTATTTATTTATACTTTAGTATTTTTATACAGGGTGACTGACGAAAAACCTTTGGTGCTGTATCTCCCTTATTTTTTATCCGATTTTAATAAATAAAACATCAAATTAAACCATTTTTAAAAGACTTTAATAGGATATGAACGGTTATTTTTTCTCGCACCCAGTTTTTGACAAAATACGATCAACATTTTTTTTTTAATTGCACTGTATATATATTTTTATTGATTCGCAAGGAGATTTTTTTTCTGAATATAAAATTGTAGACAAATTTATCCATACATCAAACTTAAGTCAAGAAATTGAGGATTAAAAAAATAAATAAAAAGTCAAGTATCCATTGTAAACAATATACAGTCCCTATTTTAAATGTCAAAAGTGACAGTGACAGCCATTGATACAATACTGCAACGATTTTTAATTATTTCATAATTAAAATGTTGCAACATTTCAAACACTGTACTAGAATTTTGTGCTTCTACAGAAATCGTTTTTCAGTTTTTGAAATCTTGCAACATTTTTATTATGAAATTATTAAAAATCATTGCAGTATTGTACCAATGACTGACACTGTCACTTTTGACATTTGGAATAGGCTCTGTATATTGTTTATTATGGGTATTTGATTTTTAATTTTTTTTTAATCCTCAATTTCTCGACTTTGGTTTGATGAATGGATAAAATCGTTTACAAATTTAGATTCAGAAAAAATCTCCTTGCGGATCAGTACAAAATATATATATAGTGCAATCTGAAAAAAAAAAGTTTATCGTCTTTTGTCAAAAACTGGATGCAAGAAAAATTATCAGTACAGTTAATATTAAAGTCTTTTAAAAATCATTTAATTTGATGTTTTATTTATTCAAATCGGATCAAAAATAAGCAAGATACAGCACCAAAGGTTTTTCGTTAGTCACCCTGTATAAAAATAATATCCAAAAATGTTAAAACTAATTTTAAAGAAACGTACATATAATTTAGGTTATAAGAATCCTGGACGGAGTTCACTCAAGAAAATGAAGTGGAAATATTTCATTCCAGTTCTATCTTATGATTATGGCATAATGTAATATGTGAAATAATCTGAAGAACCCAATAAGCTATTAAATTTTCGGATAGAATCTTACACGCTTCACATTGTCATTGTAAGTTATAATGCGATAACGGTGTGCAGTTTCAATTTTAGGTTATTTCATACTAACAGGTAAATTCTGGGGTAATGTGGGCTGACGCCTACGTGATTGTATGGTAATTCGAGTAGACAACATCCCTTATAACATATTGTGTTTAGCACGAGGAAGAGGGTGCCGATATTGGTAAAAATAATCCCCGACTCGACGGATGCCCTATTGATTTCTTATTACACAATAAATAATTAGAAGTAGATTTTTATATAAAATAAAAGTATATATAAAAACAAATTTATTCAAAGTCATTAACTGTGAAGGGTGCAGTAATCATTAGCCGTTTCTTTTATTTAAAGTATTTAAGCGTCCCGGTTGAAAAATCTTCCATGCACAATTATCTTGGTGGAAACTGTATTCCATTAAGGGAGGGTGGAAAAACCGTTCGTTCCGTGCCATTAGGGTCACCCGTTAAATATATATAGTGATTATTTCGGGCGATTGAAATTGGGCGAGCGTAAATTTTCCGATAGCGAATGGCCAAAAATCACATTAATTATGTCCGCTCCGCCCCTGTTTCCAAATAGGGGTGGCTTTTAATTCCGTGTGTTTATTTTTTCGTACAAAGGACAGATCTCGAAAAAGTGGAAAATCGCGTTGACGAAGTCGAAATTAATTGATTGAATTGGTAATATTATTTCATATAGAAAATTTAAACTCATAAAATCAAAAATTCGTAACTCATTGCACAATCTGCGCATTTTCAAAAACTAAAATAATTTAGAAAATGCAATCAAATAGCTATAATCTGGTCTAATGGTATAATTCTATCTTTACAGCAAGTATTTATTTCGGTTGTCTTAATCTCAAGCCATATTCACTTGACAAATCAAAAAATTAAAAGTTCGTAACTCTTTTTACGAGTTAGGCATTTTCAAAAACTAAAAACCTTTCGAAAGCACAATAATCTTTTAATAATCCACTGCAACAATATTATTCTGTCATTTCAGGAAATATTTTTTTCGGTTGTTTTAAACCCAAGTGCTCGTCAACATCGCAAATCAAAAATTCAAAAATTCGTAACTCATTGCGCCACCAGCGCAGTTTCAAAAAATAAAATAATTTTGAAAGCGTAATTATAAGAAAATAATCTGTTGCAATGGTATAATTACATCTTTACAGAAAGTATTTATTTCAGTTGTTTTAAAGTCAAGCGCACTTCACTTCACATATCAAATAATTGAAAATTGGTAACTCTTTGTACAACTTAGGCATTTTCAAAAACTGAAATATTTTCGAAAGCACGATCATATATCAATAATTCACTTCAATAATATTATTGTATCTTTACGGGAAACATTTTTTTCGGATGTTTTAAACTCAAGAGCTCGTCAACATCGCGAATCAAAAAATCAAAAATTCGTAACTCATTGTACAACCTGCGCATTTTCAAAAACTGAAATAATTTGGAACACGCAATAATTTAGCAATAATCTGGGGCAATGGTACAATTCCACCTTTACAGAAAGTATTTATTTCTGTTGTTTTAATCTCAAGTACTTTTCACTTTGCAAATCAAAAAATCAAAAATTCTTAACACTTTTTATAACGCGCACATTTTAAAAAACTGAAGATATTTTGAAAAACTAATTATCACTTAATCATTCCCGAAGTTGGTGTATTTATATCCACACGGAAACTATTTTTTTATGTTGTTTAAAACTCTTAAGCCTTAATTGACCACTACGATGAAAAGATAAAACGAGTTACGAGTGACACTAATGTGCTCGTTAATAAACACATTTTCACAATCATGTTCCTGTCGACGCTAATCTATAAACTCGCGCTAGACATCTCTCATTATTCAAAATGACGGACGTATAAAATAAGACAAGAGGAACACAATTACGTGGTAGAAAGTAATCAATTACGTTTTACATTCCGCCGCCGTCTTCGATATTAACGAATTTCCAGTGCACGATAAACAATGTTTAGGCAACAAACAAACTTGCGACGTGATGTTTGTTTAGCAATAATTCGGTATACGCACGTATTACCAGCGAGAATATCCAGTTTTCGAATTGATCGTTTAGAGTTGGCAAAAACCGTAATGGACTTTTAATGCTTGAAATGGTGTATAGTTTTTACTATAGCTAGATATTACTGTTATTTATCTCAGCGGTACTAAATATTTTTAACTAGTTATACACTTTAACGACATTAAGGTCAACATGCGAATTATTTTCATTACGTTATGTGAAATAAGCCGTCGGTTTGATAACTTTAATTAATAAGATAAGCTAGAAAATAATATAAATAAAGTAGCTACTATAATTTACGAGGGATGGTAGGAAAGTAACGCCCATATTAGTATCGTGCGGAGCGCTGGTGAATATAGTAGCCGCTTGATGTATGTTAACATGTTTAGTTATAATTAAGTTGTACTCTTTATGTGTTTGTTCAAGAGAGTAAAGAAGTTAGTGATTAAAATCATCGTCAATTGAAGGATATATATGAAGAAAATGTTATGACCTATCCATAACTGGTATTAGGAAGAGATACGAGCGTTTGGGACGGTCAATAATTACAGCATTCACTTTAATATTATTCACGAAATGTTTTCGTATTTTTAAATTATTCATTCACTTTATAGTCCAGAATTCTTCTAATTTTTTTCATATACCCAAATGAGTACTTCTTTCCGGATGTTCCTCGTATATAATGAATTTGTTATCCGCAATGAAATGTATTTAATAATGTTAATAAATAAAATTGCCAATTTATATGATTAATTCATCACCCGTGATTTTTTCTAGTGGATATTTCAATGCGCAAACACCACACTAACCACTAAAATTAATAAACTGTATTTCTAGCCTATCGATTTAACCAAATATTTTTTCAACGTATTAATTCCGCAATGACCACTAAAATACATACAATGAATTACTTTCAGTCCACTGTTTTAACCAACGCAGGTATTGATTAAAGCATCGATATTAAATTATATTTTTTTATCAAGCTAAAAGCCACACCTGTTAAATTTAATTACGACTTTTAGCACAAAAGTTTCACACGCTTTGTTTTTACATATTTTTTATCCCAATTTGCGTAAACCGGTTGCGAATAATATGATTAAAACGTAAGACCCACAATGCCCTGTGTTAATTATTGTTTTCGTTGATTACGTTCTAACTGGGTTCTAATTAATTTTGTTGTTTCAGGAAACAAAGTGAATGTATGTGTTATTCGACACGTCTGACGAGAGGGAGGAAATTAAATAGCAAATAAATTCTCGGTGGAGGGAAGTGAACCAGGTGAGTTTTCCAAAATAATATAACAATTATAATTTGTCTTATTATTTTACGAATATAATTTAAAGGATAATTAATATGAGAATATATTTAAAACACCTTTCAGAAAGAAATATATATCACCACAATCTGATATTAAGAGGGATGATCTATTGGAAGCTTAGTTTTTGTCACGTGGCTACATAAATTTTATACAATTTAACTAACCAGAAAATTTTATTTACTACATATATAATGGAATTTCACCAAGTAACAGTCTTCTCAATCCGATAATTAACTAGTGCTGATCTCACAAACATTACCAATTTGGAGGTTCTTATAGGTGATGACTCTGTCCATCCATCTTTTCTAGACATTACATCAACAATTTCCACTTTACTACCTTATTTGCGCATATAAACCAATTAACCATTCGTTTATGGCCCAAAAATTAACACTTTGTTGTTTAAGATGATGCAGCTAATAACTCTAAAAAGGATTCAAAACATTCGTAGATTATCCAAGACCTTCGATAGTAGAAGGAGATAGCCAACTCTAGAACCTCCTCAGACATTGACCCCGACCTTTATCCCCTTTAAGGTCAAAGTCAAGTACATCTTCTGACATTGAAGAAGCCGATTCTAAAACCTCAGAGGAGGTTCTAAAATCAGCTAGTTTCCACCTTATCTAGACACTAGATAAACAATTCCCCTACTAGTTTACTACCTTATTTGCGCAAATAAACCAATTAACCATTCGTTTATGGGCCAGAAATTAACACGTTGTTGTTTGAGATGATGAAGCTAATCTAAAAAGGATTCCAAACTATCGTAGATTATTCAAGGCCATAAGATGTACCTGACTCTGACCTTGAAGGGGGTAACTTCAAGGTCAGAGTCAAGTACATCTTATGACCTTGAACTAGCCGATTATAAAGTCTCAGGGGAGCTTCTAAAATCAGCCAGATCTTCCTACTTTCTATATCTCAAAAACATGCCAATAATATTTACAAATACCATTAAATTAACTTCTACCTTAAATATTTTTGTGGAATATAAGTTATAGGTTAAAATAGGGTACCTCTCTTGAACTGCGACCTAAAAAATCTATAGTTCTACCCTTAACCAATCACGTCCTCTATAAACCTGGTAACTTTCTTGGGGGGTGATATTACTCACTTCTTCCCTACCAAAGTGTGAACGACGCTTGTGAACAATCTTTATGGAATAACTTATAAGTTATTTAAAAAATTATGCCATTTAGTTCTGTCCAAACGTTAAATTTTATTAGAAGTTATTCCCACAACAATACACCAAGAGATGTTTTTATTAACCATAAATAACGCTGTTAATGTTCTCGCAGGACTGCTTATAAAGTGACCGAACAGGACGATGGAAACCCTTAATTCGGTGTCATCCCATCTCATTGTTGTCTTGGGGGAAATATCTCTATACAAGTTCTCACTCTCTGTCGCCTCCTCCGTTTTTTTTTCTCTTTATTAAATTCGTGCCGCGAAAGAGGGATCGATGCAACTCCCGAGGGTTCGTCGCGATTTAACATTGCGAATTAAGCCGCGGAAAAAGTTCTGACAGGATGTGGTGCTGATATACAAACGCGCACACATGTCAAATGTATGTGTGTGTGTGTGTGTGTGGAATTCTCGAGTGTTTGGAGTGTTCGCGGTGAGATAAACGCTATCAACACCGGCGCCGTTGTTGGGTGTGGTGGTGGTGTTTGGGGCTGTTTGTACGTCCTACTAGTGGTATAAATTTATTTTTCACTCGGGGCGTTCGTCGTTTTATAATAGCCAACTTTAATCAGAATCAAATACTTTGTATGAGAGGAAACATATTTTTTTCACAATATAAAACGTTAACTGCAACGCTAAGACAATAGATGTCACTTTTATGATAGTAGTAGTAGTGTTTTGCTATCCACCACGTGGTCCTTCCGTTGTGTTATTTTTGAAAGCCTGGCGACAGTCCTCGATGCCTAATCGTATGGGACGATCATCCCATAACAAATGAGACTTTGTATTAATGTAAAGTATGCCACCCTTAGTATGTCTTTTGAGACAATCTGTGCTAGGTAGATTTTGGAGCATAGTTTGCTACCGGGTGCATCTGAATGAGAAGCCCAAGTTAAGTGAGAGTCGACGTGTATACCTATAAATTTGACGAAATCATTCTCATTTACTCCCGTACGAAGAGAAAAAGTAAGGGTTGTTGAATTGTTATTATTTAATTTAAGCCTATTACTTATAAACCAACATGGTGCAGTTTCATATGATTCCACATGTAATTCTGTTACTACATCTAGCTGTTTTAATTTATTTATAATTGTAGTATCATCGGCATATATGATTATATTTGCGCATGCTGTGGCCTCAAGTTAAAACTAGTACTGGCCCAAATATTGAACCCTGTGGGACCCCGTGTATATTGGGCAAGGGATCAGTTAAAGTTCCATTACTTAATTCACATTTCCTTCTTCCAAAGGTATGATATTATTAACCTACAGCTGTCTGGATGTATGTGGTAAAAGTAGAGTTTACGTGAATGAATTTGATGCGAGACGCAGTCAAATGCTTTTGATAGATCAATGGATCCTCTTCAAAGCAGTCGATCATTATTTCTAAAAATTATAAGACAGCGTCAATGGTGGAGCGACCCAAATTGTTCGTTACGTAGTATCCTTGTGTCCTCAAAGTATGAAATTAGTTGTTTTTAGAGGATTTTTTTACAAATTATTTGCAAAAACCGAAAATATGAAAATAGGGCGAAAATTATTTAGGTCTTCACCTTCACCTCTTTTCTGATAAGGGATTACTCTAGCCTTTTCAGAAATATTGTTCCTGATTCACAACTTTAGTAATTTCTTCAAAGGTATTCTAATAGCGTTTAGTACTTGATATGTAGATGTCGTAATAACATGTAAATGTATAGGCAACCCTGTATACACGCACCCATGTACGTGACCATTCTACAAATAAAACGCACTTCTCTCTCCGACAGTCAAGGTGTACACATCATTTAACGTAACCTAACATTCACATTCTTTCCACATGCTACAGACACAAAAGTACTGACTTTATTACGTCAGTATCCAGGCCATTAATATCTCTACTTGCACTATTAATTACCTACCTATAATATCCCTAACGGTACTAGATGCAGCTTCGGTAAATTCAAAATAGTCTTTTCAACTGAAAGGATTACTACACAATAAACTAATTGGGTCCATGGTATGTTCAGGCAATGAGTTAATATGTTAAAGACTTATGCATTAAGGCTTCTCCACCAGAAGATAATTTTCGACGGCAATATGATGCTACATGAAAGTTTGTGAGTGCAGTTGTCCTTACTTCTTCCTCTTCTAACCAATATTAATATCAGTTTCGTTTATTTTATTGCATAGTGATTGACTATTGAGTAATAAACAGTTTAGTGCAGTTTTTTTACTGGGGGCGGTATTGAAATTAAGTTTTTTATAAGAGACATGATGTTTCGGTCATTATTGAGGGCACCAGATGTATCGTATTGAGTTGAACTAGGATATTCTTCAAAACTTTAATCTAATGTGTATGTGAATTCATATTTATTTTTAATACAGTGATTAATGGTTTCTTTGTCTTCTTTTTATCTTCTACAACGGAACGAACTGTCACTTCTTTCTCTGTATCTGCGCCCTCATTTGAATTTTCTAATTCTATTTCAAAGATATTTACTGTATTCCAATTTGCCTTCCTTAAGAAGTTCGGCTGCATATTGGCTACTTTTTGTTACTAGGTCTGCATTTAATACAAGAGGAGGAACTCCGTGTAATGCACATCACCATGACTTGCTAGTGACTCTTGAGCATAATCAATTGTTTGCTGGTTTCAAAAGAGGAAAGATTTTAAAAATACATAATTTTGATTATAACCTAAACTAAAGAGAGGTACTCGCGATTACCTTAGTTTTAATGTATGTTCACTTAGCTAATTTGGCATTAATTGAGATTATGGACTTATTTCAGATTGGTCTACCTTTCCAAGGAGGATTTTTAATAATGTAAACATTAGTTCGATTAATTAGCGGCATTAAAAGTTGGTTTATTTTCCTTAAATCTAATTAATTGCGTCAACTCTGCCAGCCATAATGAGAACACGATCAATTTTGGTAAAATCTAATCAGTTCCTTAATATGTTCTATGACAGCATAAAAAATAGCATAGGGTTTATATATTGATATGATTTTCGGCTGGTTAGTGAGTTTGCTAACAATCCGTCCAAATAAACTGCTGTTAAAAATTTCGGTTTGTTGATGATTCGTGTATTTGTGTCATAATTACTTTAAGTTTGTTGTTGTTTTCTGTAAGAGAAATAATTTCAATGGATTGAAACTAAAACACAAACTTTCAAAGAGTATGTTTTTATTTTTCGCAACAATTGTTTCGGCACACCAAAATTGGAAATGTTGATTTGCCACCCACCTTATCCCAAAAAATCATCGATTTTAAGAAGACAAAATATTACACGTTCAAAGAAAAGGAAGGAAATTTGATGCAATAGAATTCAAGGAAAATAATCGAGGACCACTGCTAAATGAACAAATTTAAATCTTAAAATCCCCATTCTTCAACTTGTTCAACTTACTACCCCCACTCGCAAATGTATAAATATAAAACTGTAATTTTATAATGTACCATTCTTCGCCTGAAACAATTGTTGCAAAAAATAAAAGCATACTCTTTGAAAGTTTTTGTTTTAGTTAGAACACCTAACAGCGAATTTAAAATGAATCTCTAACAATTAACAGCCAATACAATCAAATTACTCGATGGGTTGAGTTTTACATGTCTGCTTTAGTTCGACGCAATTTACACAAGCTTTTTCAGTAAGAATTGGCGATGATGTAGCTGGTACCGGAGAAGGAGAAGAGGAATCAAGGTTTGGAGTATGTCGCTGCTGTAATTCTTGATAATTATTGAATTCATCCTATAGATTCGTATTTAGTTTCTTTGTTTGTTTCAGTTCATTATTTATTATTTTAAGTTGATTCTCCAATTTATTTATTTTACTTGTCACTAGTTCATTATTTTCGAGGGCTTTATTTTCAATGAAAAATAAAAGATACTTTTACTTAGTTAAAATTACAATGTTTATTAAATAGTGACTGCAGTTTCGATCAAACAATGATCATTATCAAACCATAAGTAAGTGCCTACAACCTCAATCAGCTTCATTTTCAATTAACTTGATATAATGTGTGAGGTTTTCAATTAGCTACATTTATTTTTAAGATCTCATCGATTATTTCTTGTTTTGTATCCACCAAGCTCTTACTAAGCGAAGAATTATTTAAGTTTTGAGTACAGCATGTAACTTTATACTCTCCTAGATATTTGAGCCTCTTATATTTATAACTACATCCCTGATGAAAAATGCTGTGACAATTTACACAAATGTAATTAATGAACTTGATATTTTTGCAGCAGTTGAAACTAATACTTGGTTGTGACATTGTATAATGTTACTGGTATGTTTGAGTGGCAAATGATTTATATTTATAATCAAAAATTAAATAGAAATAAAATTTAAAATTGGAATTAAACTTAAAATTGGGATACAATTTCTTCAGACTAACCCCGCCCGTGGTAATGACCTTGAATCATTACCGGATGTTAAATAACTTTGAATTATTTTGAATATCCTATAATAATTTAAATAATCGTTGGATGACTTTAAATAATTTAGAACGTCCAATAGACGACCTTGAATGATTGCCGCATTTTGAATCATGATAAATAATAATATCGTTGTATGACCAAAAATATTGTTGTATGCTTATTGGAAGAAGGAACCTTAAAAGTCTTTAAATTTATTATTATTATCATGGTTAATAACTGTGGTATTTGCTTCGAAGGAATCACTTCTAATACACCATATATTGAATGCAACGTAGCATGCAAAAAATAGATTCACATTTGTTATACCGGTCTTAAAGAAATTGAGTTTGACTACATCAACAATTTGTGTCACGTCTTGACAGTTTAGAATCGCGCATTGAACGTCTTGAGAATTCTATGTCTGGAGCTTCTGAAGGGGTTAATATAAACATGCTTGATAGTAATAATGCTTTCCTAGAAAAAATATTATTACGAAAATTGACGATAGACAAAACAGATAATGCAATGTTCTCCTTTTCAATGTACTGGAATTAACAGCAAGTGAAGTATTGCCGAAGCAAGAGATGTTTTGAAAAGTAAAACTCGTTTAAAAGAAATGAATTATTTTAAACAAATTAAAACTGAACTTGAGAACAGAAAATTAAAGAAAAAACAAAACTTAATTATTAAACTTAATATTGAACACAGAAAAGACTTGCTCACAAGAAATACAAACAAATTGGGTCACTTTCTTACTATGGCTTATTCATTCACACAGTCATTCTATTATATCACATATTTTTGACAAGAACATACATATAAATGATTCAATTTTAAAAGTCACCCTGAGCAAATATTTAACGGTATTATATAAAATTTAAAAGACAACTTTTCATCATGTCCTGATGGAATCCTTAGTGCTCTTAGTAAAAAAAATGTGTATGTACATTAAGTATCCCAATACACATAATATTTTCAAAATCAGAATCTTCAGGTAAATTTCCTGTAAAATCGGTTTGAGAATACTATCTTCATTCTCAAACCGATTTTTAAATCTGGCGAACGTAACTTTGTGGAAAATTATCGTGGTGTATGTATACAGTTTGTAATTCCTAAATTACTCGACAAACTTGTCACTGATTAGATTGGAGGTCTCGTCAAGTGATATCTTCTAACCAACATGGATTTGTGTCAGGCCGATCTACTGCTACGAATTTGCTCAGTTGTAAACAATTTCTGTCTTTGGGAAAGAATTGTCAAGTAGATGCAATATATACAGATATTTTCAAAGCTTTTTTGACAGAATTAACCATAATATTTTGTTATTTAAATTAATTTTTTTTAGCTTTGATGACGTTACTATATCCTGGATAGAATCTTTCTTATTTGGTCGTCGACTTAGCATAAAAATAAATAATTATGAATCTAATTTTATTTGTTAGTTCAGGGGTTCCGCAAGGCACTCACTGTGATCCACTACTATTTCTCTTATTTGTAAATGACATTCAAAATATAATAAAAAATTCTCTTACTTACTCCTCTATGTGGAAGATCTTAAATTAATTGATTGCATACAATCAATTACAAGATGACTTAACCCGTATTAATTCTTGGTGTCTTGAAAACCTATTATGCACTCTGTTCAAGAGAGTTAACTGCATATGTGACTGCCCAGATTTACTAGGCCCACTTGATTTTCGTACTTCTAACTCAACACGTACTCTTAGAAATAACCCTCTATTTAGAATTGGAGTCAGCAACACCAACTTTGCCCAAAACAACAGTATATCCAGTATGATGAGATGTGCCAATGACTGCTCATTATCCCTGGTTCAACCTATTTTCTGGATACTTCAATTCATTCAAACAGAACTTCAACGTTATTGCGTCTTCATCTAACATGGAAAATAGAAAAAATGAGACTGAAGGCAATACATAGAACATTATCCATTGCATCTAAATTATAGTTTTTTTTATAAAAATAGTGGTTATTTTAGAACTGCATTATTATGTTTGTCATATGTTTTTCTTTGAGGTTTAATTTATTTTAGTATTGTAGATTAATATTTTAAATTTATTGTATTTATCTATGTAAATGGGATTTCCCGTAAATAAAATATTATTAATATCATTAATATTGAAATAGAAGTAGATATTTAAGACAAATTCACATCTAATCAATAATTTCAAAATTTAGTGTAGCTACGTAGATGTTGTTGTTTATTTGTTTATTTTTACGGTATCACCTTTTTACAAAATATACAATAAATAATAACTATCCTGTGGCAGGATAAAAATTCAGCCTAATGATTAATAATAAATAACATTAATAAAAACTAGTTAATATAAATAATTATAACAAATAGAAATGAATTAATGACATGGCTTTGATCATCAGCACTTATATAAATGTTTAATGATGTCGATTAGATTGACTTGTGTAAAGTTACTCTTACATTACATAATAAATCAAATAAGTAAATATACATAAATAAATATCAGTATAAATAATAAATATATAAATTAGAAACATAAATTTATATAAATACAAACATACAATACGATACCTAAATACATATATAAATCCACAGAAATTGACGCTTACAAATGAAATAATATCACAGATTTTAATAAATTATATAAGACGATGATAAAATACTGCCAGGACCAACATTATAAAAACATGTAAAACATCAATAGGGTAATAATTAATAAAAATAAATATGAAAATTTTAAAAATACAAACCAAAATGATAAAACATGTATCTATGGATAGTAAACTTAATAAAAATAAATAAATAGAATAAATAAAACTCAATGATATAAATTAATAACATTGGACAAATCAACTCTACGTAAATGTGTTTTAAAGTTATTAAAAGATGAACTGAATAATTTGAAATTAATGTTTCCCCTTAACTCGTTACAAAATCGCATCATTCTTCTAATAGGACTAAACATTCCGTACTTAGTAGAATGAAAACCTATTTAAAAAAAAAATGTCTTCTGTATTTGGACAGACATGGATTGCAATTCGATTATATCCTGGAAGTTATCAACAGCATCAATAGCAATATTCAATTTACCATGAAAAATGCAATAATTGCAATAAATCAAAATGTATTATTATTATTATTATTAATATTGAAAACATAAGTTAGAAATGTTACTTTAGATTTCATAGCAAATAGTAACAATGGGGTAGTTTTTCTAAATTAGCGACAGTGTTAGAAATATGTAGGTGGTCTGGGTGGCTTTTATTTCAAATTCCAATCAGTAAATCATACATGAAGGTTGTACTGTATGTTTAAAATTATGAGATAAGCAAGACTTTTTTATATAACAATTTACTTTTTAAAATAATAAATTTTCGATTGTCTTTCTGGTAACTACTTGGTTATTTAATCAAGAAATATATCTGTCTCCTTTTTTAAGAGACTTTCTACTGCTCCACTGTTTTCAATGAAATTTATAAAACTTATATTGTATGAAAACATTGATTAGAAAGTTAATTAAGCACTTAGATTTGTTTCACTATTTTTATATTTCTCCGACAAAACCAACTGTTTAATTAACCATCTAATTAAAATAAAAATGTTTCACCACAGGTTAAGTGAGAATTTAATTCATCGAATGAAAACATTGATTTACCAATATTATACTTTATTATAACGTTTTTAATATTCAATGATTTTTCAATTAATTTTTTGTAATATTTTAAAGAAAAGTATATCTATGCTTCATTTAGAGAATATCTACTATATTTTATAGTATATTAATGTTTCTTTTGATATAATTACGACTATTTTTGATTTTATGTCCAATTTTTTTATTTACACTATATTTGAATGTAAAGACCAAATAAAATTTTATATTTAGAAACTTAATGATTTCTTTTATAAAATTACAATTAGAAACTTATAATATTTTTTAAATACCATCAACTGGTTTTAAAATTTTTCAAAATAAAAATATATTTTTGTATAATAAATATAGCGTATAATAAATTTTATTTGCTTGTTTTAATGAAATTTATTTGATAATGTTTCGTTTCTAAAAATTATAAGTATAAGTATAATAGACTAAACATTTAACAGTTTCTCTAGAAAGTTTTTAACTCTTTTCCCTTTTAAAAAGATGTTAACTGTTTTCTAAAAAAATAGATTTTCTTTCCCAAGAATGCATTGTTTTTTGTAACATTCCAATTAAAATTCTAAAATGACTTTTTGATAGTTTCCAACTGGTTTTATAAAATTCTTTTTTAAATTTTATTTTACTAATAGTAATGTTAATATTTTTGTTCGGTAGAGTAAGTTTCTTAGTTCGTTTTGAAGACAATTTCTACGGTTGAAAAATATAATTTAAATGTTTTTCTTCTAGAATCACCTTATTTGAAGTTGAAACTGTTTCTGTTAATAAATAAATTGTTTTTAAGTGTTTTTATTTTAATGCAATGTTTGAAGCAAACGTTAAGCGAATCTTTCATTTTTTAAATTTAAGTTAAGTTATTTTAAATACAATTTACTTCTTTTTACATTTTGTTTCTATTTGTTTTAATGAAATTTAATATTTTTTATACTTTTATACAATTTAATTAGAAACATGATGATGAAGAAACTATGGCCGTGCTTCTTTCGACCAAAATTTAATGTATGTTTTTTTCTGCAATTTATTTGAATTTTTATGTATTCTAAGAAAGAAGTCCAAAAAATAAAATAATGAATAAACGAGTAAGAGAGCAGGCAAAGTTCCAAACCTCTTTTTGAAAATATTCAAAAGGTTTTTTAATTACATTCTTTTGTAATATTTTCTTTTTTTAAGAAATAAATCAGTTAATTTCCAATTGAAATTTTTTCTGATTACATACCAACTTTAGAAAATTTCCATTTTCTTCTTGGTAATAAGACTTATGTTACCAGGAAAAAAAATATAAAATCTTTTTATCAAGAAGACAATGGGAATTTTCTAAATTTGGATTTTATTATTTTTTTTTTCATAATAATAATAATAATCTTATTAGTCTCATTGAAAAATGTTTTACTGTATAAAATATATGTTAGTTTTATTTCTTTTATAAAATGTTTTTTCCTAAAAAAATTTATATTTTTTTGATGCAATTAAATATTTTTTTTTTATTTCTTTTAAATTTTAAATTGTTTTCTAAAGAAAAAATTTAAAGGTTTTTTGTGTAAAAATATTAACTTTTAAACTGTTCAAACTGTTTCTTTGTGATTAAATTATTCACAATTTTTTTAGTTACTATAATTTTAATTCAGACTTTAACATTTTTAGATAATTTCGCCCAGAAATTTCCTTTGTAAAGTTTAAATTAAAATCCTAAACTGTTTGTTTTGATAGTATTCAACTCGTTTTAGAAAACCCTTATTTTGCTACAAATTTTGAAAAAATATTATTTTAGTTAAGTAACTAAATTAATTTCTATTCTGTATCAAGAATTGTTTAACTAGTTTTTAAACAAATGTTTTAAATGCTTTTTTGGGTATGTCTTAAGAAGAATATTTGTTGTTAAATATTTTTTCAGAATTTATTTTAGAAAGTTGTAAACTGTTTTCTAATTGTTAATTTATCATGTTTCAAAAGAGATTTTAGTAAATAGTCAATAGTTTTATTTTATGTTTGATTTTATTTCCACTTTTTTTAATTGTATTTGTTTTTCTAAAAAGATCAAGTGTGATTAACTAAACTTTAAATTATTTATTTAAACTCTTTTCTAAATAAAATTTTCAATTGTTCCAAATGTTTTCAGATAGACTTATTTTTATTTTAAACTATTTTTTTTAGTTTTATTTTCAATATAAATTATTTTCGTTGTATATAAAATTTCAACTGACTTTCAAACACATTTTTAGCTTATAAAAGGAAATGTTTTACGATTTTTGTAAAATATTTTCGAATATTTTTTTTTTTGGTAAATCTTAAATTATTTTAAAAATTAAACTGTATTTTATTATAAAATTTTCATCGCAGTTTCTGCAATCAAATGAAATTATAATTATTTTAATTTTGAATTTAGTTGTTTGGTTTTTCTTAACTTAATTTCAATCTTTTTTGTTTTATGTTTTGTAAGTTTATACATTTATTTTTTAATTATAATTATTTTAATGGAGACTTGAAAATATTTGTATTATTAGTAGATATTTAATTAAAATATCAACTGATTTTATAAAATTCTTATTGTACAGTTAAAAATTTATAATTTTTTGTTTGTTAAAATAAATTATATTTAATGTTTAATTGTGGGACTGATATATAATGAAGAAAGAGATACGATTATATTTACCACTTTATTTTAAATTACTACTGTGCAATCAAATTCGAATGTTTCAAAGCAAATATTCAATTATTTTTTGTGCAAATAATGAATTGTTATTTTTTATTTTATTACAGTCAATTATAATATTTTAATTATTTCAGAAAATAATCTGTGTTCATGACAATGTATTTACAATAATTTATAAGTTAAAAATGTGTCTTTTGATAAAATTTCAACTGTTTTAAATTAAAAACAATTTCCAGGAATTCTAAACATTAGTTTTTAAAAAATTCTTATTGTTACTTTTAAAATTTCAACTGACTCAAATAAATTTTCCAATGCAAATGTTGCAATATGTTTGTAAAAACCTGTAATTAAGTTTTGCCAATTTTCCAGCAAATAGTTTAATGCAAAGTTTTCTGATTGTTTCTTTAAACAATTTAATCATTACTCTTGTAAAATTCTAATTAAAATTTAAAGTGTCTTTATTGCAATTAAGTGAATAAAACTCTTATTTTGTTTGATAAATTAAATTGCAATTATTTCTACTAGAGAGAGGGAGAAACATCTTTATTCAGGATTAATTAATCTCATCTTTTCATACAACCTAAGGCTAAAAGCAGCTATAACAATATGTTAAAAGAAGTTAGATAGATATTCTCCATTTAGCAAACCATTGTTGAATTGCATCGATCAGCCCCCAAGTATTGTTAAGAGCTTTTAATATGGTTTTCTAGGGTGTTATCGGGTAATACATGTCTTGGATGTAGATGTTGTAGAGGAGTAGTAACAGTAGGGAACCTTGCAGTACGCCTTTTTAGGTACTGTAGAATCCAGATGTCCAAGAGGATATTTGCTCCTTCAGCATCATGGACAAAAACAAGGGTTAGAGTGGAAGAACATCGCATCTGCATGAACTCTGCCCAGCTTCATCCATTCAAAATTTTTGTACGTTTTATATAATATTTTTGTATATTTATATGTATTTATTTCAAAGGAAGCTAATGACTAATAAACATAAACAATCTTAATGAAGAACTCAAAACAAAGATTAACCTACTTTCAAAAACATTAAATGAGAAATTTGCAATAAGATCAAATTAATTAATTACTAATAAATAAAATGCTAAAATCCTTTTAGTGACAATCGTGAGAAAAAAACTTGGTCGTCATCCAGCAGGAAAAGTTTTAAAGAAGTTCCTTAAAAATCCAAACGTGACGAGTATTTATAAGCCAACTATTTTCAAAGTGATGGAAAATATCGACATGTTGTCAACACATTTCACTCAAGAGTTATTTGGTAACGTGGCAATAGTAACTTTTTAGGTACTAAAAAATCCTTTGAATTCGATAGTTAACGCCTTTTCCTTTTCTCACTGGTAGCGTTATTCTTTTCCGAATGGCTTAGTAATTACCATAATTTTATAGAAAGTAAAAATAAATATTGATTTTATAGCACTGAATTATTATGATTATACGTACTCCTCCTATTTCAAACATATGTAACGATATGCGTGCAACCAATGATAATTAAAATAATTAGTATTCACCATATGCCACCAATAATTGATAATAATAATTGATAGAGTTATCTATATTGAATTCAATTTAATTATGCCACAATATTTTCCTACATCCGAAAAAGTATTAATTAAATTAATGGAGGCGTCTGCTTCGTTATACATCATTAATCACAAATTAAACACACTTTGTTTATACAACTGTTATACAAACAACGTAAAAACTGTGTTTAATTTATAAATTAAATCTCTTCATTCGATTATAAAACAAACGTTTATTTCTCTTTCTACCTTTTCTGTTGCAATCCAATATTTAACAAATAAACCATAATTATCTGAACCATTGTGCATCAAAGCGTTGAATGGAAAACGCGAACCGTGCGAATTGCGAATTTAATCCGCAATCACACTTACAACAAGAAAATACCCGTGGCGCTTTTCATTCCACCAATTCGGAGCCAGAGGAAAGAACAAACGGACCGACGCCTTGTTATATTAACGCCCGGAAAATTAATAGACATTTATATTTTTTTTGAGTGCCCGTCCCACCCCTGCCGTTTTTGCAGATAATAGGGGGAATAAACGAGACGGGCGATTCAAATCTCTCGCCCAATTTAATCCCAACGCTCTCGTTCAGAATTGAAATGATAATACTTAGGTATCGTCATTCTGGACGGGGTGGACGTTTTTCATTCAGACTGAAAATTACAAATTAGGAAAATAAATGCAGACATTTATTATACCCTCCGTACCCTGCGGGAAATTGCGTAATGAAGATCCTGTATTGTTCTTGTAACACTTGATTCTGGATTATCCGCGCAGGTCATTACACCGGCGGTGTTATTATTTATTATCATTTCCACGGTATTATCTAATTTTATTGTTTAGAAATTGCATTGTGTGCGCATAAATTGGATTCGTTTTTAGCGCCGGGATATATTGCATTTGTATGGAAATCCGGTTTCTTGGAGTTCAAGCTGCTCGTAACTAGGACTGGGAAATGTGGTGATTTTTCGAATAATCAGTGAAACAATTGCGTTTATTTGAGTGTTCCCATAAATTTTAGATCACGTACTTCAAGAGAGATGGTGATGGTGTATAGACGTTCATAAGATTTCCTCGGGGTAATATACTGTATTATGTATGCATTAGGTTTTGTTGGTGTAATGTATTTAATACTTTAAGCACATATATAATTTATATAATAATCAATAATATAAATAGCAGTTATTTAATAAAGAATGTATGTAAGCTAAGAGCGACGTAAGGGTTGTAATAAGAGGGCCGAGAAAGAGATGAGGTAAAGTGAAATGTACGTTGTATTGCACACATGTGGACAGTCAGTGGTCATCAAAGGGTTCAGAGAATGTAAATAAATATCTCAAGAGGGTTTTATGCTTAGAGTATTTATTACTCTAGCATATTTTTGACCTATTTCAACAGTAATAATTTTATTTAATAATCTTTGTATTCTCTTGACTTATCCCAATATTTTTTTTTAATATTCTAGCGTACTTTAGACCTATCTCAATATTTTTTTATTGTCCGAACGCTTGTTTGACCTATTCCAATAAATTATAAATTGCTGAAAGGTCTCAAATTCTTCATTGTTGTAACGTACCCTTGACCTACAACAATAAATTATTTATTATCCTATCATACTGTTGATGTATGTTGTCATTGACTTAACCTGATAAATTGGCACATAATAAATGTCACCTTAATAATATCTCTATTCAACAACTACAACAGTTGAATTTTATCAAAAAATAAATACAGATGAGACTAAAAATTTTTAGTACAAATAATAGTGTATTTACGTCAATTGTTTTGAATAGATATTTTATATTCGTTAATTGTTGATGTATTTTGCAATTTTCAAATAAATTTTACGATTGGTTAATTTATTGCCATTATTCAAAATGACGAAAGCAGTTTTATTACGTTTAACTCCAGTTTTCAACGTTGCCATTTTGTTTCTGCACACGATACGTCAAATGTTTTGAATGGATATTAAATATACGTTTATTGTTGATGTATTTTGTTGTTTTCAAATAAGATTTGCTATTGGTTAGTTTTTTACAATTGCTCAAACCGACGAAAGCAATTTTATTCCCTTTAACTTCAGTTTTCAACGTTGCCATTTTGTTTCTGCAAACGATACGTCAATTGTTTTGAATGGATATTGAATATACGTTAATTGTTGATGTGTTTTGTGATTTTCAAATAAATTCTAAGATTGGTTAGTTTTTTACAATTGCTCAAACCGACGAAAGCAATTTTATTTCCTTTAACTCCAGTTTTCAACGTTGCCATTTTGTTTCTGCACACGATACGTCAATTGTTTTCAATGGATATTCAATATATGTTAATTGTTGATGTACTTTGTAATTTTCAAATAACATTTACTATTGGTTAGTTTTTTACAATTGCTCAAACCGATGAAAGCAATGTTATTTCCTTTAACTCCAGTTTTCAACGTTGCCATTTTGTTTCTGCACACGATACGTCAATTGTTTTCAATGGATATTCAATATACGTTAATTGTTGACATATTTTGTAATTTTCAAATAAGATTTACTATTGGTTAGTTTTTTACAATTGCTCCAACCGACGAAAGCAATTTTATTTCTTTTAACTCCAGTTTTCAACGTTGCCATTTTGTTTCTGCACACGATACGTCAATTGTTTTGAATGGATATTCAATATACGTTAATTATTGATGTATTTTGTAATTTTCAAATAAATTTTACGATTGGTTAGTTTCTTACAATTGCTCAAACCGGTGAAAGCAATTTTATTTCCTTTAACTCCAGTTTTCAACGTTGCCATTTTGTTTCTACACACGATACGTCAATTGTTTTGAATGGATATTAAATATACGTTAGTTGTTGTTGTATTTTGTAATTTTCAAATAAGATTTACTATTGGTTAGTTTTTTACAATTGCTCAAACCGACGAAAGCAATTTTATTTCCTTTAACTTCAGTTTTTAACGTTGCCATTTTGTTTCTGCACACGATACGTCAATTGTTTTGAATGGATATTCAATATACATTAATTGTTAATCTACTTTATAATTTTTGTGTTTGGAAATGAAATGGAAACAAAATGGCGACGCTTCAAACTCGGACTGAAGGAATTAAATTTATATTTCGGAATTTAAAAAATTGCAAAAAATTATCCAGACGTGGAATTTGCTTGAAATTTTCAAAATCGATTAAGAAATAACATACTTTATTAATACCAAAAAAACAATTGCTGTAAAGCATTTGAAAATAAAATGGCGTCGCTTTAAACTCAGACTGGAGGAATTGCAAATTACATTTCCAAATTTAAAAAATTGCAAAAAATTATTCAGACATGGAATTTGCTTGAAATTTTCAAAATCTATTAAGAAATAATATATTTTTTCAACATCAAAAAAACAATTTCTGTAACGCATTTGGAAACAAAATGGCGTCGCTTTAAACTCAGACTGGAGGAATTGAAAATTGCATTTCCGAATTTAAAAAATTGCAAAAAATTCCAGACGTGGAATTCGCTTGAAATTTTCAAAATTGATTAAGAAATAACGTACTTTATTAATACCGAAAAAACAATTGCTGTAACGCATTTTTAAATAAAATGGCGTTGCTTTAAACTCAGACTGGAGAAATTGAAAATTACATTTCGTAATTTAAAAAATTGCAAAAAATTATCCAGACTTGGAATTCGCTTAAAATTTTCAAAATCGATTAAGAAATAACGTACTTTATTAATATTAAAAAACAATTGCTGTAACCTATTTGGAAATAAAATGGCGTCGCTTTAAACTTAGACTTGAGGAATTGAAAATTACATTTCCGAAATTAAAAAATTGCAAAAAATTATCCAGACCTGGAATTTGCTTGAAATTTTCAAAATCCATTAAGAAATAATGTATTTTTTCAACATCAGAAAAACAATTGCTGTTACGTATTTGGAAACAAAATGGCGTCGCTTTAAACTCAGACTGAAGGAATTGAAAATTACATTTCGGATTTTAAAAAATTGCAAAAAATTATCCAGACGTGAAATTTGCTTGAAGTTTTTAAAATACATAACAAATAAAGTATTTTATCAACAACAGAAAACAATTGCTGAAGCACATTTTGAAGCAAAATGGCATCGCTACAAACTCAGACTGGAGAAATTGCAAATTACATTTCGGAATTTAAAAAATTGCAAAAAATTATCCAGACGTGGAATTCGCTTGAAATTTTCAAAATCGATTAAGAAATAACGTACTTTATTAATATTAAAAAAACAATTGATGTAACGCATTTGGAAATAAAATGGCGTCGCTTTAAACTCAGACTGGAGGAATTGAAAATTACATTTGAAAAATTATCCAGACATGGAATTTGCTTGAAATTTTCAAAATCTATTAAGAAATAATATATTTTTTCAACATCAAAAAAACAATTTCTGTAACGCATTTGGAAACAAAAAAAAACAATTGATGTAACGCATTTGGAAATAAAATGGCGTCGCTTTAAACTCAGACTGGAGGAATTGAAAATTACATTTCCGAATTTAAAAAATTGCAAAAAATTATCCAGACCTTAAATTTGCTTGAAATTTTCAAAATCCATTAATAAATAACATTTTTTTTCAACATCAAAAAAAAGCAATTGCTGTAACGCATTTGAAAACAAAATGGCGTCGCTTTAAACTCAGACTGGAGAAATTATAATTACATTTCGGAATTTAAAAAATTGCAAAAAATTATCCAGAAGTTGCTTGAAATTTTCCAAACCGATTAAGAAATAATGTATTTTATTAACACCATTTGAAAACGCAATGGCGTCGCTTCAAACTCAGCTGTATTTTATTAACACCAAAAAACAATTGCAGACTGAAGGAATTGAAAATTACTTTTCAGCAAAGATGTTCTACTTGAAGATTTAATAAAATATCATGGTGGGTAAGTTTTTTGACATATCTAAAAATGGATTAATGTTTTCAGCAACTAATGGACCTATACTAATAACTTTTATAATCTCAACCAACAATTTTTATTGATTGATTGTTGACACACGTAGAGGCTGAAAATACATGTTCAATATTAAGATGAGGTCAAATTTGTTTTATTTAAAAAAATCAGACATTGTCGTTATCTTAATATTCTATAATTTTTAATCCCAATAAACTACTTATTGTACTAAATTATTTATTACCATATCGTAGCCGTAAACTCTTCATTGTTTTAGCATACTCTACTTATTTCAATACAATTTGTATTGTGCTTAGATAATTTTAATCTATCCCAATAAATGAATAATGTGCGCAGCGTACTTTTGACCTATCCCAATAAATTAATGATTGTTCTTGCTTACTCCAGACTTTCCAAATAATAATAATAATAATAATAATAGATTTATTTACGGAATTCTCCTTTTTACAAAAATACAACATATTATATAAAGTATAAGTTTAAACAATATTACCTTAAAAATAAATGAGTAAAAATTAGATCAACTTAAAATTAACTTAATAACCATGAAATAATGAGCGCAAGTTAACAAAATACTATCAAAAACAAAACAAAAGTATAAAAACTATGAAAATAACAATTAATTACAATATAAAGGGGTACCATAACATTGATACCTATTGCGCCAGCTTATTCTTAAGATTAAATTTGAATTTATTGTATCCAGAATCGAAAATATTGAACCATGTGTGTTTATTATATTGATTTGCTAGTTCCATCATTCTATTTGCTGGACTCGAATGAGAAGCATAGTTAGTTCTAAATGTGGACAATCTAAATAAGGGGGTAAATCTAGTATAGCGATTCAATTGTGCCAGATGGAAATTAAGAGCCATTAATAATTGCCCACAGTCGAGACTTCCATTAACTAGTCGGTGCAATACACATATGTCAATAATATCCATTCTGGTTTTCAGAGTATGCATATTTAACATATTCGAAATAATTGAGTATTCACCTTGACTATGGACCATTCCCATCTTGAACTCCATACAACGAAAAAACTTATTTTGCACACGTTCGAGCATTACTAAATCCCCAACCTTGTGTGGCCGCCAAACAGGAGAAGCATACTCCAACTGACTACGTACAAGGGCACAGAATAAGATTTTTAGGCAGTTACTGTTTAAGTCTTTGCCAATGTGCCAGACTAGACCCCATTTCCTCAATGCATTATTACAAATACCTAACATATGCGGGTAAAATGTTAGACCAGAATCAAATATTACACCCAGATCTTTAGCTTCACTTTTGCACTGTAAATTAATCGATTGAAGTTTGTAAGTATGATGTATTAAACGAGCATTTCTATAGAAAGATATATAAAAACATTTTTCAGTATTAAGATACAATTCGTTTAAATTACACCAAGTTAGCAATCTATCTAAATCTTCCTGTAAACTGACACAGTCACTAACTGACTTAATGGTTTTAAATATTTTAATATCATCCGCATATAACAGTAACTGAGCATTTCTTACCACATTACATATGTCGTTAATAAACAGTGTGAAAAGGATTGGTCCACAGTGAGAACCCTGTGGGACCCCAGAGGTAACTGGAAAAGGATCAGCCTTAAAATTATTAACTCGAATTATTTGAGTACGGTCTTTTAGAAAGGACTCTAACCAATTAACAGTCCCCTTGTTAAAACCATACCGTTCTAGCTTATTTAAAAGTACAGTATGGTTCACTCTATCAAACGCCTTACAGAAATCAAGATAAACTGAATCAACCTGCACATGGTCCCGTACTGCGTCTGATAGATACTGTTTATAATAAAGAAGATTTGAGACTGTAGATCTGTTAGGGTAGAATCCATGTTGACTGGGAGTAATCACATTGCGTGACATCCACGATATCTGCTTAGCAACAATTTTATCTAAAAGTTTGGGTATAGCGGACTGAACACATACACCACGATAATTGTCAACCATTTGACGATCACCCGCTTTATAAATGGGAGTAATGTAGCTGACCTTCCATATTGAAGGAAGTTTGCCAATATCTAAGGACTTTGAAAATAAAAGGAATAAAGGCGTACATAACGAGAAAACACAGTTAATAAGAAGATTGTTAGGAATTCCATCAGGACCCGAACTATTGTTTGGTTTTAAACTAATTATCAAATCGAATAATTCCGATTTAGTTACCGACAATTTACTATCATTGACTTCACCAGAATTTGATGAATATGGTAACTGTGGATTTTTAATAGCATTGACATAAACGGTTTTAAAATATTCCCCAAATTTATTGGCAATATCATAGCCGTTGCAAACCTCAACTCCTTCATATTTCATAATAGAAGGAATTGTTTCATTATTGTAATGGTTGCGAACGTGTGACCAGAAATAATTTGGATTGGAAATTAATTTTGAATTAATATCTTGGAGAAATCGATTATACTGTGAAATACTAAGTTGTTTGCATCTGCTCCGAAGATTTGAAAAATGGTAGTAATCATCTAAGGATCCACTATTTTTGTACTTTGAATGTGCGATTTTCTTGAGACTAATTAATTTCTTTAAGTCATTATTCATCCACTTCGGGTAGGTGTCAACTCTATTAGTAATGTATTTGAAGGGGACATAAAGTTCAATTCCACGGTATAAGATTTCGTAAAATTCAGAAACAATTGTATCGAAATCCACATTAGATAGAATAAAACTCCAATTAATTGAATTAAAGTAAGAGTTAAGGGCAAGATAATCAGTTCGATGAAATAAATGAACCTTTTTTGGCAACAACTCAAGGTTGTGTATAATATTCGTATTAATCAAGATTTCGTATGCGCAATGATGTATAGATTCATTTAGTAATCCTTTACAAGTAGTTACTTGTATATCCTTTATGTTTGATAGCATTAAATCTAAAAACACGCCCCGAGAGTTGGGTAAATTATTAATTTGGTTCAGATTTACAAAGTCAATACAATCAATTAAGGTTTTTGATTTTAAATCCATAGAAGTCGATAAATTTCTACCGTTTCCGTTATTCCACACAATGTTTGGCAAATTATAATCCCCACAAACTAAAAATTCGCTAACACTGAAACGGTCATGGAGTTCTTCCAGACAGACACAGTGATCAATGTAATTTTCAAGAGGGGCATTTGGAGGAATATAAACTCCACCAATTATACAGGGTTATTCACGCTATACGGCACGGAATATTGTGGCCAAAATACGTGACTTTCAAAAAGTTTCACTTTGGGGATATATGGGGGTGTATTAGAGCTACTTTTTAAAATTACTTTCATAATATACAGGGTGTCCCAAAAACCCTAAAAGTATCAAAGTTGTGTTTTTTTTAATGAAACACCCAGTATTTTATTGCATTTTTGGATCCTTCGACCAAAATAAGTGTTTGTTTTAATAAGGTTTTTATTACTTAAACCTTAAGGTTTTTGAAATAATTTGAATTTTGTAAAAATTTAACCTAATTTTCATGTTTCAAATACTTAAAAAGTAATTAAGTTATGCATACCAAATTTACACTGAAATGTAACAATAGATCATATTTTATTTTCCAAGTATAATAAATTTGACATCTTATACCGGGTGTAAAAAAATTGGAATTAAACAAATGAGAACTTTAAATGGCTATAACTTCATTTATTTAAATGGAACGCTATATTTATTAATTTATCAGCAAATGCACGTTTTAATTACCTATCTAATGGTATCTATATCTTAAATGTTAAGTCTTCTCGTTTTTACAGAAAACGCCAAAATATTGTTTATTGCACCGTTTTAGTACTTTTTAAGTAAAATTTTAATGTATCTAGTTTTCCATCGTATTTAAAAACGTAAGATAATTAATTTAGTCTGTTACTTTAGTTTAAAAAGCCCGTCTTTTGTTATAGTTGTGTTATTTTGCGTTTTTGTGTTAGATCGTTAGTAATCGTTATTGTTTGAACATCGTTGCTGTAGTAATAGTAAAAAATGAAAATTTACACAGATTTTCTTATACTGGCGTTTTTATAACTGACACTTTCTTTAAATTGGTTTAATAGTCTCTCAAAAATGGCTGGCTTAGGGTGATTTCTTTCGGGAAACCTTTAAGTATAAACTCGACAAGCCAATAAACAATTTTGATGACATTCTCCAAGCATAAAGATAATGCCAATAACCCCTTCTTTTGAGTAAATCTTCATTTTTTACCAAAAAATACAACAGCGATGTTCAAACAATAACGATTACTAACGATCTAACACAAAAATGCAAAATAAGACAACTATAACAAAAGACAGGCTTTTTAAACTAAAGTAGCATACTAAATTAATTATCTGACGTTTTTAAATACCATAGAAAACTAGATACATTAAAATTTTTACTTAAAAAGTACTAAAACGGTGCAATAAACAATATTTTGGCATTTTCTGTAAAAACGAGAAGGCTTAACATTTAAGATATCAATACCATTCGATAGGTAATTAAAACGTGCATTTGCTGATAAATTAATAAATATAGCGTTCCATTTAAATAAATGAAGTTATAGCCATTTAAAGTTCTCATTTGTTTAATTCCAATTTTTTTACACCCGGTATAAGATGTCAAATTTATTATACTTGGAAAATAAAATATGATCTATTATTACATTTCAGTGTAAATTTGGTATGCATAACTTAAGTACTTATTAAGTATTTGAAACATGAAAATTAGGTTAAATTTTTACAAAATTCAAATTATTTCAAAAACCTTAAGGTTTAAGTAATAAAAACCTTATTAAAACACACACTTATTTTGGTCGAAGGATCCAAAAATGCAATAAAATACAGGGTGTTTCATTAAAAAAACACAACTTTGATACTTTTAGGGTTTTTGGGACACCCTGTATATTATGAAAGTAATTTTAAAAAGTAGCCCTAATACACCCCCATATATCCCCAAAGTGAAACTTTTTGAAAGTCACGTATTTTGGCCACAATATTCCGTGCCGTATAGCATGAATAACCCTGTATATTCAGACTTATTTATTCGTACATTAATAAATAGATGCTCAATTTCATTATTATGAATCAATAAGTGACTCCGGAAACATTTCTTCACTGCTATCATGATGCCACCCCCCCCTAATTTCACCAGCCACTGTACGATTGGTACGATAAATATTATAATTTTTTAATTGTAACTGACTACTTGTAATATTATCGTAGAGCCAAGTTTCGATAATTATTATTACATTATAAAAGCAACGATTAACAGCTAACATTAAATCAATTAACTTAGAACGTATTCCACCGCAATTATGATAATAAGTTAGTAGTTTTTTTGGATAATATGATGTTGTCTCTCATTAGTTGTTATATATGGAGAGTCATGTTTATATCTTATTACTAAGTTAGTTTCGCCATTATTTCTTCTCCTGTCTATTTCAGATTTTAGACGCTTGTAGTGATCCTGCTGCTTCTGTGTACGATCAGCACGAAAATGATTCTTCACATTTTGATCCTTCGAGTTGCTCTTCAGAACTTCTTTGGCCTCGATCTCATCCTTGAAAATAACCTTAAGTGGCCGATTTCTACTGTTTTCGGAAGGCCTTCCAATCCTCCATGATTTTATTGGCTGTACAGTTACGCCCCGGGGCTGTAATATGGCACCGATACTATCAAAATCATCCTTAATTCTAAGCTCCGGCTCCTTAGCAGTAGATTCAGGGAGGTTAAACAGAATTACATTACACGACCTTTTTCTTCTTTCCTCGATCTCCTCCGTTATAGTATCAAAAAAATCATTGTTAATTAAATTTGAATTATCCGGGTTTGTATTTTCAAGCTTACTTATTCTTGCTTCTAAATTGTCTATGCGCGTTACCAAAGTATTTTTTATATCAGTTAATTCCTGCCTGATTAAATTAAATTCATCTGTTAAGGTCTTGTAAACCGTTTCAATTGTTATTTGCTGTGTAGCATTCACGGTGGGCTTTCTGCATTTAGTACATATATAATTCGATTTAATATCGGATTCTTTTAGGCCAGCACATCGCAGATGAATTGACCTATTGCAAATCCCATTGCATTTAACATAGGGAGTATTAGGGGTAACACCCTGATCACATATGCCACATTTATTTACCATAGTTATAAATAATTAAAACAAATATAGACAGTATATAACACTTTTACGGGGATACTATATCTTCACACTGACCCCGCCCGTGGTAGTGACTAACTTCAGTAAACAAACAAGATAGGGCGACGGAAGGAAAACAAAAGAATACAAAGGAGTAAAATAACAACAGCTACCACACAAATACCAGACAACGGGATTCAAAAGAACTAAATGTGCACGACGAGCATATTATTAATACAAAAAATGATCGGTTCAGTGCCCGTCAATATATATTTTTTGCTAGACCACGGCCTTGCATTCGTCCTCACGGCGGAAATTTACCGAAGTAAAAATATCAAATTACTATTTAATATTTATTCCAATTATAAGATAATTCGCTCACCATATGTAAGACTAGCGTCATTACTTCCCCACCAAATTACACAATTTTTCACTAATTTTTAACCACTAAAATACACCAAAATAACTCAAAAATAGCGGAGCACATGTGTACTGCGTGCGTTCGAAAATAATTATAAATATTTTATACATTGCCTTTGCTGCTTCAAGAAATAGTTACTGATTAGAGTTCTTCAATAAATTAGCCAAGGTGACGTTTGACAATAGTTAATCTAATATAATCCTATAGTAATAAATTTACGTTGAAGTAGCTAGAGGATATATGTGCTAATAAAATGATTACAAACACAGTCTAAACTGCAAATTACTGTAGTTAAAGTTGTGTCAAAGAAAAATCATTAAAACATATAGTAAGACACTATTAAAATATATTTCTATTTCAAAATTTTTATATAATATTTGTGTATTGTCTTATGTATTCTGTTGGAAAGGAAGCTGAGAAGCTGAAGTCTAATAAACATAAATATATAACAGTGATTTTTGGGAACATTTCTCCATATATTGTTTTTTTTTATTGTGCCAGTTCTTCTACCTCCTGTGATGAAAGATTAATTGGTGTGTAATTTTTGTCTGCCTATGCTACTACCGAATGTAGTGATGTGGTTTTATTTTGAAAATATACTTTCAGAGTTTTAATTCATTTGTTATGCAGTATTTGAATGTCTATTAGCCCTCTACACCTTTCTTTTTTAGGTATACTTAACCTTTCTTTACAGGTATGTGGGTGGTGTGCTCTATGTTTTGTAAGTTGGGTTCTGGTAAGTATATTCAAGTTTTCTGAATGTGTAGCTAACCAACGGATTATATCGAATTAATATATTAATATAGGTATCGCGTATATATGATCCAGTCTGGTGTTTTGTTGGAATCCTAAGTATTTATATGCTTCGTTCTTCTGTAATGTCGTTAATGATTCTTGGTTGAGTTTTTGAGGTGTGTTAGTGTTCTTCCATTTTCCTGTGACCATACATAGGGTTTTGCATTTATTCATTCCAAAATCCATTCGTATGCCTATTGTTGTCTCATACTAATATTAGTAAACCTTTCATTTGTGTTTCTGTTGGTCCGAATAGTTTGACGTCATCCATATAAAGTAGGTGGTTGATAGTATGTTTTGTTGTTTTTCCGTTTCTAATTTAGAATCCATATCTAGTATATTTTATTGCGTTAGACATATACAAAACTATAGTGCACTCCTGAAAGATTCCCCTTTTTATGTAACATATATGGTATACAATCTGTTCGTATTTGTTCATTTTCTGTTGTTAGATGTATTTTCGTTCGCCATGTTTCCCAAATTGCTTTTTAAGAACTTTCGCAGACTTGGGTGGATTTTATATATCTCGAGTAGATTTGTGTGAGATACAGAATCGAATCCATTTTTTGTAGTCGATGTATCATACTCTATTCTTCCTATAGCCTCCTTGTTACTCGGTAAGGATGTTATTGCTTATTCAGTGTTGTTCAATTTTGTTGCATATCACCGAGGTTATAATTTTATATAGGGTAGGGAGGCATGTGATAGATCAGTAGTTGGCAGGGTTGGTGGTCTCATATTTTTTTTGGTCTTATAAAAGTCATACTTTCTGTAAGAAATTTTGGGAATAGATCTGACTTTTCTATTATATCATTTATTTGTCTGCACATATGATCATGTATTGAAGAAAATTTTTTGCACCTGAAATTGTGTACGTGGTCTAGTCTCTAGGCATTTCCAGTTGGGAATCTTTTTATTTACGCTTGTTAGTTCATCGGTGGTTATCTTAACCTTACTTTGTATATTTTTATACTTTTCCTACTCGTGCTCGATCTAAGTAGAATTATTCTTATGTTAGACCTTCTGTGACCAAATGGTTTCCGAGAAGTAGATTAATTACTTGTCAGTTTATCACTTCGTTCAAAGATACTATCATCTTCTTTCCTTTTATATTAAATACTTCTTCTGCTATTTTTTTGATGGAACCATATATTCAAAATGGGTGGAGTAAAACACTTGTTTTGTTCCATGATTTTATTAACAGTTACCTGACACGTGTTTCGATCCGTTACGATCATTTTCAAAGTTTAACTTTGATAAAATCATGGAACAAAACAAGTGTTTTACTCCACCCATTTTTTCTTTCCTTTTGTTTGACTCTTTATACTATCGAAGGCGTCGTGAGAAAACTGCTAGTTTCTGTTACTGTTCATCTTAAAGTATTGGTAGAGGTTGACTTCCGTTTTCTGTAAAGTTTTCCACATGTTTGATTACTTCCTTTGATCTGTTTCTATTTATGTGTTATCTTATTCTGCCTAAATTTGTTCTTAAGTCATTTATCTCAAGTCACTGGTAAATATATACTATGATAACAAGAAAGAAAGTGTTTTATTTACATTATCGTACTTTTAACCAATCTCAAAAAACAATGCATTATATTTAGCGTACTCCTGACGTGTGTCAATAAATTATTTATTGTTTCAATTCTAATGCAATATTAATGCAAATTGATAAATTATTTGTTTGTTCTGAAATATACTATTGGTATGCAAAACGTCAAAAACCTGAATTCTCACCTGGTTTAATAATGTGGAGCTAACGAAGCCACCGGCATCGGCATAATTGCAGGGGCCTTAAAATCAATTACTTTTTCCGCGATGTGCTCGAAGGGCTCCATTGAATGGCGTTAGTTAACATGGATGTAACCCGCTGATTGCGCTCGCAGGGCCGGATTCTGATAGGAGCCAGCTGCTGGCGGCGAGATAACGAAAGATGAAATAAAATAGGGGCGTTTAAATGCAGCCTGCTTTCGATATTCAGTTCGGAGGGCTTTTGAATAATATTATGTTTTAATCTGGGTCAAGTAATGAACTATAAAGCCATGTATTACAGCCCTTTATTTTCTTAAACATTATAAACACTCACATAAACATCACAGTTAATAACAGTAATAATAATAATAATATAATTACTATACTTCAGTTAAAACACCAATTACAGAAAAATATTACATAGTTACAGAATAAGACTACATTACAATTAATTAAGTGTTAAATTAAAATTAAAATCAGAAGTAAATTGCGTAAATAGAACTTAAAAGTACACTTATAATTTGTACAAGTCGTTTAACTAGAGTATGAGGTGAAATATTCAGTAAGTCAATATTCTTACAATGCTGGTTCACATTCCTAAATATTGATAATAGTAGACTAGAAGTTCTGTGGGTGGTGTTTGAAAAGGGGATTATAACAGACAGCTGACATACAACTTAATATGTTAGCACACATCAAGCGGCTACTCTATTCGTCAGCGCTCCGCACGGTCCAAATAGGTTACCTTTTCTACTATCCCTCGTATTTAGCTTTTCATTGTTTAATAGTTTTAGCTACAATATAATATTCGACAAACCCTTGTGTGCTTTACTATTCCCATTGCAGCTGGAGGATTCGGCGTGAATTTATTGTCATTAAATGCGAGTAATCTAATGTAATGCGGTAATGAAACAATTCCGCAAAATCTCGGCGCGTTCTCGCGCACATATCCAGGAACGTTGCGAGTCCATAAATTTGGGAACTCCCGCCTGCGGAAAAGCGGAGCATGATGAACACATCCGCCGCCACCTGGAATCGCAGATGAGCCTCTCGGGTCTCGTAAAACATTTCGCGACCGGATTCGATTACACGGATTGTCTATTACATCTGCCTCCACGGATTTAATATTCTGTAATATTCTAAAGAACGAATCCAGCACAAAAATAAATGATTCACTATCTAATAACTATAACATCTGTTTATACTGATAATAAGTATTATTACCTTTGATAATATCAAAATATATTGATTGATTGATCTGCAAACATTTTATGCAATCGAATTTTATTTTTATTAAAATAGTGTACAGCTTGTTGCAAAATGGGTCGTCGGCGATTTAAGTACCCTACAAATGTTATAAATTAGGGTAGTGTTGCAGACACGTCCACATTATGACAACCATAATAAAACAGTTACATATTTAGGTATAAATTCATGCAATAGATATTGTTGCAAATATTTTTATCATTTTGAAATTTTCAACGAAATTTTCCCATTACTTAGTGTTAAAAGTAAATTAATATTAATTATATCTTATAAATAGCTAATTCAAGTAATTTAAAATAAGAACAATTAATTAGATGTTTGTATTTATCACCTAATGCCCAGGTTACGTAATGGCGCCAACAAGGTCGCACATGTTCGACATTGCTCAATTATTGATCATCAACAATGGTGGATGCGCCGGGAATATTCTCTATAATGAGGCGTTATAGTATTATTATTGACGAGATGATTACGCCTGTTAATATTACAACATTACTAGCGTTATCTGTTTAGACAATAATTGTATTAGTGAATGTAATAGTCCTGAATTATTAATAATAATACGCGGAAATTAATTATTCAATTCGGTAAATTTCTAAATTTTTGATAATAAAATCGAAAATAAAATTTCCCACCATAGGTAAAACACGTGTGGGATGTCTTATAAGTTATTATTATAGACGTTGTTATTTAAAAGAATAGAATCTATTAAATAATCTTAAATTATATTTTCCATTATAAAAAATTTTTTTTTCATAATAAGACTGAAAGACTTTCAATAGACTCTAAGTAGTTCCAAAGAGATATTTTCTATAAACTACGATTTTTTGTTGATTTATCACTCAGTAAAACATCTTTTAATGATTATATAAATTAGAATTACTTGGTTTAACTGGTTTTATAACAATAGCAAATACATTATTTAGTAAAAATTTAATAATACATAAACTGAGTGTTATTTTCATTTACATTTTTAGAACATTCCACATAACTCAAACCATCAATAGGCACATTATTTAGGTTCATTTTCTATGTTTATAATCTTGTATTTTATCGATTTATCATTGTTACACAAATTAAAATTAATGGAAATTAAAAAAATCATAATACTGCACCTGTAAATCAATATTTAAAATTAATGAATTTTGGATTTACTCTTATAAATTACTAACTTTTTGCTCCAGTCATCACTAGGTAAAACGATAAGCTAAATTAATTTTGTATCGTTTGGTTTTTTATAATGTGTAAAGTAAGTAAAATTAAGTTAATTTACTTGATGACTTTTCTAAGTTAACACGAGCGTTACATAAAATAAAGTAATATCTTAACGTTAACGTATGAGTTAGTGATAACTAGACACCATAAAAATATATTAATGAGTTCCACAGGAGTTACAAACTGAGGACCATTTCATCATCAATTAAAAGATTATCTACATTTGTAACAAATTTTAAAATGTCTGATCATTTTTGATTCACAATTGTTTGAATTAATAAAATCCTAATCTGTTTAATTGTGGAGACGTTTACTTTAATATAATCTGGATCAAAATAAAATATTGAAGAAAGGCACTAAGTGTTTTCATCAAAGTGATTATTATCTTCAAGTAATTCAATCAAAGCAATTAATAATGAAATTACTTTGTTATTTCACTTTATTTTAAATTACACGTGACTATAGTTTAGACTAACATTATCAAACAAAAAGTGTTTAAAAATTTCGAAATCGAATCTATTTATACAAAGCAGTTTAATAGTGCGTGTACATTACGTCAATCTGGTTGTTAATCAGGGGAATTTCCGGGTTAGTCTTGGCTTTAAAAATTTAAAGATTTACTAGAAGTGAATGATGAATAAAAATAATTTTGAAAATATCGTTATAGAAATGGAAGATAAACAAAAAAGATTGTGCAATATTTTACTTCTCAATTTCCCAGAATATAATGCAACGAATATATCAAATAAACGATGATCTCAATGATGTTCAGATTTTAGAACCTTATACTTAATATTTAAAAAAATAATCGAAAGCAATAGAGATATTAAGAAGTAATGAACACTACAGCATTTAATTTAATTTCCGTGCGGATCTCACAAAGAAACAATTAGATTATTATAAGAAAATGAAAATATTATATTATAATGAATAGAATAATAATGATAATAACTGACGCCAATAAAGTTAAATTAACGTCACACAACACCTGCAAAAAATCAAAAAGCTAACGGCATATATTTAAAATTGTGGTGGGATTTATACTAAATTTAATTATCTCATAATGCTTGTTGTAAATTGTAAGGATTTTGATATAATTATTCTGACTGAAACTGAGTTTAATAATCATAGCTACTAACCGTACTATAACTGGTAATATTTGAGGGGAGGTATTCTTATTGCCATGAAGAAATATTAATTCCAAATTTTAGTTAGATGTAGCATGTGTTTGCTTTTTTGTCATTAAATAACACTAATATTATTATTGGTGGAGTTTGTATTGCTTCACTTGATAATTATATCAATCATTTGCAGTGATTATAATTACAGTCTATTAAATGGAACAGTAATGGTATTATGTTCCATACAATCAATCATTCTGATTGTAAAACTTGATTATAACACTAACACTTTCTTCATAATTATTTTTTTGCTAGATGTACATTTCGGTTATTATGCACCCATTATCAATAGCTTCTAACTAATGATATAAAAATATAAACAATAAATTAATTATAAAGAAAGTATAATATCTTCACGTAACTCAACAACAAATTTCTATATTCTGATTGTAAAGCTAAGTGTATCCTCAATGGATATTATTTTTTAAAGCATAAAAATTATAAATTTATCCGCTTTTAAGCTAGTTTATGTTTATTTTTATGTTTATTAGACTTTAGCCCTCTTTCCTGCAAAATACATATGAATATACAAAAATTTTGAATGGATAAAGCTGGGCGAAGTTCATGCAGTTGCGATGACCTTCCACTCTAATCGTTATTTCTGGTAGCCACGGTAGGCAGTAACAGTATTTGTTTCTTTCTAATTACTATTAGTATTTGCCTTAATTCAGGCTTATTTTCTACATTTTAGAGATGGGATTATGACTGTCAAAAATGATTTTAACCTTATACTAAACACTACGGAACTTACGATATCGTAAAACCTCATACATTTGCAGAACTTATATACGATGAAAAAAATCTAATTGCACTACTTTACAGATTATAGCGCCATAAACAATTTTTAGTCTTTTACGTTGTAGAAAATTCACTAATAATTAGAAAAAACACGAAAATATTTTCGGTAAATCTACAACAAATGAGTCTTATTAAGACTACAAGAACAAATCACTTAATAAGACTCAGTTATTGTAGATTTTACGAAAATATTTGTTTACTGAAGCCTAGTTTGGATTTTTCATCATCGATATTGCGACACAGTTTTTCGAGTACACAATAAATTAATTTAAAGACGGAAAGTTTAGTGCAATAATTATGTTTGATTTAAGTAAGACCTTTGGTACTGTTCCGCATAATATCTTGCGACAACGCCTTAAAACTGCTAGAATTATAACTCAAAATAGGTCACAAATGGTTCAATATAACTTCTAAATATAAACATGGATGTACCTCAGGAATCTGTGATGGGACCCTTGTTGTTTAACATTTATATGAATGATCTATCATCGATAATAGGAGGCGATTTAGAAATTATATTTGCTGATGATACCACATTTCCGTATAATAATATGTTACTTAACGAATTATTGAGAAAAAACACCCCAAAACTTGGTTTTAACTGAATAATTTGTCGTTAAATCAGGGTTAAATCGAATGCCAAGTGAAAAAATATGGAAAATACTAAAAGAGTTAAATATAGGGACGAAATTAATGAGAGGAATTAAAAGTATATATAAGAATACATCTAATTATGTCAGAACAAGAAAAGGAGAGTTAGAAGAATTTAAAACATCTATAGGACTAAGACCAGTAGGATCACTAAGTCCTAAACTATTTATAATATAATGAAAAACATAAAGACAAAAACAAAGAAAGTAGAGATAGGGTACTACATTATGGAAAAAACGACGATTGAAAACTTCGCATTTGCAGACGATCTAGCACTAATAGCATAAACTGAAAAATATCTACAGGAAAATATAGATATATGGTACAAGGAATTAAAAAATGGAATGTAAATTAACACAGAAAAAACCAAAATATTAGTTATAGCAAAAGAAAAGGTAAAAACAAATGTAATAGTAGAACAGATTAAAGCATACAAATACCTAGGAATAGTGATTAACAACAAAAGAGATATGGAAGATGAAATACATAATAGAATACAAACAGCAAACAAAGCGTACTATAACTTGAAAGAGACAATATTAGACAATAAAAGGATTTCTAAACGGACAAAAATAACAATTTACAAAGTACTTTACATGCCTATACCACTTTATGGAGCAGAGACATGGATACTAGATCAAAGGCAAAAATCAAATCATGCAAGCGAGTGAAGTGAGATTTTCAAGAAAGGTAGAAGGAATAACAATCATGAACAGAATACGAAATAAAGAGATGACGAGAAACCTGGTGTTATAACTTTACTTATTATTTACTCAATACTTAATTAATTTGTTTTTGTAGGAATGCAATTATACGCATACATTCAAAATTCTGTAAATTTAAATTACAAAATAGTAGCGCATAAAACTAAAAATGATATCAAGTTAAATGAAATTTTTAGTTGGTGTTTACACGGCTGGCCAAATCAAGTAACTTCTGAAGAAGATACGCCATTTTTTTTATAGAAAAGAGCAGTTGCATATCGAACATGTTTGTTTGTTTTGGGGATATGGAATTATAATTCCTGCAAAATTACGTAATATGGTTTTAAATGAGTTACACTTTTCACATTTAGGTGGAAATAAAATGAAATCCATTGCCAGGTCATACTTCTGGTGGCTTAACATGGATAAAGAAATTGAAAATATTTGCGCAAATTGGAAAATTTGTAACACTTTTCGACAGAATCCGACAAAAAATTTCGCATTATGGCCAGTCCCGGATAAACCATGGTCGCGTATTCATATCGAATTTTTGGGTCCATTGTATGAAAACAAATATTTAATTCTAACTGACGCGTATACAAAATGGTTAGAAGTTTTTAAATTAAATAAAACGTGATACAGTGCTTAGCATCTCTTTTTGCACGCTTTGGTTTAGTGGATAATACTGTCTCTGATTATGGTCCGCCATTTACTTCAACCCAATTTGAAACATTTTTAGAAAAAAATGGTTAACTCATAAATTTTCACCTCCATACCATCCCGCGAGCACAGGAGCCGCAGAAGTGAATGTAAAAACAATACAATTAACATTGAAAAAAGCATTTTTAGAAAAAAGGACATGGATTCCGCTGTAATAATTTTTTTTTGATTATAGAATTGCTAAACATTGTAGTACAAATGAAACCCCCGCAAAGTTAATGTTTGTCGCGACCTTAGAACACGTTTTGATTTATTACATCCCATAATACAAACAATAATAGAAGATAAGCAACGTTATAAAAATGAAAGTCCAGTAAATCGTGAAAAAAAAAATATTAAAAACGGAGAAAAAGTTTTAGTGCGCGATTACAAAAATTCGACGCAAGTTACGTGGAAGGAACCTGAACTGATCGAAAAAAATGGTAGAACGACGTAAAGGTGTAAAACAATTTAGTCAGAAGACATTCGAATCAGTTAAGACATTCAACACATTTTCAAATAAGTGCAAGTAACGATGAAAATTCAATAAATACCGAAACGGATGTAAAAATTCCTGATTCCGTAGCGCCGGTTGAAAATGAGTCCGATTTTTAAATTAAAGTTACAGAAGGAACTAAAAAAATTCATATCGCACCTTATTTTTTACGAGCGAAATAAAAAAAAATTAGTTAATTAGATTAGAGTATTATTAAAAGAATTTAGGATGAAATAAAACACGATTTTCTATGTTTTTTACCACGGTATATTAATGATTTTATATTAATGAATTATGTTCGACTATAGTTTCGACTCTTTCAAGTCATTAACAAGTAAAATCGTACAAATAAGTCGGAAAATCGCTCTGACATTGCACCAGATGTTAACGATTTTATAAACCATTTCTCGTCTATATCTTCAAATAAATTAAATTAAAGATATTATTACCGAATTATTATTATTAAATATCTGAGATTATACTATAACATTAAAAAATAGCCAATGAAGGGATATGTATGAGTACACAGATGAAAAACTTAAAACAATTAAAGAACCAATATTAAAAGTCCTAACAAATTTATTCAATTTAGCAATAAAGGAAGGTGTATTTCCACTATGTCTTAAGAAAGCAATTGTTAGAATAGAATAGAATAGAATAGAATAGAATAGAATATGTCTTTATTTCAAAGTGTCATTTACAAACAAAATGAAAATAGCGTCAAAATAACTTAAACCTAATCTTATAAGCTAATCTGATATATAGATTGTTATACCAGTTCATAAAGAAGGTCCACTTACTAATGCAAATAATTTTAGACCGATCTCAAGCTTATCTGTCATTTCTAATATATTTGAAGATTTATTAAATAAGCAATTATTAAATTATATCCAAAACTATAATATCTTATCAAAGAGTCAACATTTAGAAAGAAGAGGTCTACAACAACGGCTTATTTATATTTTATTGAACAATGTTTAGAGGTTTTTAATGAAAATCAATTCATACAAGCAACTTTCCTCGACTTACAAAAAGCCTTAGACAGCATGAGTCATGAGATTTTACTTCAAAAGCTGTATTTCCATAGCTTTCATCACACGAGTTGCAAGTTAATCATAATCTATTTGTCGAACCGATCACAAGTAATCAAATTAAATAACAAATTATCAGGTAAATATATTCTAAACAGAGGGGTGCCGCAAGATTATAAACTAAGACCATTTTGATGTCAATTTTTTTTGTCTACCTGTAAGTTATAAAAATCACTCTGTTACAAATTTTAAATTAAATCTTAAGTACTTGTTGATATCCCAAGCATTCTATTCCATAAATTAATATTTGGATTACTTTAGTTAATTGTATCTGTTTTTTGTTGAAGTATCTACCTGTGGTCGTAAATAAAAGTATTATTATTATTATCATCAATGAATTTCATTCATTCCTCCCTGATGCACTTTCTCACTTCTCATTAATGTTGTATGCTACATATTGTTAACATTTGTAAATGAGAAATAAAGTTTATTATTATTATTATTAAATAGCTTACACTCACAGAAAAAGTCTATAATACATTTGGCAATATTTTTTTTCATGAGTTTAGAAAAATACTGAGTAGAATAATTAGTCGGTAATTTGAAAAATCTGTATAGTCTCTTCCTTAAGATTAGTCTTATAATACCTAGCTTTAGAATGTCAGGCAATATCCCTCGACAAAAACTTCTATTAATTAAACGAACTAAGACAGGTATTAGCTCATTGTGGCCGATTTTAAAACATGTGATGATATCTTGTCAAAAAGAAAACAAGTTTGGTTTTTAAGGCTTGCAATACAATTAAAAATTATAACAATAACAGACTTTATTCTCTCTCATGTTACATTATTTAAAATCATAAGGTGGGATTTGGGTAATAAACCTGCTTTTCTACCGTCCAAACCTTCAATATATGAACAAAGGCCAAAAAAACAATGAAGTTATGCAATAACAATTATTTGTACAGAAAAACAACTCGGTGAGATGTTGGCTTCAAATATAATATTTGAGGAATTTGTTTAATATACTGTGTTACTGTATTTTGATGAATTTGCTGTGTTAATTGTGATGCGATATATACATGATATGTATAAATACTGTTGTTTGTTAACATGCAAGAAAGAATTATAATTTTTATTCTAAACGAAAGGGTTGGTTTAAAATCGTAAATAAAAAATATCAGCGAAAGATCTGTCAATTTTTGTCTAAAACTGTTATCTGTCAATTGCCATCTGTCGGCTATCAGCTGCCATCTAACATCTCTTAACTTGTATCTGCCACCTGACAATTGCCATTTATGTTTTATCTCCTGTTTTCCATCACTTACCTTCATGTTTCAATTTTCGTTTGTAAATCGTATTTTTTTTTTCTAATTCATAACAAATCAAAACTACTGTCCCATCAATATAACAAAACATAACAACTACATCTCTCAACTATTGTGTCTCAAATGTTATTTAGCATCTATCATCTCTTATCTATTCATTGTAAACTCTTATCTGTTAACCTTTTTTTTTACATTTGTTAAAATTTATTGCATATGTGGGGTAAGAAGTTTGTCTTCAATATAACCATCTATTGTATAAGTAAAGCACCACATGTGAATTATTTATTAACGCAATTTGTTTTTAATTTCTTATAATGTATATTTATAAAGTAGTTCATACAGAGTTTGGAGAAATTACCAGAAGAGTCGATTATTTCAAATGATACGAGAGTTACCAAAATATGTCTTATATAAAAGTTGTAAGGCTTTTGAAAATTTATTATCTGTAATAAATTGGAATATACAGGTTGGCTCACAAAATTGTGGTGAATTAAGATTACCTCTTTTTAAATAGAACACTCTGCATATTACTTTTTTTTGATAGTCCTGCCAAGTTTGAACATTTTTTCATTAACAATACGTTATACCTACATTCATTTGTTTCCTAGATATAGATATAAAAATGTAATCTTATTCACTACAATTTTGACGGCCACCTTGGATATTCCAGTTCATTACAGATAAATAGATTTTTAAAAGCCTCACAACATTTATATAAGATAGTTTTTGCTAACTCTGTAACTGTATGTTTTGAAATAATTTAAAGAAAGGGTAGGTTATAAATCCCAAATAACAAAAACAAATAAAGAAGAAGACACGATGACTTTGTTTTTCCACTTTATTTAAAATTGCACATGACTAATTATTTAAATAAAGTGGTAAAACAAAGTCATAGTGTTCTTCGTGATATTCAAGATGCAACATAAAGTATACGCCTCCACAATTAAACATTAAAAAAAGCTATTATTAAAAAGAATCTGTCACCAATCATTTATCAGTCAGCTATTATCTGTTACATACCATCTATTATCTGTCATCTGTCATCTATCAACATATATCTATTATTATTTACCGATCAACTGTAATCTAACAACTGTTATCTGACATCTGACAACTATTATCTGTCATCTATCAACTTTTATATATGTATATTAGTCACTCGTCAACTATTATCTAGCAACTGTTTTCTGTCATCTGACAACTATTATTTATCATCTCTAATGTTTTATTTATAAACTATAATATGTATTTCGTCATCGGTCATCTGTAGTCGGTCATCTATCATCTGTTATCTGTCATTTGTCATTTGTCATTTGTCATTTGTCATTTGTCATTTGTCATTTGTCATTTGTCATTTGTCATTTGTCATTTGTCATTTGTCATTTGTCAACATATATCTATCATTATTTACCAATTAACTGTCATCTAACAACTGTTATCTGACACCTGCCAACTGTTATCTGTCATATATCATCTGTCATCTGTAGTCGGTCATCTAACATCTGTCATCTGTCATCTGTCATCTGTCATCTGTCATTTGTTATTTGTTATTTGTCATTTGTCATCTGTCATCTGTCATCTGTAATCCATCACCTGTCATTTGTTCATCCATTATCTGTCATCTTTCAACATATATCTATCATTATTTACCAATCAACTGTCATCTAACAACTGTTATGTGACATCTGCCAACAGTTATCTGTCATATATCATCATTATCTATCATCTATCTATCCTAACTATCACTCGTTAACCATTATCCAACAACTGTTGTCTGTTATCTGTCAACTATTGTTTATCATCTCTAATATTTTATTTATAAACTATAATATGAATTTCGTCATCTGTGATCTGTAGTCGGTCATCTATTATCTATCATCTGTCATCTCTCATCCATCATCCGTTATTGTCATCTGTCATTTTTCATTATCTGCCATAATCTGCCATCATCTGTCATTATCTCCCACCTATCATCTGTTATCATTAACTGCTGTACTGTCATTTGTAATCTGTTATGTTTCTAATTTTAATTTGAATGTCGGTGTAGTGTGGGTTTATCATCTTTTACTTTCTCTGTATGAATTACTAGATTACTTTGTTTGTTTTTTTTTAATTCGAAGGAAATAAAAACAATTGAAAATGTATGATGAACAAAATAAAATTCCTTATTATTAATAATAAGTGAAGTAGAGAAATTTTAATTCGTTCATCATAATATAGAACACTTCATATTACTCAACCCGAAATATAGTGAATTGAGAATTTGTTTAAAATTTGTATAAACTTATATAATCCGATGTTTTTGTTGCATATTTCAAGATATTTATAATATAAAATAATACATCGCAAATACTAAATACAGAAAAATTTACAAAACTAACACAAAACAGTTAAAATATGTAATTTACAATTTTAATTTTAATCTGACTCACATAATTTACCTTAAACTTATTTGTTTCAATTTTTCTATTCTCGTTTCTCTTTTTAATCGTTTCAGAGTATTAAATTTTAAGGAATTGAAAAAATTCAGTAATGTAGAAAATAATAGAAGCCAACTAAAAATGATGATTAAAAATTTATAACATTCAAAAACTATGTTAAAAATTATAAGTAATTTGAAGAAATTATAAAATCAATTGGCATCAACATAAAACTAGCAATTAAATTAGGTTAGAAACAATTTATGTGTATATAAAAATTACGATTAATTCGGACTTGAATTTTTTTATAACTGTATTAAATCACAAATTAAATTTTTGAAAAATTGTTATTTTTTTGGTGGCTAGAAAAAATATAAAAACAATTGCCATCAATAAAAAAAAACTCATCAAATTACTTTAAAATGTATAGGAAATTATGACTATTAAATTTGGAATTAAAGCTGATTTTTTTGAAAATTCTGCGTTAACTCAGATTTAATTTCTAAAAAATTGTTCTTATTTTGGTGTCTAAAAAAAGTATAAAAACCATTTCCATCAACTCAAAACTCATAAATTAACTTAAAATATATAGAAAATCTGGACGATATCAAAATTATAATTAAATAGAACCTCGTTTTTGGTATAACTTAACGCAAATGTATATAATATTTTTATTTTGGTTATTAGATATAAATATAAAAAGTATTGCCATATACATAACGTTCACAAAATTGTTTTATAATATTTTTAAAAGAATGTTTCTATAAAAATTATTACCTAAGTAAATTTTTTTTAAGAAATTGACGTAAACTTAGATTTTATTTCTGAAAATTGGTTTTTATTTTAATTACTTAAAAAATATATAAAAACAATTGCCGTCAATATAAAACTAACACATACCTTTAAATATATACGAAATCTTGTTAATAGTAAAATTATGATTAAATCTAACTTGATTTTTTATGTGAAATTGATGTAAACGCAGATTTCATCTTCAATAATATATTTCTTACCATATTTTGGTGTGTGTTGGAAATAGATACATAAACAAATGACTTATATCTAAAACTTATCAAGTAGCCTTGAAATATACTGAAAATAATGTTATTGTGAAAATTATAAACGAATTAGACGTGATTTTTTTAGAAATTTACGTGAACCCAGATTTAATTTCTAAATAGCGTTTTTTGATTTGAGAGCTTAAAAAATATGTAATAATAATAATTATCATCAATATAAAACAATATATTAATATATTAAGGAGTGTGATAATATAAAAAAATACGATTTATTGGACATGAATTTTTTTTATAATACTATGTAAAATGATTTATAATTTGACAGATTGCCAATAATATAAAAGGCACTACGTTAACTTTAAATATATAAAACTGTTTTTTTTATATAAAAAGTAATATTGAATAGAATGTCAATTTCTTTGATAATTTTATAAACTAATATTTAATATTTAAAGAATTATTTTGAATTTGACAGTTAGAAAATAAATGTAAAAGCAATTTACCTTAAAAAATCACCTAACACTATAAAAAAATAATATTTTAATGAAAATTACAGCCTCGGAAGCGATATTTTAATAATTTTATTTTTAATCTAACAGCTTAAAACTAAAAATGTAAAGACAATTGCTCTCTACGTAGAATTCATCACAGCTGCTTCAAATATATAATAAAATAATGGTTTTATAAAAATTAGGTGTAAATTGCATAACATTATTGATACAAATACAATTTAAATTTTACACTAACCAAATTATATTAAACGACTTAAATATTTTCTTTTATAATTTTATGACTGCATAACATAAAGTAGAAACTATTATTTATCAAGAATAATATTTAATTTAAATCTCACACTATACCCAAAATATTGACATTAATCATTCAACCTAGCGCTGACATTTACTACATTTTTACGCAAATTTGAATTAGTAAGAACAAATAAAACCCCATTGTTCTAGGAAGAAATATATTATATTCATCAGTTTATGTCAGGAATAAAAACAGGAGGCTTTATTACACCATAAACGCTATTTACTACAGTCCTAACGGACTTTATTGCAAACTTTTATTGGGCCGATAATAGTTTGATATGATTTTCCCGAAAAGGCACAGGAATTACTCAACACGTAATGCATTTATTAAAAAATAAATACATTACGTGCTGAGCAATTCCTGTGTCCAAAATTCAACAATTGATTATATCAAAAAAATTTATACTGCGTTAGTATATTTTAAGTGTTATAGTTATGTTCCATTTCTTTATTTTCAGATAACTGACACGTGTCAGAGTTTTACTTCTCCTAATTTGAAAATTTGGTTCCATCAAGAGAGTAGCAGAACTAGTATCGATTAAATGAATACATGTTCAGAAAAGGTTTGTACTTATTCTAACATTTTCTGGATTTAATTGGTATGCTTCTAATAAATTCTGCTGCCCTACTTTCTAAAAATATTGAAACTAGTGACTGCACTGTATTAAAATTTTCAGTGAAGCAAAAGTGAGTTATAGTTTATTATCACAACTAATTGAAACGAGCGCGAGCTCTTTGATCTTCCGCGTAGCGATTCGACCGTTAAACTCCCATGCATTCCTTCAATTATTACAACCCCGTTCGGAAAGTATAGATTTTTACGTCCCACCGGTGCAGGGGCGTTTGAACATTTCAAATGTAACGTCGTTTGCGGCGGTTTCGGTATTCCTGACCCAGTGAACGGTATCCCGAAAAATTGGCAGACATTAACAAAACGGCCGACACGAATAATAAACTGCCCTCCGATGTTTTCTAGGTGGCGGAAACTCGTGTTTCTATATAATTAGTGCCATTAGGAGGGCACCGCTCGTCTCCCGTTGATTACCGGCCATTTTCTATCGGGGCTACACACGTTAAGAAGATAAGGTGGATGCCATCATTCACATGTGCAAGGCCATTCGTTCCGACTTTGTCAACGTTTGTAACATTCAGAATGAGACTTGGATATATTGTCGTTCATTACTTTTAATGGAAATGAATGGTTTGCATTGTAATATATAATAAATTATTGAAATCTATTGAAAATTAATTATTTTCTACCCTTAAGTATATTTTAGGAATTTATTAATATACATTTTTGAGTTAATCTATTCCTTTTTTTTTAAATTAAATTTTCACGTGTAAATTTTCTTATCATATTTTTTTATGTGTTTTGTTTGGTCGGCAAACAGATTTAAGATAAGATTACGAGGGCTCAGGCAGAGTCCCTAGGGGCGCTTGTATCGGACCATGTTGACCCTTTCGTATAAAGTGTATAAAAGTAAATGCAGGGGTGCGTGTTATCTGCTGATAAATATGTTTCCGAGTATTATCACTAGCTAAACGATGTAATTTGCACTCGTATTTTCAAAATTAAACGTGTTGATAAGGCGGTAATAAGAATTATAAGCCTAGATTTTTTTGTAATTAATGGAGGCGGTGATAATAATTATTGCGGACGCAAAAAATGTATACGGCGTGCTTGGAAGTACGAGAAACAACACTAATAAAATGCTTAACACTTTCAAATATATATTTTGCTATTCTTTATATTTTCTTATTATGTAAATTTCATTTAGCTCCTATAGTTTATTAGCAATAAGCAAAAAAAAAATTTTAATCAAGAAGAAGAAAAAATGTTTCAATAAACCTTTTTCAGTTTTTCATTCTCTTTAACTTTTCTTAAATTTTTGTTTAAAATTTATCAAATTTCAAAATTAGTTTGAATAAATCTATTAAATTTTGCAATAATATTATGTTTATTAACGTTTTACCCGCTTATGTTTTATTGGTTGGAGAGTGGATTATAGGCCTCCCACCCACCCTTCATATACATATTAACTTTAATTACCGATCGTCACGCGGGTTGCAATAACTTTAATTACAAAATTTGAACAAACGAAAACTGACAAAATAAAATTTTTCATAAAGAGAATGGTTGTGACCGTTACTACGCCATAATCCATACTTACTTACAATAATTTGTGGTTAAAACATATTGAATTTATCAATTCGGTAAAAGAAGGAATTATTAGATTTTTTTTTAATTTTTGAAAAAAGTCTATATTTCTAAATGTATATTTTTTTTAAATCTTAGAGTTTCCAATAAAATCTACACAATTTACAAAGCGGGTTGAATTAAAAAATCTTGAAACCTAGAAAAGAAATTAGTGGAAATTTTTTGAATTTTTGTAAAGGTGAGTCTAGATTTTAGAACAAAAATTCCTAAAAATCTAGGGCCTCAAAAAAAGAGAAATTACTGAAAATTTCCTGAACCCTGAAAAAAATTTAGATTTCTACAAACAAATTTTTAAAAAGTTCTAGATGCTCCAAAAAAATATTTGTAATTTAGAAGATAAGATAAGGTAACCTTGAAATTTGGAGGAGAAATTTCTGGAAATTTCCTGAACCCTTGGAAAAATTTCTAGATTTCTAAAGGAAAATTATCTAAAAATTCTAGAGCCCCCTAGAATATTAGAAGACCAGTTCAAAAAATATCTTCAAATCAGGAAGAGAAATTACTGAAAATTCTTTAGACTTTTTCGAAAATAAGAAAAGATTTCTAGGGGAAAATGTTCTAAAAAAATCTAAATTCCGCAATTTAGAACTTTCTAAATAAGTTTGTAGCCTCTACCTGAAACAAAATGTTGAATTCTAGAGAAGCAATTACTGAAATTTATCTGAATTTTCGAAAAGATGAAGAAGCAATTTATAGGAAAAGTTGAAAAAAAAAATTAATTTTGGGAAGAAGTTATTGGCCATTTTCTAAACACTAAACTTCTAGAAAATCCTAATGCCTCAAAAAAAATTTCGCAATTTAAAAGACGACTTCAATACAATCAGTTTAATCCCTTTATTGATTTATATTCTCCATCTTTTCCTGCCTTTAAATCATCTGTTGTTGCTGGTTTAGAAAGTTTTTGTTAAGTAATTATAATTTATGTTCATGTATTAATTTGTATCATTTGTCATTTGTATTTTTGTTATTGTATTTTAAATATTAATTTAAGTCTTTAATGCTAATTTTACTCTGTAATTGGCCTTTTTGGCTGTTGGGTGAAAATAAAATAAAATAAAATAGATAAAATAAAAAAACTCTTGAACTCTAGAGAATAAATTGCTAGAAATTTCCTGAACCCTCGAAAAAATAATCTAGATTTCTAGAAGAAAATTCTAAACATTCTAGAGCCTCAAAGAAAATCTTTGCGATTTAGAAGACAAGTTGAAAAAAATCTTGAAATGTCAAGAAGAAATTACTAATAATTTCCTGAACTCTCGAAAAAAGTCTAGATTTTTTAAAACAAATTTTCTAAAAAAGCATTCATTTTAATTTTCGCAATTTATTAGAAATTTCCTAAATTCTACAAAAAAATCCACGTTTCTAGAAATTTTTTTTTTGAAAATTCTAAGAACTTCGCAATTTAAAAGACACCTTGAAAATGGAACAATCTTGATATCTGGAGGAGAAATGACTGGAAAAAGTCTAGATTTTTAGGAACAGATTTTCTAAAAAAATCTATATCCTCCAAATATGAATAAAAGTTACTGGAAATTTTTGAACTCTCGAAAAAAAGTCTGGAAAAGATTTTTTTCTTTTAGTTTTTGAGGAAATCTTTGCAATTTATAAGACAATATTAAAATCTGAAAGAGAAATTACTGGAAACAGCCTCAAAGAAAATTCTATAAATATTTATTTATTTCTTTATTTTTCTTTACATGTCCACTTAAAGTAATGTTCTAACAATTTGTATAAATATATAAACACTTTACAATTTAGAGCAGGGGATATGCGGGCGGAGTTCACGTGGTGTTCTTCCACTCAGACCCATAATACTACGAGTAGATGATGGCATCCTCTTCAGTAGTAGATTATAACCATTTAGGCAATATTTTAGCCATTTTTGGCTTATTTATGCTCATATTATATGAGAATAATTACGGCGACGTTTTGTGTCAATATTGAAACGAACTTTTTAAAAAACTACCGAATTTGCTAAAAATTCTGGAAATATGAAGAAGAAATTACTGTAAACGTTTAGAATTCTACAAAAAAGTTTTAGAAATCTACAAGGAAAACTTGTAAAAAATTTAGAATCCTCAATCAAAATTCTTTGGAAAGGAAGTTGCAAAAAACTGAAAATATGGAGAAAAAATTCCTGAAACTTCTAGAAGCCTCTAAGTAAGTTTTAAAAATTTAGATGAAAATTTGCTAATAAATTGTTAAAGTTAAACAAAATCTTGAAAGAATTTTTTGAAACATCTAGAACTCTTGAATAAAATCTGGAAATATCTATTTATTTATTAGATAAGAAAAAGAAATTACTGTACACTTCTAGAATCCTCAAAAAAAGTTTTATAAATCTAATATGAAATCTTGTGAAAAATTCTAGAAACAATGTAAAAAAAACTAAAAGTACGGATCATCTGAGAAAATTATGGAAACTTAGAAAAAAACTTTTCTAATTGAAAAAATTGAACAAAATATTGTACAAAAACTACGAAGAAATTTCTATAAATAAATATAAATAATGACTTTCTAAAATATTTGAAACTCTTGAAAAAAATCGTTGCGCAGCCGCAACATTTGAGATTAACCATATATCTTCGAGTAAAGAATCATGAAAAAACAGGTTATTTATTTTTATTTATTTATTCATCTTTGGACTTCTTTCTTAAAAAATTATGTATACAATAAATCAATTTAAAAAAAAACGTACTTCAAATTTTGGGCGAAAGAGACACGGGCGGAGTTCACAATAACAAAGTGTTCTTCCACTCTAACCCTTCATTTTCCATGATGCCGAGGGAGCTTATATCCTCTTGCACTTCCGGATTCATTTTTAAATGCTTCTATTTACTATTTTTATCCCCTTTTAGGAGAGACTTTTTTAGAGAATTCAATCATATAAATAAACTAAGAGCCCAACATGACCAAATCTTCACAAGCCAAAAGGTATTCTACAATAAAATAGAAAACGGGGAAAGGCACGGTTCGTCAAAAATATCAGAAACTGACAATATGAAAAAATTTTGGACAAATTTATGGGAAAAATATAGTATACAAGAATGAAAGAAGACAGTGGCTTGTATAACAGCCTTCAAACGGGGACTTTAGACTAGAAATGACCAACTAAGGAGTCTAGTGGTGGGATAGAGAGCTGCAGGATCTCATAAGAGAGACCAAAAGAGCAAGGAAACGATGGCAGCGAGGAAAGGGAGAAGAAGAGAAACGAATAGGCGGCAGCTAAAAGAGAACTACGAGGCACGATAAAAAAACAAGAAGAAGGAGCAGTTCAGAACTCTGTGCACAAAAGCCGGGAAGGTGGAAGGAGTCCCATGGGCCATGGTGCACCGTAGCAGCAGCAGCCGCAAAACAGCTTAAGACCAATACGAACATAAATTCTAACATACAATAAGTCAATGAAGTTCTAAAATTCTACATTAATAGACAGCCTAATTTAAGCTTAGAGGACAACCACACTATAATCCAAACCAAGCAATCCAAGCAAGCCAGTATAATCTATTGCGCAGCTGCAACAATAGAAGAACTAAATGGACAAGATTGTACTATACAACATCTGAAAATAACAATATATCTTCGACTAAGGAACCATAGAGAACCGGGTTAGAGCTTTCTATAAATAAGCTAAGAGCTCAACATAACCAAATATTTATCAATCTTCACAACCCAAAATGTATTATAAAATGGTTTACAAGAATTGAAGAAGATACTGACCATGAGATGAATACGTTTATGCTAACAGAAGATGGAATCAGAACTGCATTGAAGAATCTCAGTAACTTGAAAACACCTGGTCCAGATTGTATCCAAAACTTCTGGTTGAAGCTGACATTGGATTCCATCATACTACAGAGAGCTAAAATTAAACAGCGTCACTAACACATGTGCTACATCGACTAAAAAAAGGCGTATGGCTACGTCCCAAATGATTGGCTGATAAAAGTACTCGAGATTTATAAAATATGCCCCAGGCTACAAATGCTTTTTAAGTCAAAACTGAAGGACAGATATTTTTTCATTTACGTAAAATCTATGGAAAATATTAAAATAAACAGAGGCATATTTCAAGGGGATTCACAAGGCCCTATATGGTTCTGCCTTGCAATAAGACTAGTATCAGCCTTGCTAAATAAAACAAACAATTCGACTAGATATAAAACGACCAACAACCAGTACCATAACACAATTGCTCTATATGGACGATTTTAAAATATATGCAGAAACTGAAAGTAAATTCTAAACGTTAATGAATATAGTAACGCATTTCAGCAACGACATAAAAATCAAATTAAAATAATAAATTTGTATCATTTAATTCTGTTATTCTTGATTTTATATGCTGATATTTACTATTGTGAATTAGGTTTTCGTCTTCTTCCTCATCAACCACAAAAAAAAATTGTTTACACACACTCCTGTTGGACGAGCCTTTTAAATTTGGAATAATATTCATCGGAGCTGAAATTTTGTAAGAGCTATATTCTTGATGATATTTAGATATCAATTTTTTAACATAAATATTACTGAAATTTATTTATTTATTTATTGAATCTTTACAATATCCTGTTACTATACATATAAAACTATAAACTATATTAAAAATAAATCACAACAATTTTGCTCACAGGACTTGCAGGCGGAGTTCACATTTTACAGCTATGTGTTCTTCCACTCAGACCCAATATGTTTCTTCTTCTGTATGTCTCTCTTAACTTTAGATGACGGAAAGTCATCCAATGTGCATTTTTTGTCATTTAGACAATATTTTAGCCATGTTTGGCTCATTTATTCCCAATTTAGGTGGGACACTTTTCTGACATTTTATTGTCAAATGTATTGATACCGTCGGATGTACTCTACTCACGTGGATGTGTCCCATTTTGCACACACCTCGAAATGTTTTTCTTCATTTTCGTGTATTGTATTCGACTTCTTTTTTCTTATATTTCTTCCCCTTGTTACCAGTTTAAAATGAAGTTCTGATTCCTTCACTCCTTCATTTTTGTCCATTTATAACATTGTCCTTCATTTCGTTTCTCTTATTTATTTTTGTTACATGCGAATATGTAATTTGGATTTGTATTGCCTGTATCAGCACAGCAACTTTATGTTTATTTATAACCATTGCACATTGTGATATATTTCTTCCTTTATACAAAATCATTCACTTGTTTCGTTTTTAACAATTTCGTCATCTTCATCTAAATTATCTTCTTTAATTTTTTTCTGTTTCTTCATCTGTATTACTATTACCTCATGGGTCAGTTTGAACAGGAACATTATCAACATTTATTTTACAGCTCTTCTTTGAATAGTTATTCAGGTAGAGCGGAAGCTTAACAAATTTCAAACAATGTCTGCACTGGTGACATTTTATATCTTCACTACCTTAAGATAGTGTTGCTGGATTACCAGATTTTATTGCCCTCAGTTGATTGGTAGGGAAGTTCAATGATTTTTTTTTCAATAAATTACAGCACCATATTTTATTGGATTGTTTATTATGTTTTACTTTGAGGCTACAATATTATTTTCAATATTTTTCACCATATTAAATAGCGTGTTTAATTTTATGTTTTTTTCTGCATTATTATGAAAAGATTTTCCAAAGTCTTCATAAAATATGGAATATGGCAAGGACATATAATTTTTACTTAAGTGGATTAGATGTTCATGTAAATATAGAATCTGTACATTCATATCTTGAATCCATTAATATTCAAGGAGCTAAATTAGAACGTATGACTTTCAATAGACCTGACGAATATACATCAATGAAGCTATCAGTTCCAGAAAATTATGCAGACGTAGTAACTAATCCTGAATCCTGGCCAGTTGGTGTTAAAATAAATCGATACTGATATAAACAGCGCATATTGTAACCAACATGTAACTCATGATTTGCTATTAGTAAATGTTAGATCATTAAGTGAAAATAAAATTGATCAAATGTTTATTGATTACTCCAAACTTGATTTAAAAATAATGTGTTTAACTGAAACGTGGGTTAAAAAAGATCATTTAGCTGCATTATACATTTCTTCCTATGTTCTAGGGGCAAGTTACAGCAGACAAGGTAGATGAGGTGGTGTAGGGATTTGGATAAAAAATGGCCTTAATATTAAAACTCTGGATATATCAAGTTATTGTCGAGATTTAATATTAGATGCGTGTGCAGTAGAATGGATTATGAGCGAAAATAATACGGTACCCTCAAGGCTCTCCTCTCTCACCTCTGTTGTATAATATTTTTTGCGTTGATATCTATAACCCTGATCCTCTCTATTTCAATCCATCCAAATACCTCCTGCAATTCGCTGATGATACTGCCCTAATTACACATGCTCCCACACTACCAAAAGCCCTTCAATCCCTTCAAGAGCTAATTGACTCCCTTCAATGCTGGTTTGCAAAATGGCGCATTAAAATAAATCCTCATAAATCGCAACTCCTAATTCCTTATCATCGCACCAATAACTCACCTTACAAAATCCATATTTCCTAAACTATGATCCCTCCCTCAGTTTCCGTAAAATACCTGGGCATAACCATAGATCAAAAAATCAGTTTTAAAAAACATACAGCCATAATAAAAAGCAAAATTACTTCTAGGGCAAAATGCTTTAGAAGTTTAACGTATAAAAACAGAGGTATTAATACAAGAACAGCTGTTAAAATATATAATATGATCTGCCGTCCATTACTTGATTATGGTTGTGCCCTCTATCCTAACCCCACCAACCCAACCTCCTGCAACATCGAAGTTAGCGAGCGAGCATCCCTCCGTATCCTAACCAAACTCCGCCATCCTCTTAATCCTCTACACAACCCTTCTAACCAACTCCTCTATGATACTACTTTAGTTATCCCCATCCTAGAACGCCTTCGATTCCTATTAGAAAAATTCTCCAAAAATCCTTTCAACTTCCACATATTATCCTTATATTGACTTTCCAGAAATCCTAGTATAAACCCTAAATTTAAAAATCCTAATTCCACTATATTCGACTTCATTTCATCATTTCATCCCATTACGCATTAACGACTGACGCCATATGACTGGACAAAACAAGGCAGAAAGACCTCTGGTCGATAGCCTTTTGACGAACTAACTCACTAACTCATCATTCATTATTTATTATTTAAATGTAAACATGTATAAAGTTTGTCAATAAAAATGTGTATTATTATTAATACGGTAATAATTATCAATTGCTATAAACCACCATCTACGAACTGTGATCAATTTATATCGTATCTTTATAGTTTGTTGGTACATATTTTTAAACCTAATATCCCAATTATTTTAACAGGGGATTTTAACATAAATTCATTAATTAATACACCTGAACATAATATACTAAGTGACATTCTACAAACATTTAACTTAAAACAAATAAACACACAACCTACCCCGGTAACGCCAACCTGTGCAACATGTATTGATCATATCTACATAAATAATTTCACAAGTTTGAACTTTTCCATACAATACTACTCACTTACTTTCATAAGCACTTTCCACTAAAATTGAAAACAAAAGAACAAACTAAAAAGTCATGGGTAAATGAAAATATTCGGGTATCAAGTAGCAGATTACGAGATTTGTATATTTTGAAAAAGGAATTTCCTGCCTTAAATAACATCTATGCAGACGCTAAAGTAAAACATAAATCTCTAGTTAAACTAACAAAGAAAGAATACTACCAAAATAAAATATTAACATCAAGTAATCTTTGCAAAACTACATGGAAAATAGTAAAAGATGTATGTAACATTAGTAATAAATGTACTAAGAATATTAAACTAAATATTGATGGGGAATTAATCGATAATCCCAATCATGTTGTTGAAACAATATTTTCAAACAAATTCCTTTAGATATTGTAAAAAAAATCCCATATACACCTTTCAAAACTGACGTACTATTAATATTTCTTCTATATTTTTAGCACCAACAACAGAAAGTGAAATCAGTAGTTATATCAAAAAATTGAAAAATAAGTTCTCTGCGGGTTCAGGTGATATACCGGACTTAATTATAAAACTAATATCAAACTTTATTACAGCCCCATTATTATATTTAATCAATTTATCGTTTGAACTAGGATATTTTCCTCGCAATTTAAAGCAATATATTGTCACTCCAATATTTAAGAAAGGCCAAGAAGAAGACGTAATGAATTATAGGCTTGTAACGCAAATTATGGCAATTACAAAAATATTTGAATATAGTATGCTTAAAAGAATTGTTACATTCATTGATAAACATAATTTTTTTACAGATAATCAACATGGTTTTCGGGAAGGCAAATCAACAAAAACTGCTATAAACGAGTTCTATAAATTGATTACAGAATATCTGGATGGAGGAGAGCATCCAGTAGCAATATTTCTTAATTTGAGCCGTCCTTTTGATTGTGTCAATATATTAATTATTTATTGGATAAATTATATAACTATGGAATCCGCGGCGTGGCGCATAATTGGTTCTTAACTTATCTCAAAGAACGCAAGCAAAGAGTAAAACTAATTACTGGGCAATTTCAAGAAAGTGTTTACATATCTAATGAAGTAACATTAGATATTGGTGTCCCACAAGGATCTATTTTAGGTCCTTTTCTATTTATATTATACATAAATGACTTGCATAACTCAATTCCATATCACCTCATAACTTATGCTGATGATACATCCATAATAATAATCACGTAAATATTGACTATTACTGCAATGAAGCCCTAAAATTAACTTTAAATTGGCTGAATCAAAATCAATTATTTCTAAATAAATATAAAACAGTATTTTCTCGATTTCATACGAGACAATGTAAAAGTAATCTTGAAATTGAAATAAAGATTCAAGGTAATAACATTCAGTATGCAGATAGCACCACTTTTCTCGGAATAAAATTTGATCATAATCTTAGTTGGCGTAATCAGTGCGAAGATATTAAAAATATGATAAATAAATACTGCTATGCGATTAGATGTTTAAAATATACTCTTGATATACAACAGATAATTATAATATATAAGTCTATTATCGAATCTCGACTAAGATATAGTATATGTCAGTGGGGACCATTAAATTTGATGAGTGAATTATTTATTCTGCAAAAAAGAGTGATTCGCTGTATTCTAGGAGTCTGCAGTAGGACTTCATTACGTGATTCGTTTCGTACATTAAATATTATGACTCTGCCTTGTCTGTATATTTATGAAATTAGTTTGCATATATTTAGTATGAAAAATCATTTTAGTACCACAAGCGATATTCATGATTACAAAACAAGAAATCGTAACACTCTATATAGACATAATAGTCGTCTTGATTTATTTTATTACTCACCAAATATTTACGGAATCAAAATTTTTAACAAACTTCCGGCAAATATCAAAGATATTAAAAATAAACATATGTTCAAAAATAAACTAAAATATCATTTATTTAAGAAATCTTACTATTCTGTAAATGAATATTTAGCATAATATAGACTTTATTATTATTATTTTTAAACTAATAGGAATATATTTGTATTGTGACTTATCCTATGTACATACTGTGTATAGCTTGGACCAATAAATGGTTATTATTATTATTATTATTATTATTATTATGCAAACGATGGGCCTACAACACCGGACTGACCTACTGCATCAGAAAAACAGAGCCGATATTCATCGGATGGCGGAGAGTGCTGCATAGTCTAAATATTGTAATGGGAGATGGAAATAGGGTGGAGATTTCAAACCACCAACAATATCTGAGACTCGTCGTAGATGATGGGATGAATTGGATAGATCAGAGGGAAAACGGAAGAAGCAGCCAGAAAACTGTTCTACGTAGCAGGGATATTTCCGAGCATGCTAAAGCGGTCAACTGGAGGCTGAATAACCATGCCAAAGCATGCAGGCAGAAATGTCGCTACTAGAAGAGGCAGTTACGGAAGCTCGAGCGCAAGGATGTACTACCGATATTATCAGCGATTCGGAGGCGCAACACCACAGTAAAACAGCTCGAGGTAGCTACAAGGATGTAATCGGAGCTTGAGCAGAGAATACCAGGATCAATCTTTGGTGGACTAGAGGGCTAGCCGGATTAAAAGACAGCCACAGCAAAGAAGAAACACAGATGGCAGAATGGATGGAAACACGTAAACCTAGAACAATGACACGGCAGAAGAGACACATAAAGGAGACACAGGAATACACTGAGATGAAGGGACAACTGGAAGATTACTACTAAATAACATGGTACAATCTGTCAAAACAGATATCTCACTCATAACCCAGGATGCAGTCCACCACCTAACCGGATATGGCAGAATGGAACACTACTACAATAGATTCAAACTACGAGAAGGTGACAGTGTCTGCGATAAGGGCAAGACTAAGAGATAGCCCAGCATTTCTGGCAGTGTTGCTCAACAGAATACAGACTAACAGCGAGGGGCGTACTTAAAAGAAAGGCGGAAGAATACGGAGGAGGATTGCCAATAAACACAGAAATATGGGCGGCATAAAACGAGTTTACTTTTGGAGGAAGGTTTTGGTGATGGATTCCCTTGACATGCGGAGTCGCGAAACTAGTGGATGTGTTGTGAAGAGAGCTTAAGGCCTCAAAACGTATAAACGTAAGGCAAACAGATGTTAGTGCTTTATTAAGGCTCTCGCACTAAGGTCGAACGGATGAAGGCATTGGCGCGAACGCGAAGTCATAAGAGGATCTTGTAACTAGCTAGGTCCCGTCCACCACAAGGGAGTCAATCGGATTACTGTCAGAAAAAACATAATAGCAATTTTTTTTTGGATTTTCATGACAGAGCGACAGTGGAATCGCTGAAGAAAAACATGATGCATTTTTGAGGAGAGAGATGTGAGATGCACTGTGTTCTGATATTTACAAATACATAAGGGCTGTGAACCCAAGTTGTGAAGCATCACAGAAGCCAATAATACTGATGTCGATAGAAGCTTAACAGGCGAGAAGATGACGAGAAGCAGAGATCGATTTGAGCATCGGAGTTCTGACTGAAACCATTATCAAACTCGGTATCTCATCCTATTCTATCTTTAACTATCATAGTCCCTGGATAACAACATTGGCACCGAATATCACTAAACCCACCCTTACAGAGAGATAGAAGATGCGGACAATCTATAAGAGTATAGATCGTTTCGAGCATGGACGAGGGCCACGAGTATCGAGCGCGCTCATCGGTTACCAGCTGCTGGAAGGTGTAAAGGGCGAGATAGACGGTGACAGGCAATAACAGGGTCTAAAAAACGATACAGATCTCAATGATCTTTCCCAATCATAATCTTTAATTACATCTAGTAGGATTTTTGTGGTGAACACAAAGTGCGGGAGGCGAAATCAGGTGATAAGTAAAGAAATATCGGATTGGTGATAATGTCATTAAGGGATAGGTCGATCTGCATCATCAGTTCTAAGGGTTTTTACCCGGTCCTCAATTTGATTCACGTTAGTTAATCACTGCGACATCAAGCTGATGCTTATTGATCGCACCTTGTATATCGATTGATAAATTAACTGTCATCAATCAAGGAAAAACTGATTTACTCATATTTTAATATGTTCTTCTAAGTATTTCTTTATTAATTTTCTCACTTATCCCCTATTGAAACTATATGAAATAATAATAAGTTTTTCACTATTTATTTATTAATTTTAAAATGTTTATTTTTATGTTACCAGCTGCAAATATTTATTTGTCTTCTATAATTCGTTTTATTTAAAAGATTTTTCATTAGTTTTATTTAGCGAACGTTCGAAATTACGATTGCAGACTCCAAAGCAAAGTGTATTAATACTTCTATATAATTACTTAATTATTTTTTTTTATTATAACTAGCAAAATCTTATTAAATCTCTAGCTGAACTTTCACTTTATTCCACGCATACATCTGACATTTGCGAGTGTCACCTCTTGCTATTTACGTTTATGTTTATCGCTTTCTGTGAGATTATAGGGTTTATTTTTTCACCACGATTTGATTGACATTTACCCACTGCTAATATTACATCTTTAACATTTAAACACTAATTATACACTCTAACATAACATACATTAAATCCACTACACAAATAAATAAGAAATCTCTAAAAGTGTTTAATTAACATTCTAATTAACATAAAAATATTTCACCACAAATTTAATTCATCGTAAGAAATATCTAATTTACATAATTTATATAATATACTATTGCGGATATAGTTGCTAATTAAAAATATAAATTTATTCGTATAAATACTCTTTTAAATACTCGTAATACTTTTCTGGTGTAACGTATCAAATTACACAATATTCCATGTAGTAAAGTGAGGAAACTCACGCTAACACATTCTAGGAAGTATGTAATTTCGTCTCGAATAAATAGAAATTATTCCCCAATAAACTACTCGCTTATTTTTTATTTTATTAAATATATAACATTTCAAAACAAACAAAAAACAAATAAATTTGTTTGTATCACTTTTTACTTTTGCTATATAGAATATATAGGGAAAGTATTGTTTAAGAACATTATTATTTGATAATGACAAGCTGTAGTTGTTGAAACTATAAGTACAAGTCTAACTAAAAAAGTGATACTAACAAAGTTTTATTTTATTTGAAATTATCAAAATATATCACGAAGTTATAGCCTCCACAATTACTTATATAATATTAACTTCTAATAGAAGTTAGTAAATAAATTATAAATTTATTAGGTAGGTGTTGATTTTTCATTTTGGATTATAAGAAAATTCCAATATTACTAAAATCCTTTTTTCGAGGCTCAATTGCCTACAGAAATATTTTTCCATTTTCTTTGTCGAAATCGCGACGAAATGTTATTTTTCTCGCCTCGTCCATTCCTGGATCGTACGTTTCCATGCCGACACAGATTTCTCTTCCTATCTAAATATAAAATGTCTCGTGCGTTTTATATCACGAACGCACGATTGTGTCACAAGCGGTTAATTGTCCAATTAAGAGCTCTTTTGGTCCAATTACGACTAACAGGACGATAAATTGCGTTATGTAATTACTTCAAGTCGTTTCAAAGTCTAAACTTACATCTTCCGTTAAAATCTTCTGATACAAATAATTATCAAAATAATCCCTAATTTCTGATAGTTTATCCATTTGATTAAGGAAATTTCTTCAATGAGAATCGCATAGGTCGAAACTTGTCTGTGACCGTTTATTCTTAATGATGGCACTTGCTTAGCTTTTAGAGTATCTGAAGTTTTTATGATAAAAGTTTCTTATATTTTCTAAAGTCTAAGCCAACCTCCAAATTGGCTTGTTTCACATTTTCTGTTTCTATTTGTTCGACTAAAGTCAAACTCAAACAAACTAAGTGTAATTTAATTTAAACCTTCATCACTAATAGTTCAAAATATTTCACCAAATTATAAGTGAGAAAGTCATTCAAGAAATACTTGAAAAATACTTGAAAAAAATAGAACAAAATATTAGAATAAGAAACTCTCGATAATTTTCTCCAATACAAAAAATGACGGCAAATTTTAAAAGTATGGAAGAAAAATTCCTGGAATATACTAGAATTTTTGAAGATACCATTTATTGTCTACTAAAATAAAATCTTTCGGACGATTAATAATTGCGTTTAACACGTCTTACAGGATCTTAAAAAAATCGACTTTTGGTGCATTATCGTGACGCGGATATCCTTTCCGGTATCGGCCTCATTAATCTGACGACGCGTTGAGTGAAAAGGAGACCGTAAAAATAATGCACATCGTAAAGAGGAAGTTGTCGCGCCTTATCAGGGGGATGATAGCAAACGCATAAAGGGATGATGACTGCACTAACGCGGACCATCGTAAAGTTTTCCGCGCGGAAAAAAAGTAACTGCCGAAGGGCCAAGGGTTGAGAGTTCCGATAAGGATGTGATATCGAAATTTTATAAATTTGCCGTGAAAATGTGTTGGCGTATTGAATTTTATGTGCGTGTTGTAAATTCATAATAATGAAGTGTGTATAATTCTAAAAGGTGTGAAAACAATCTAAAGTAATGAAATTACTCATGAAATGTATGTACATTTGTAAAAGGATGTTCCGTTAATAAATTAAATAATAAATTATAAATGTTTTATAGAATTTCCAAAAAATTACATTTTGAAAACTTTTGAAAAAAATGAAAATTTTTATTTACTTTTAAAAAATATTTAAAATTAGTTGGTAAACTCGACAAACCGCTAAAACTTTTTTTTTAAATCGCCAGAATTTAATTTTTCAACTTTTTTTAGAAAACCTTAAAAAGCGAAAAAATGTTTTAGAAATTTCAAAAATGCTGAATATTACAAATTTTGAAATGTTTAAAGAATTATGAAACTACTGAATTATAAAATTTCTTAGAAAACCTTACAGCTTTGCTATATCTTTCTAGAAAACTCCAAAAGTTTTGAATAACTTTTGTTACAAAATCTCAAAAAACCCCTAAAACTTTTTAGAAATGTCCAGAGAAAAATAAAATAGCTGGTATTTTTAAAATACTTTACAAATCTCCAGAGCTGAATACAAGTTGCTATATTTCGAAAACTGCTTAGAAAACTTTAAAAAAACATCCTAAAATTAAAAAATAAATCCACAAATGTAAGAAAATCGCTGAATTTTTAATATTTGTTAAAATGCCTAATGTTTTATTAATTTCTAAAGAAAAAATTGCTCAAACTTTAGAAATTTTCAAAGAAATGTAAAATTACTAAATTTTAAAACTTCCTAGAACACATTAAGGACTTGTTATATCTTTTCAGAGAACTCAAGAAGTTACAAAACGTTTAAAAAACCTTTTAGAAATCCCTAGGAACTTAAAAAATTGAAATTCTTAAACTTTTTGGAAAACCTTAAAAAACTTAATATATTAGAAATTTGCAGAAATTAAAAACAAATCTTAAAACTTTTTATATCTATCCAGAAAACTCCAGAAGTTTTAAAACGTTTAAAAACCTTTCTAGAAATCTCCAGAAACATAAAAAAAAGAAAAGTTGTAAACCTTAAGAAACTTTTAACTGAACTCTTTACAAATATTTAAAAAATCCTTAAACTTTTTAGAAATCTCTAGAATTATAAAATAATCTGAATTTCTAATATTTTTTGGAAAACCTTAAGATACCTTTAACTTTTTATAAACTTACAGAAATTTAAAAAGTCCTATAACTTTTTACAAATCTCTAGAAATTTCTTGAATTTTATAATCTTTTTAAACCTTCAGATAATTTAAAAAAATCTCCAGATATTTAAAAAAGTGCTATTTTTTGGACCTAGGTGTTAACCATTCAGTCAGGACAATTTTTTTATTTTCTTTTAGTTGTTTTATTTATGATTATTTGTTATGGGATATAAAATGTGCTAAATATTCAAAAAAAATTGGAAATTTTTGAAGAACACAAATTATTATAAAATTACTATTCTATTTTATTTATATACATTAAGAACTTTCTAGAGAACTTCAGAAGTTCACAAAATTACTGAATTAAAAAAAAACTGTTCAGGAAAGTTTCAAGAAATCTCCTCAAGTTTTTAGTAATTTCCAGAAAATAGAAAAAATCTGCTGGATTTTGAAAAGTTTTGAAAAACCCTGAGAAATAACTTATTAGAGATTTAAAAAGTTACATTTCTAATTAACTCTTAATGTTTTAGAAATTTACAGAAATTAAAAAAATCCTAAAACTTTTTAGAAATCTCTAGAATCACAAAAAAAATCTTTTTTTAAAAAGTTTTTTTAAACTTTTTAGAATTCTCTAGAAACTTAAAAAAATATGCTACTTTTTGTAAACATTTTAGAAAGCTTAAAAATTCTTAAACTTAAAAAAATCTCCAGTAATTTACAAAATTGCTTGATTTTCATTTTTTTAGAGAAAGAATTAAAAAGGGCAGATGTTTCGAAAATTACGAAATTTGCAAACAATTATAAAATTACTTTACCTTTGTAGTGAACTCAGAATTTCTAAGACTTTTTAAAAAACCTTTAACTTTTTATAGACTTACAGAAATTTAAAAAGTCCTGAAACTTTTTAGAAATTTCTAGAAACTTAAAAAAATCTTAATTTCCTAATCTTTTCTAAACCTTCAGATATTTTAAATATTTATAGAAATATGAGTAAAACACAGTTTGTCACTTTTTTCACTTGTTTTATTAAATTTAGCATTTAATAAAGCAAGTGAAGAAAGTGCTAAACTGTGTTTTACTCATATCAACATTTTCACGTACTCAAACAACTAAATTAATTTATAGAAATCACCAGATATTTAAAAAAGTGCTAAATTTTCCAAAGTTTTTTGAAGAACTTTCTAGAGAAGTTCACAAAATTACTGAATTTAAAAACTCTTTTATAAAGTTTCAAGAAATCTCCTCAAACTTCTTAGTAACTTCCAGAAAATAAAAAAACTGCTGCATTTTGAAAAGTTTTGATATATCCAGAGAAATAACTTATTAGAGATTTAAAAAGTTATATTTCTAATAATTAAAAAAAACTTTAAGAAACTCCTAAAACTGTTTAGAAATCTCCAGAATTGAAAAACAAATGCTGAATTTAAATATTATCAAATTTTTAAAAAATCTCCAGTAATTTAGAAACTTGCTTAAATTTCGTTTTTTTTTAGAGAAAGAATTAAAAAGTACTGCATTTTCAAAATTTCTAAATTTTTAAAGAATTATAAAATTACTATACCTTTATAGTGAACTCTAAATTTCTAAAAATAAAAAAAAACCTTTAAAATATACTGCTTTAGAAATTAAAGAAAAATAAAATAAAAGAATTTTAAATATTTTCAGAAGTTGTAAAACGTTTAAAAAAACTTTTTAGAAATCTCCAGGAACATTCAAAAGTTCTCAAACTTTTCGGAAAACTTTGAAAAACGCTTAATGTTTTTTAAATTTTCAGAAATTTAACGAATCTTAAAACTTTCTAGAAACATCTAGAATCATAAAAAAATCTGAATTTCTTTAACTTTTTAGAAGAACTTAAGAAACCTTCAACTTTTTATAAACTTACAGAAATTTAAATTCCTGAAACTTATTAGAATCTCTAGAAACTTAAAAGATCTGAATTTCCTAATATTCTTTTAACCTTCAGATAATTCTAAAAGTACTGAATTTTGAAAACTTTTTGGAAATTTTTGAATGACCCAAATTTTAAAGAATTATAAAATTACTATTTTATTTTATTTATATACATTAAGAACATTCTTGGGTTCACAAAATTACTGAATTTTAAAAAATCTTTTATAAAGTTTCAAGAAATCTCCTCAAACTTTTTAGTAATTTCCAGAAAATAAAAAACGGCTGCATTTTGAGAGATTATTTAAAAACTTACTTTTCTAATACTTTAAAAAAAACTTTAAGAAATACCTGAAACTGATTAGAAATCTCCAGAATTAAAAGCAAAATATGCTGAATTTTGTAAATGTTTTAAAAAGCTTTAAAAATTCTAAAAAAAAAAAACTCAAGTAATGTTGAAAATTGCCTTATTTTCATTTTTTAGAGAAAGAATTAAAAAGTGCTGAATTTTCAAAATTACGACATTTTCAAAGAATTTTATTATTACTATACCTTTGCAGTGAATTCTGAATTTCTAAAATTTAAAAAGAAACCTTTAAAATCTATTACTTTAGAAATTTCGAAAAAAAAAAATAAATTTCTGAGAAAACCTTAAAAACTTGTTATATATTTTCACAAGTTGTAAAACTTTTAAAAATCCTTTTAGAAATCTCGAGAAAAAAATAAAAAAAATAAAAAGTTCTTAAACTTTTGGAAACACTTACTGTTTTAGAAATTTACAGAAATTTAAAGAATCCTAAAACTTATTCGAAATCTCTAGAATCATACAAAAATCTGATTTTCTAAAACTTAAAATTTAAGAAAAATAACTTTTTTAAACTGGCAGAAATTTAAAAAGTCCCATAACTTTTTAAAAATCTCTAGAAATTTCTGAATTTCCTAATCTTTTTAAACCTTCAAATAATTCTAAGTAATCTCCAAATATTTAAAACAGTGCTATATTTTCAAATCTTTTGGAAATTTTTGAAAGACCTAATTTTCAAAGGATTAAAAAATTACTATTTAATTTAATTTATGTACATTAAGAACTTTCTAGAGAACTACAGAATTTTACAAAATTACTGAATTTAAAATTTAAACAATAAACTTTCAAGAAAACTCCTCAAATTTTTTTAGTTATTTACAGAAAATACAAAACTGCTGCATTTAAAAAAATCCTAAGAAATAACTTATTAGAGATTTAAAAAGTTACATTTCTAATACTTAAAACAACTTTAAGAAACTCCTAAAACTGTTTAGATTTAAAAAAAATCTGATTTTTTTAGAAAGCTTTAAAGATTCTAAAATTTTTAAAAAAATTTCTAAATTTGCAAAGAATTATAAAATACTATACCTTTGTAATGAACTCTGAATTTTTAAAATTAAATAAAAAAACCTTCAAAATCTACTGTTTTAGAAATGTCCAAAACAATTTAAAATGCTTAATCTTCAAAGAATTTTAATTTTTTTTAGAAAACATTAAGAATTTGCTATATATTTATAGATAACTAAATTCTAAAACTGAAATTATTTTTTTTTATTATAGAATCTCAAAAAAACATTTAAGAAATGTCCAGAGAAAAAGAAGGCCGAATTTTTCTTTTAAAGTTTTTGGATTCTCTATAAATGAAGAAGTTGCTAAATATCAAAAACTCTTTAGGAAAGCTTAAGAAATGCGTTTTTACAATTTGCAGATATTAAAAATATTGTTGCATTTTAAAAATTTTGTAAAACTTCTTGTAATGTTTAAATCTATTTTTAAAATTATATGATAAACTTGAGAAACTACTATATTTTTTAGAAATCTTGTAAACGTTTTAGAATGCTCAAAAATTCTCAAAATAAAAAAAAATGTTTCCAGTAATTTAGAAAAAAGAATTAAAATTTACTGAATATTCAAAACTACGAAATTTTTAAAGAATTATAAAATTACTATACCTTTGTAGTGAACTCTGAATTTCTAACATTAAAAAAAACCTTCAAAACCTACTGTTTTAGAAATTACCACAAAAATTTAAAATGCTGAATTTTCAAAGAATTTTAAAATTTCTTAGTAAACATTAAGAGTTTGCTATATCTTTCTACATAACTCCAAAAATTCTAACACATACTGAATTTGAAAAACTTGTTTTTATAAAATCTCAAGAAACTCCTAAAACTTTTAAGAAATGTCCAGAGAAAAAAAAATAGTTTTATAAAAAAAAAGTATATTTTTATGTTTTAGAATTACAACAAAAATTCAGGATGTTTTCAAAAGTTTTCAAAATGCAACATAATGTCTAGAGAAAAAGAAAATAGCTGAATTTTCATTTTAAACTTTTTATAATTCTCTATAGATGATGAAGCTGCTAAATGTCCAAAACTTTTTAGGAAAGCTTAAGAAATGCGTATTTAGAATTTGCAGATATTAAAAATGTCTAATTCTAAAAAGGCATTTCTTAAGATTTTCTAAAAAGTTTTAGATATTCAGCAACTTCTTCATCTTAAACATTTTAGAATTCTCTATAGATGAAGAAGTTGCCGAATATCCAAAACTTTTTAGGAAACCTTAAGAAATGCGTTTTTAGAATTTGCAGATATTAAAAATGTTTAATTCTTAAAAGTTATTTATTAGGTTTTTCTAAAAAGTTTTGGATATTCAGCAACTGCTTCATCTATAGAGAATTCTAAAAAGTTTAAAATAAAATTCAGCTTTTTTCTTTTTCTCTGGACATTATTTTGCATTTTGAAAACTCTTGAAAACATTCTGAATTCTGAATTGTAATCTTCAAAAATATTTTTAAAATTATTTGATAAACTTGAGAAACTACTATATTTTTTTAGAAATCTGCAGAATGTTCTATTAAAAAAATACTAAAACTTTTAAAAAACTTAAGTAAACTATAAACTTGCTGAATTTTCTAAATTTTATAGAAAACCTTTAAAAATTAATATTTTAGAAATTTCCAAAAAATTAAGAAAAAGTAAATTTTTAAAATTTTAAAAACTAAAAGAATTATAAAATTACTGATATTTAAAATTTCTTAGAAAATACTAAACTCTATCTATAGAATTCGAGAAGTTTTAAAAGTTAAATGAAAGAAACTTTTTATATCTCAAGAAACTCTTAAAACTTTTACGTAATATTTAGAGCGTAAGAAAATTGATGAAATTTTAATAAAACTTTTTAGAAATCTACAGAATTTTTAAAAACGGCTGAATTTTCAATTTTTTTTAGAAAATTAAAAAAGTTCTAAATTTGTTTTAAGAAACTCCAATAATTTAAAACAATGAAATCATTTCCAAAGAATTTAAGAAAACTTTAATGTTCAAGATTTAGAAAACCCTAAGAAAAACATTTATTTCTAGATAACGTTTAAACATTTACAAAATCTTGGGAACTTTTTTATAGACATTGAAAAGAATTAAAATTTGTAGAAATAATCTTAAAGTTAACCTTTTTGAAAAAACTTTCTTGAATGCTATTGAACATTTCTAGGATTTTAAGAAAAGTTCTTAATTAAAGAAAGCTAAACATTTTTTTAGGAATTAATTAAAAATAATCTTTTAACAATATACGACATGACAATTTTCAAACTTCTTCATCCTTGTCTTTACATTTTTGGCCGTCGATCATAGGTCTTTCAGGCCTTTTTTTATTATTTTCCAAAACGTTTCTTAGAAATCGTTTGAACATTACTAAATTTTTTAGAAAATATTAAAAATTAAAAATTATAAACTCGCGTATTTACAGTTGAATAGACTAAAATATACTACATTTAAAATAATTTCCAGGGTTCCCGGAAATTCCAAGAAATCTTGCTGAGATTCTAAAAAAATTATCGCAATTTTAAAATTCTAGAATAATGTAAGACTTTTTTGGAGGTGCTTGAACATTTCCCAAATTTTTAGAAAATATTAAATATTATAAATTCGTGAATTTACAGTTAAATAGAATAAAAATACTAGATTTAAAAAAAATATACACCTGAAAGAGCATGCGAAATTTTTAGAAATTTAGAGGAGAGAATGCTGGCAAATCCAAGAAATCTTGCTTAGATGGCTCAGATTCTAAATATCTCTAAGAAAATTATCACAATTTTAAAATTTTCAAATAATGTAAGACGGTTTTGGAAAAATCTTTAAAACTGAAGGAGGTTTTTAGAAAATTTTGGAAATGATCCCAACAAGATTTGCTTACAAATTGCAATAAAAGGAAGAAGAAAAAACATACACCAAAATTAAGTTGTACATTTTCAGTTATTTAAAATTCTGAAAGGTACTAGAAAACTCCAAGAATATTTTGGTAAAAGATCGGTTTGATAGCCAGGGTAAATGCAGTTCCGTAAATGGAGGTCTGTAAAGAACTTTTACCATGGGCTTCAAAGATTGCTCTTCTTGTAACATGGCTAGTAGTCGTTCTAATCATTCTATTTTGGTTGTGTACTTTACTGGACTGGAGTGGGTTGTTCCGGTATTCTAAGCGAACATTTAATTGGAGATGCTTGAAGCGATTCCCCACACTATCCCGAAACATTATCTTTTGGTTGTTGAGTAGTTTATTTCGCCGGGGCCATCTTGAATTTGTAGAAGAGCTGCGCCATGTGAGAACGGAAGTTCGTAATTTGGACTAACAATAATTGGTGTTTGAGTTAGACAAGTTTTCAATTTAAGAAATGCTGTTGTTTGTTCTTGACACCACATAAACTCTGTGTTTTTCTTGAATAGATTTTTATCGGTGCAGCGATGTCTGTAAATTTCGGCACGAAATGTCTGTACTAAGAAGCGGTCCCTAGGAAGCCACGCAGTTCTTTTACAATCCTAGGTGCAGGGATTTTCACTAGTGCTTCTACTTTATCTGGATCGGTAGTAATTCCTTCAGGAAGCTGAGAAAATATTAAATATTTTTCTACACTTTCTTTATTACCATAACCATCATAATTATATAACAAAAAGCGCTTCGGGCATTATACGTATCAACCTGCAAGATTAAAATTATGATTATTAAACTTGTGCACATACATAATTTAAAATTTTTAATTAAAAACAGTGAAACTCGGAATCATTTCACTTCGCGAGCATTGTGCGTATTGTTTTGATCTAATTGGATTTTTTTTGTTTCTTCTTTCCAGGTAATGGAGATTTGCGGAAGGCCCGAGGGGGCGAATAAAAAGGAAACAAAAAATTGGGCGTTTCGCCTTCTTTTCAAAGGTTTCGCATTACATATTTATATTTAACGTGCCGTTTGATGTTTTCGGCCTTGATGTTATTTAAATGTTCCGCTTACGCGGCTTACGGAACATCTTATACGATGCAAATTACGTTTATTGCGTACGTAGAATATAAGTTTATAGGAGAATCGAAAAATGTTATAAAGATAATTATTTGTTGAGTAATGGTTGAGGCGTTAACTTCGTGATACATCTTGGAAAATTAAACAAAAACGTTTACTTTTTACTTTGATGTCACACTTTATAAAGTGTGATATCAACAAAGTAAACGTTTTTGTTTAATTTAATAATTATTTGTGTAATGAAATCATACATTTATTAATCAAATATTCTTACAAACACATCATTTTATTACACTAAAAAAGTATTTATTCTAAGACTGTAAGATCTAATATATTTTCAAGTTGGTGTATATCGATAGAAATAGCAGTTTAGGTTTTCTTACAAATAATAATTCATCAATTTATTTGTGTAAATCATCAGGACAATTCAACGAGTTAGAAAAATTCGAGTGGCTTATAAATCATAGGTAAAAGAAGGCTTTGTTGTATTTTGGAATGGCTGCAGCTAGTTTATGAATCATTAACACCCTATTTCCGGTATGAACAGTTTAAACCAAGGATTTATCGCCGATGAGGATTATTTTTGTCGTCGGGCTTACATCGATACATTCCCCTTGATTTATGGTATTCCGGTAATATTGATAGGTGGTAGTACAGTAAAGCTTTGCACATCGATTTATTACAGTACGTAGATGATTTGTTTTTATGTTTATTTGTAATTTATATTTGCCTAAGAATTTCATTAGCGCGGGGTTTTATACATCGCCGTCGAATCAAATGTGGAGCGTTTGGGAAATTCATTTCGACTCCAATAAAATTCCTGATAAATCGGGCGATATCCCTTAAGTCCCGTATTTATTACAACTACGAACCGGCCGACTTCTCAATTTCACCGCCGCCCGTCGATAAACAAAGATTACCAGCTTCGTGAAAATTTCCCGCGCGTATTTGCGGACCGATTTTCGGATGAATTGCGAAAATCCGCGTGGGCGGAACGCTTTTAGGTCCTATTTATTTACGTGACCTCATGTCATGATCACGTGCACTCCATCATCGAGGGGTGAATTTTAGTGGTGGTGACTTTTTATTACACATCATTTCATTCGAAAAGTTTAGATGAATTTTACGTAATGTTTTGTAAATGTACAAGTGTGATTCTTATAGCGAATTGAAAGGTCTTCTCGCTACTAATTTTTGAAAAAGCTTAAAGAAGAAAAATCTATCAATCAGGCTAAGAACAACAGACAGTCAAACACCAAAAACTAGAACACGACAATAAGAAACATTGATAATTCTTTCTTCTGCAGCTTTTCCGAATGTTGGATGGTTTATTTCGAGATATTCCTGTAAACTCATTTTAATTTTATGCTTTGAGTTCTTGTGCTTTTTATCATCATGTTTTCTTTAATTCTCGGCTCTTTTTTTCCTCGACTTATTACCAGACATTTTAATTCAGAATTCTTCTAAAGATTTTATTTTCTGTATGTTTTTGGGATTTGGAAACTCACTAGGTTTAATAGTTAATTAATATGTCACGAGCATTCTGGAAGATTTTTGATTTTGCACATCATGCACATGTTATCGTTATGACTGCTCAGTTTTTTGTAATTTCTTCTAAAGATTTAATCTTCTACGTATTTTTGGGTCTTAAAAACTTACCAGGTTCAAGTTTTTTGTACTGTTATTGTTTGCCAAACGCATTAAAAACTTATTATATAATCTACAAACAAGTGTGTCGCTGTTATATTGCTCTTCTGTGTAGCTAGAATATCTAAAAGAACGATGCAGTTTACTATGTTAAACCTGAAAAATTCTGTTCAAGAAAAACTAATACAGTCCCTGTAATATTATGTTTAGGAAAAAATTCAGCTCTTCTATTAAAGAATAAAAACTTAAGTTTAAAATCTTTTACTAGGATATTAATTCTTAAAATACTGAACTGATTAATTATCTATCTCCAATTCTTCTCCAACAAGCTTAAAACAACTACAAGGTGAACTTTTTAAGAAAATTCTCGAATTAACCCACAACTTCATACCCCAATACCAATGCAGATTCTTCCTAATAAAAGGTAAATTGCATTACCTCCTAGAAACCTCTTATCCAATCGCACTACCTCTAAAATCAGAAAATAGGCTCAATTTTTGAAATATCATATATCATTTGATTCCATTTTCCTTTGTGAATATTTTTTCTTAACATCCAAAATTGCTTCATTTTCATTGTTAGAATTGACTAAACTAAGTCACTTAAACTTCGACTAAAGTCCTAAGAATGAATACTTCATATGATCTCCTATATCTTGAAAACCAGTCTAGATAATCTGAAAAAAAATCTGGACAACAGCCTACAATTTTATACCTAGTACCAATTTACGTTTTTAAAAAAATCAATTCAATTATCTCCTACAATCTTCACATTCAAGCCCACCACTTGGAGAATCAGAAAACAGAATGCCTTCTTTGGGATATCTATAATCTTTTGATTCTGTTTTTCATCGTGAATATCCCTAACGTACAAAATCCACTTGTTCTTTCAGAACTGGCCAACTTTAAACACTTTAATCTTACTTGTATCTAGGGTCCTGAATACCTGAAATGATCTTATATCAATCATTAGTTGTTGCTCTAAAACCTTAAAATGACTGTGAACTTCTAGAAAAAATCCCATAACTAACCCAAAATTATAAACCTCAGCATTAATTTAATCTCTGTTAAAAAAATCATTTGCGTTACGTCCCACAATCGTCAGAATTAAACTACCACTTTATGAACCAGAAAACCGAGTTTCTTTTTTGATGCCCAATTTATTTTGATTCTGTTTTTCTCAGTAAATATTTTCGGAAATAATCACTTAATTTTCTTTAGTTGTAATTATCTTCCGGAACAACCCAAATTGAAAGATTTATATATTGCTTTTACCCAACCAGGTTTAAAAGTTAATTAATATGCCATAGGCTTTCTGGAAGATTTTTTATTTTTTATTTTGCAGTTGCACATCACGCACATGTTATTACTATGCTCAGTTTTTGGTTAATGCATTGGCAGTACTTTTCCCTTTACTCGAATTCTTCCAACTCCTTGAGAGTTCTTATTTTATTTATTGATTCCGGATCTAGATTGTTCTTTTTATTACTGTTGTTCATGTCAGTATGGCAATTGAATTGATGTTGAGGTTATGCGTAGTACGGATTCCTCAAATTTGTGTAAAATATTTTAAATCAAGTTGACAAACTGAAAATTTAAAACAATAATAGGCAGCCGTTACAAAATAATATAGAGTACTAACAAAAAAAATAATTAAACTAAACTAATTACATTTAAAAATATAAAAATAAACCAAGTAAGTATACAATAATTATTCATGACGATACTAAATTTGTACAAACAAATTATTTTGTTTTAATTGTAGTCTTAACGCTGACTCGCTAATATAGAATACATCTATATTATTACAATACTTATTAACAGTATTACACATTGATAGTCCTGGTGAGGTTAAGTGAAGGTAGCTATTCGTAGATGGAACATAAAAAACTTGATTATGTCTACTATTTAAACGTGGAATGTATGTTATCTAACAGAGCCTCTAATATTTTTACTGCTTTAGAATCTACACATTTATTCTTAATTTGAGTTTAAAAGATAGGGGGGAAATACAGAAAACGAGAAGAGTACAAAATTCTATTCTCTTTTTCTGTATTTTTTCCCTAAAATAAAGCAAGAAATGTTTATGAAAATGTGATAGATAAATTGACGTAGACTTTTAAAAATTTGAATGACGAATTGATGAAAATCTAAAATAAAAAAAAATATTTGTGCTACTTGTAAACATCATACACATACTAAATATCGGCAAAAAATGGTTTAAAACCTTTCCATAACGGGCTGAAGGACCATCGGTCGACAGACAATAAAGAAGAAGAGAACCAGCATAATAATTATTATTTCTCACTCACTTTTACAAAAATGAAAAGAAAATGGTATAAAATAAGAAAAAAAAATAGAAGTAGAAAAATAGTGTATAATAAAATACATTAATTAATTTCTCACTAAACCCGTGGTAAAACATTTTTGAAGAGACCACCCACCCACCCAACATATCCATATAGACTTTAATTCATTAACGTCTCGCGGTTTTTAATATAATTAATTACAAAACTTTTTGAATAAAAAAGTAATTAGGAGAAGAAGAGGTACAACAGACCAGATATTTACTCTGGCCAGAATGGTAGAAGAAATAATGGAAGAAAGAGGAAGTGTGTATGCGGTGTTCTTTGACTTGAAAGAGGCGTATGACTCGGTACCGAGGGAAAGATTAGTGGAATGTTTGAAAAGAAGAGAGGGATGAGTTTGTAAGAAGAGTATATGAGGAAATATGGTGTGTGGCAAAGGTGGGGGATACAGTATCAGAGAAATTTAGAACATGGATGGAAGTGAGACAGGGATGCCCGCTAAGCCCTCTATTGTTTAACTTGTATATAAGTGAACTGGATGGGGTGTTGAGGAGAGGGCAAGCAGGTGGCGTGGTTATTGGGAATAAGAAACTTTCTTAGCGTATGCAGATGATATGGTAAATAGAGGGGATGAAAGAGATGTTAGAGATAGTGGAAAAGTACATGGATAAGAGGGATGAGGTTTAGGAACAAAGGAAGGGAAGAAAGAATGAGAGAGCTAAAATGGAAAGGGGAAGTGATTGAAAGGACGAAAGTGTTCAAATACCTGGGATTTATTTGTAAGTGTACGGGAGGGTATGAAGACCACTTAATATGGATGCAAGGAAACGCGAGTTGAGCGTGGGGAGTGGTGTGGGAAAGATTGAGGAGATGGATGGACAACAATGTGATGTGTGGATTGTGGGATGCGTGTGTGAAGACAACTTTGATGTATGGTGTGGAGGTGTGGGGAAGAAAGAGGTATGCGTGTGTGGAGCGGGAATAAAGATAGTGCATATATAGTGTTACAAGAGCTAAATAGGGATACATTAGGGTGTGAGGCAGTAAAGAGTGATGAGGTTCGAGATGTGAATGTGTGCGCTGGAAGAAAGGAGATTGGTGAAGGAGGTATGGGGGTGAGCAAGAGTATAGTGGACGGCAGATGGAGAGCGGAGAGAAAGAGAATGTACGAAAGGGTAGGATATGGGAGATGGCAGGTGCATAGAAGGAAGGATAAGGTAACAATCGCAAGGGCGATGTGTTGGTCGGATGAAAGAGGGAGAAATTGGTGGATGGGAGAAAGTTATGAGAAGTGCATTTTTTGTAAGAATGGGAGGGATAATTAGGGGCATTTGGCAGAGGAATACAAGGGGATGAGCGAGGAGTGGGTGGAAGGGTGCAGGAGGGTGACGGACTGGATGAATGAGAATGAGGCCAGGGTAATTGTACTAAGGAGAATAGGATGGGAAAGAGGGAGGAGAAGGGTGGAGTGAAATAAGATATGGAAGGACTATATTTTTGTTTTTTTTTTTAATGGTAGAATAAAGTTTAGTAGATGTTATTATGTATATTTAGTGGATGCCAAATAAAGGTTTAACTTTAAATCTAAATTAGATAAGATTAGCTATAAAAAATAATTTATATTTATACTTCAATTTTGTTTTATTTTTTATTACATATAGGGTTTTATAATTTTAAGCAGCAAAATCAGCAACGATTAGCAATTAAAATTATCATATATATCTATCCACCTATCCACCCTCCAATCAGTATTTTTTAATTTATGTATTCATACTAATATTTCAAATAATTTTTGATGATGTTTTACTGACTGGATGGTGGGGATCATTACTATAACTTTACTTATAGTTTGATAATGATCTTTGTTTGATGATTGACTGCAGTCACTATTTAATAAACATTGTGATATTAACTAAGTAAAAGTATTTTTAGTTCTCATTTAATTAAAAAGTATCACGAAGTAAGTGCCTACAACCTCAATCAGGGAAAGAATAAATTGGTTTTAATGAAAATATAAAAATTGCTGTCTTACTCTCATTAAATGTCAGCATATTAGATGTTAACCATTGACGTGTTAAAATTAGTAAATTCGTATTTAGGTCCATTGCAGATTGAAGATTATGTGATGCAGATTTTATAGTTGTATCTTCATATAGAAAAGCTAATTAATCATTATAAATGTTAGGAAGATCATTGATAAATATTAAAAATATTAAAGGCCCAGAATGGACTCTTGTGGTACACCAATGTTAGTTGTTACGTATGTGGAACAACGATCTTCAACTCATACTATGTTGGTCTGACCTATAAGATAAGATAAACACCAATGGAAGTAACATCGGGCACAACAGCAATTAAAAATTCCCAACAACCAAAATATACAGTACAAGAACTTTACCATTAAGAAGATGCATATAACCCCGAATTTTATCAACAATGTCAAGAACATCAAGAATAAGAAGAATGTCAACAAGAGGAATTACATAAAAATAATGAATATTAATTATACGAAGAAAAATAAACAACAATTTTCCAACAGAAGCCTCGAGTACTAATCTGAATATATAGAAATTGACATCGCAAATTTTCATAAAGTACCATGTATAGAAAAACCGGAAATAAGCGCGAAATTTATTATTGATACTGGATCAACGAGAACTTTAGTTGATGAAGAAATCGCTCTACAGTTTTTCTCAAATATAATTGAATATGATCCATTCCAAATTAAAACCCCTCAACAACTAATAAACCAGAAAGAGAATTGAAACATTAAACACACCAGAAATTCCAGTAACACAAGCTATCAAAATTTCCACATTGATAAAAATCGATATAAAAATAGTAAAAGCATCAATACAAATAAGGATTACGCCTGAACCAAAATATCAATTAATTCACAAACAAGGCAGTCGCCAACGTTCCTTAGGGAGCACAGCAATTAAAGAAGAAAATACAATTTCTTCTTTTAAGTTGTTAACATTATTGAGTATCCTTTTAATTTTCTGAAATTTATTTTAAAAAAATTTCACCAGATTTATGGAATAAAATTTTATTCGTAACTTTACAACTGAAATACAACTGAGCATGTTAGAACACATCTCTATTCGCCAGCGCTCCGGATAGTACAAATTATATTACTTTCCTATTATCCCTCATACTACGAACAATACAATCTGATTATAATCATGATACATTTGATTGTAATTGATATATAGTCGGTTCAGACTAATTCATTTATTTAGATCCCATCAACCTTGACAATATTACAATGTTCCGTGACGCGTCGGATCAATTAGTCCAATTAAATTGATATAACGACGAGGTAATGATTGATTGCAGTACAATAAAACATCATCGCCTTCCTAACAACTATAAATCAGTGTCCCGGACGAAATTGGCAACAGGGCACCGAACTTAGATTAATTACAATCGAATCTGTTCTCAATGAGCGGGTATTACTACGAACCCCTTAGGGAGGGATGGATGCATAATGAATCGACCCTGTATAAGTCGCTTGTGCACAACCGGGATCAATTAACGCCACGCATATCCGCCTGAAGTTTAATTACGTCATTAATTCGATCTGAAGACTAACTTCGTATCAACGATTTATGACCAGGCCAAAAATTACCGCACTCTTCGCATAAATGATGAAAGTTGTAGGTTGTCCGGAGCTCGGGATAGTTCAGATTTATGTTTGATAGAGATGAATGCGGTCCGTAACGGAGATCTTATATAATTCGTAGGGGATTAAAGCGGTTGTAATTGTCTGCCGTGATTTATAAATTGATCTCGAAGATTTATTCACTCGGTGCGTACTTTAGGTTTTTTGTTTGAAGAAATTACGATGTTCAATAAGTATTCCTTCATAGGGGTGGATTTGTAAATTAAAGACATAATTACTTTATCAGTTTCCTGACATATGTGAAATATATGTTTCATGAAGAATGTAGCAGTGGAAGTATTAATTGTATTACTTCATTCATTCAATAATGCATCACAAAGTAATAGCTTCAAGCATAAACTATAGTATTCCTTCATGTTTTTATAACAATAACTAAAGGGTGGAATAGTGGCCACCCACTAATAATAATATTTAAGTTAAGTACAAAAAAATTATCCAATTTGAATTTAAAATATACAATGTCAGCATTAGAAAGCTGCAAAAGTAGAATTCCTAAAGCTCAGATTTACTGCGAACAATTACGCCTTTCCGAATGCCTATCCACTGCGAGTATACGGCGCTGTAAAAATAAACTGTTATGCCGCCCTTGTAGCTGGATATAAGGGTAATCTCGTTTCGGTTATGAAGATTTCCGCACGAATTTTAACGGCCATACATCCAAGCCTCGTATTAAAGGTGAAGGCAGGCGTGTCTCTAATCGTGACAGTTTTTTTTTCTCTCTCTTCAAGAAACTTAATGTTTTATATAGGATGTACATTTAAAAAGAAGTGTATAATATATTTTAAAAGGAGTTTCTTAATGCATTTTCATGAAAGGAAATAAGGCAAGAAATAATTTAGGGGAAAAGGGCTGAAAAGTGGAAATAATCCGCCTCATGAGAAATTCATGCCGTATATAAATTTGTACGGATGTCGCCGGCAATATTAAATGGAAAATGAAGCATGGCGACTGTTTCGTTTAAATCGTCGGACGTTGTATTAAAAATGCAAAATGGGGCGTAAAATCGGCTTATCTCTGGGCTGCGAGATTTCTGCACGGTGGCGGCAGTCCGGAATACGAGTTTTTAATTTTATATCTCTCACGACACAAGTTCACTGATTTACTCAGAACATTATATATAATAACTCTAACTTAAAAAATCTATTTTTTTCATTTAATATCTAATCTTGCTATTTACATATCTCAAAAAAAAACTATTAATTGTCTTAATGCTTCTAACTAATAAATTTACTCTTCACTTCCTGTGCCAATAAAGTATTAATTTATCTTGTATTTTCTCATTAATCACTTGGTGAAACGTCATATTATTAATAGGTAGTTGATTAATAATTCACTTGGTTCGTTTAATTTTATTTTAATATTAATTAAAGTAATCTTTGTTGCTTACATGCTGGATTTAATGTGCTAAAATCCTTATAGCTCCCCTTTGTAGCCAAAAAATACCATTTAGTATCGCCGAGTGTCCCCAAATTGTAAAGCCATATGTTAAGTGGGACTGCATGAAACATAAATATGTTTCTCTTAACATGTCGACCGATTAATTTTCTTAGTGTAATCTTATCCTATGCCACTTTTGAACTACCTCAACGAAATATGTTTGACCTAGCGTACTCCTGACCTAGGCTAATTAATTAATTAGTGAGTAATTACTCAATACTCTAACCTACTCTGAACTTATTTTAATGTATTCACTGCCCTAGAGACTAATTTTGGTAAGGGTTTGAAGTGTGGACCTTTCTACTTCTTATATGTTATGTATAGCGGAAGGATGGCATTGGATAAAAAAGATTAACCCATAGTTTAACAGGGGTCAGCAAATAGATTTTTAATATTGGCTGCGGTTTTGCTGAATTTCCTACCTTTTAAATTTTAGTGCTCGGAAATGGCTGACCCTGGTTTTAACATTAGCTTTTATAGATAGAAATAACCGAAAATAATGTACAAGAAAAAGAGAAATAAAAGGAAAACTCAGACAAAAGACAGACGAAACTGTACATCAGAAAGAAGACTTTCAGAAAAACTTAAAATAGACAAGATATGAATAAATAATAGACCGAATTGTACGTTAAGGTCAAAGTATATGTAAGTCATAGACCAAAGACTTCCATAAGATTCATTAAAGACGTTTAGAGAATAGGATATAGATACACAAAAAGGGACAATTCATAGAGAAAACTGTTGGAATGCCTTTAAAAGAGTAAAGATATAAAAAAATAATGAAAATAGCAAAATAAAGATAATTGATACACCAATGGTTAATAAAAATTTACAGAAGATGGAGAACAGAAAAGGGATATAAAAACTATAGAAAAGAAGAGATAACATACTGACAAAGGAATGACCTGATAAAAAACAGAGAAAAAGTCAATTTAATAATAAAGGATAGATAAAATGATAAATTAAAGATAGACAAATAATAAGAGAAGGAAACGCAAGAGAGAAAGTAGTCTTAATAAGACCCAATGTTGTAGATTTAAGAAATATTTTCGAGTTTTTCTAATTACAAGACATCATACAAAGAAGAGCTAACAAAAATGAGGAAGGAAACAGGTAAATTATAGATAAAAGAATAATCAAATATTTACAAAAGGCAGATATAGACCAACAAAAGTGACAGGTAAAGCAAAACCGATCAACTTATAGACTTAATTGAGAGGGTTTCACTTTTATAATAAATACTTATGCCTCATAAAGACATTGTGGTGAAACATGTTCAACAATAAAAGTGACGCCGTCTCAATTGTGTTGTTTTATTTCATTGTATTATATAGTTTCATTATGTATCCGTCTCACCAATTCAATATTTATTGGACCTAGAATAGAGAATGTATACATAAGTAACAGAGAAAGGATATAAGAGAGACAAAAAATGTAATTAAAAAAATGAAAACTATAAATGAACACACATAGACCAAATATTAGATCAATATGCTATATATTGGCTTAATGACCTCCTTTTCTTGTTTAAAATCGTGTAAATTAAGAATAGGTCAGAAATACACTAAGTACTGGATCAGAGCAGGATGTCTAGTTACCACCAAATCCAATGGTTAAATTTCGGCAGCACGCTCGGCTTGACTTATCTCTCAGGATATCCCAGTGCCGATGGCAACACCATCATCTTTGACTAAGAAAACTATAGGTAATCGTTGTGGCTTACTTGACAACACTATGGGAGATTAGTCTTGGCAAGTGCTCAATCCCGAGCCGATGAGTCGGATGTAGAAGACATCAAAGACATCGTGGCTAGTGTTTGGGGAGCCGACCGACAAAACAAAAATTATCAGAAATAGCAGGGGGCTCATCGAGCTCGAGTTCTTAGAGGACAATACTACCCTCGAATACATTGTGGGAACCATAGGAAAGGAATTCAGAGGCACTCTAGGGATTAAAGTTCTGTGGATAAGGCAGTACACACACAGCGACTTTAAAAGCAGCACTGCTCTGGGATCATAAAGATGTGCTGATACAGATGCTGGATCAAATATTCTTGCAAACGGGTATAGTCTGGATTCCCTGAGAATATAAAAATAAAAGATAGAAGAGACCCTCCTATGGCCATTGAACCTAGGAGACGCACTAAAACTAATACCAGGTCACTGACACCATATCTGAGATACTTACAGGCCAATTTGAATTACTGCCACCAAGCACACGACATAATTGCCATCGCTGAATTAGTAGACAAATTTGATGTTATTCTTGTCAGTAAATCAGAATGTGTGGGGACTTCAACGTGAAAGCCAGCCAATGGAGAGATGAACGTACCAACGTCAGGGGCCAGTAGTTGTTAGAAGCCATGGCTACTATGGACCTAGAGGTAGCAAACATTGGTAACGCGGCAACCCTTGTTCGTCACAATGGATATTCAATTATAGATCTGATACTAGCCTTACCATAAATGTAAGGTAACAGTCGATGAAGAGAGTGGTAGCGACCATCGGCACTTATAGTTTAACCTCACCATGTGCAAACCGGGCCCTCCGCAACCCGCGCAAAAACCTAGATGAGACAACGTCATGCAAGGTAGATTCCGTTTAGCTACTGGTGCAAATGAGCTCGCTAACGAACTCTCCCGCAAACTGTTCTTAGCCTGCCAGATCACGATTGCCCCGAAACCTAATAATAATAATAAAAATAAGTTTATTAATGTAAAAAAATCAAAGTGAAGAAGTTTTACAAGTAATTAACATGAACCCACAAAAGATAAATCTTGTGAGTGGCTAAGAAAACAAAAATACAATTTAAAATACATCTTTAAAATTATAGTACAATACGTTCAAGACAGTAACATTTACCATGAAAAACTTTGTTATGTATTAAATTATATTATATTGGTAACATTATAATTTTAATTAATATATTTTTTGAGTTCACGCTTAAATCTGGCTTTATTTCTTATACATTTTATATTTTTAGGAATAATAATGAAAATTTTTGGTACAGTGTGACTGATGGATAGCAATCAACGCCTAATCCAGAAGATCAGTGTACTGGTGGACCCCAGAATCTGTATCGGCTCTTTCGAGAGGCCGAGGAAGCTAGAGCGGAGCTCAAGACGGCAATAAGGCAAAGCAAAGATAATTCGTGGCGAAGTGAAGGCGGTCACAACAAAAGAGCTGTTGCCCAAGGTTAACACGCCACGCCCAGGGATGTACCCCATGAATGCTTCGTCGGTAGTAGATTTTAATTTACAAGAACTGAGAGAGGCCCTAAGAAGGCTTCCTAATCGATCGACGGTGAACGCCATCAGGGAAGTCCGGAGGTTCGGCGACGAGGCCAATTCAGAATCCCTACAAGGACGTCGACATTGCCTAGCCATAGCCCTGTACGTGAAAAACGCATTAAACACGTTATCCTGGGCCACAATTTTGAAAGTTCTAGCCAAAAGGGGCACCCCAGACTACCTTTTCCGAATAATTGCTATCTCAACACTCGTATGCTAATCGTTTAGGACGTAGGTGAAACTAAAAAGGTGGTTCCTGGGATCATCCCTCTGGAATCTGTTATACGAAGAGCACCTGACGCTGGAGCTTCTGGTAGGCACGGACATTATCGGCTTCGCCAATGACGTTTTATTTGTTATAAGACATAGAAACATAGATAGATAGATATATGTAATATGGGTGGCTCCAGCGCCTTTTCAGATCTATCTTGGCTCCCTACTTATCTCAGCTATGCCTCCTTGATTAGGTCTACTAGCTCTGCCAGAGAGGCTTTGGTATAGGTCTCCGCGCTTTGGTTTGTAGTGCCCAGCTTTTAATATCTAATCCTTGCAAGGTTCTTGCAATGGCATAGGATGTGGAATGAGTCATTTTCTTCCTCGAGGCAGAATCTGCATGATGCTTCTTCAATCAGGCCTATTTTGCTCATATTTTTGTTGAGCTTGCAGTGTCCTATTATCAGACCTACTATTGTTTTGACCATTTTCACATATATTTAGAAACATTGAATCGGTGCGACATGCGCTGTAAATACTTGGATGGCAAAGAAAGTGCCTACTATTACCGAGGAGAAGACTCCGCTGCCTGGTTAGGCAAAAGACGCACGGGTTGTATTGTGGAGGAGTTAATTGGAATTGGATGTTAAAATCACATCTGATGGATAAGTGATCGAAACATAGGTTTGGAAGGATAGTAACTCTGTAGATTATTTCCGGATATTGGATTTAGCGTGGATTATGTTTGGAGTTGAGAATTGGTTTTGGTTTATTATGAAAGTTGGTTTCGTGCGAATTCGGACAAAATAACAAGTGGCTGTGAATGTAGCTATTTGACAGGATTTGGGTTTATTAACATTAAAACCCGAGGCTGGGTTGTTGGTTCTTATTAGAACAGGGTTACCGAGATCAAAAAGACCCCCGGGAAGACCACCAACAGGATGGTATGAGAGCTGGAGCTTAGTCTCTTAAATGCAGCTATAAATGTTAAAGAAAGAACACCATCTAATTCTAGTTACAGAGGAAGAAGAAGAAGAACATTCAAATCTCCAATGATAATGACATGCTCGTACTGAAAAGTGTTTGTGAATATTGTGAATAGGGAAGTCTATACCTTGTATTTTAAAAACTGTCGTTGCAAGTTGGGAGTTGTGTGTACATTTATATTATAAACGAAATAGGGAAGGAGTAAAGAAGTTAAAGGGAGTTAGTTGGAATAGCATAAGAGCTAAAGAGAAGGCATCAAAGAAAATATTGAAAGTAAAGTAGAAGATTATTTCATCTTCCTTGAAGAATATGTAAATATATTTGTCGAATTACACGAGGGTGACATTTAGATTTACAAGAACCAACCAACCAATTGCAAAGTGATATGAAGAAGAACTGTACAAATACAGGAAGTTAGAAGAACAATTATTAACAGGGAAAAAAATTATCAAGAGGAAACCTGTAATTATTGGTACTAGATTATCAAAACATGCAAAAATAAAATATCTAAACAAGTCAGATGTACACAGATAGGAGAGGACAAAGAAAAACAAGGAACCCAGGGTATCTAATGCGACAGTAGACATAGAGTTTAATAAAAATAAAAAAATATGGTCGCTAGAGCACAAAGATAGACATATAAGTGTAAATAGATAATATCCAGGCTAAAATTAGTAACAAAAGAGGAATGAATGATCCAAAGGATATTATAAGTAGGATAAAGAACAAAAAAGGAAAACAAAGAGAACAGATGAAACTATATTGTAGATAATAATAATAATAATAATAATAATATACATTTATTTCCTAAAGGTAATACATACATACAGAAAACAAGTCAACAAAAAAAGAAGGTAATATTATTTTCTGGTTTTGGCATAGTCGTAAAACTCTAATAAGTTATATGGCTCCATTTCACATAAAAAGTTAAAAATTTGTAACTTATTCACATTATAGTCTTTAATATTTTTTAGATAATCAGGTAAACTATTAAACAATTTACTGCATACATATGAGGGATGTTTTTCGGTAAGATTCAGCCTATGGACTGGATATACGTAATCATATCTATGCCTTGTTTTGTATATATGATTTGAATAACAATCTTTAAAATAGATGACATGTTTAAAATTAAATTTCAGACATTCTAGAAAATATATTTCTTTGAAGGTAAGCAGTTTATTTCTTTTAAACAAACCTCTACACGATATTCGCGTGCGCAGGCCGAATATAAGTCTAAGCATGTTTTTCTGAAGAATAAAAATTCTTTCAGCGTTTACACTGATTCCCCAAAAAATTATACCGAATTTTAATATCGATACGAAGTTTGCAAAATAGACCATTTTTGAAAGTTCTACATTGACTGCTTTACTAAGAACTCTTATTGAATAACAAACCGAACTAAGCCGTTTACACGTATATGCGATATGATATGACCATTGTAAACATTCATCAATGTATAAGCCTAAAAACTTAGTATGGGTTGTAAGAGTGTCATTAATATGATTTATTGTTAGTGGTATTTCGGGACGTTGATTGCATTTAAAAATGATTGTATTTGTTTTACTTGAATTTAAAAGTAACTGATTTTCTTGAAACCAATTATTTGCTGGCTGTAGTGCATTTACACAATTGTTGGTAAGCTGAATGTTATTACTAGCCCTAACCAATAAATTTGTATCATCTGTATAATTTATGGTATACACATTTTCTCCATTGATTTGATTACCAAAATAATTTATATACGTAATAAAGAGTAATGGCCCAAGAATACTGCCTTGGGGAACACCCATATCTATATCCATCGTATTAGTCGTGAGGGAAACTCCGTCACTGTCAAGAGAAACTAGCTGTTTTTGTCCATTTAAATATGACTCAAACCAACGATTTGCAGTTCCACGAATTCCATAATTATGCAGTTTATTTAATAAGATGTTGTGATTAATGCAATGCAATCAAAAGCTTTAGATAAATCTAAAAACATTCCACAATCCAACTGATTTTTCTCTAATGCTTCAAGTATGTTTAATGTATACCTATATATAGCTGTTTCGATACTCTTACCTTTTAAAAACCCAAGTTGGTTAGGATTTATTAAGTTGTGTGAATTTAGAAAGCAAGTAACATGATTAAAAACAAGAATCTCAAAGATTTTAGAAAATACCATTAATAAACTTATTGGACGATAACTGTCAAGATCATCTATATTTCCTTTTTTAAAGAGAGGTTTGACTACAGCAATTTTTAATACATCTGAAAAACAACCACTTTCTAAAGAGGAATTAACGATATTACATATTGGTATAGTTATTATATTGGCACAATATTTAATAATGTTTACAGGGAGTTCATCGATACCTACTGACTTTTTATTTTTTAAGCTTCCTATTATATTTGCAATTTCGTTTTCTGTAGCAGGATAAAAAAATAGAGATTGACATAGTATCTGTCATTTTCTATTTTTTTTCATTTCATTAGAATTTTGCAGATAGGAGTTGAATGAATCTGTCGGAGAATATTTGGTGCAGCATTAACAAAATAATTGTTAAATTCATTTGCCATATGCTCATTCGAATTTGCTGGTAACACATGTTTTCTTGATTTACCATTAATGTCATTAACAACTGTCCACATAGTTTTAGATTTGTTAACAGAGTTATTTAATTTATTTTTTATGGATTTTTGCTTTGCTTTTGTTAATAAGGTATTATATCTATTTCTGTACAAATTATAAATAGGTTTATAATAATTTATATGAGAAGAAATAATAAGAGACGTATCGGTGAAACAAGAACAAATACAGAAAGATGTCGAAGCTTTTATTAAAGAAAAACTGAAAGTAAATAAAAATTATGAAAGCACACTTGCTGAATAAAGAAAAACCAATTATATATGCAAAATGAAAAAGAAAATGAAATATAAGAATTATAGCAGTTATAGTGGAGCAAAAACAGCAAAAACAAGTATGTGAGAAATTTGACTTTGGCGTAAAAGCCATTAGGGATATGAAGAACGAACTAGAGAAGGTTCAGTGGGATGAAGTTAGGTCAATGGAAGAGTTGGAGGATGTCATAGTAGGACGAAGAAGAATAGTGAAGGTGAAATAGGTGAAAATGTGAAATATGCACTTTGTTCGGTGGTGAATATCGAGATACAAAAGGAGAAGTGAGAAAGGCAATGAGGGAATGTATACTGGACGAATTGGCCGCAAAGTATGTAACAGTAGTACGAAATAAGTTTAATAAAATATGTGAAAGAAAAAAAATGCAGGCTCTCAAGAGACGGAGTGAAGAATTAAGAATATGTAGAAATCAAGCAGAAATGTGGAATATTCTAAAAAAGGGGGAAAGGAAGAGTCGAATAGGAGTGTCATTATAAGAATGGATAAATTGAAGAGAAAATAATGGACTTTCTTGCAGAATAGAAAACGAAATTATAAGGGGAGTATTAAAAATTGTGCATAGGTAGATTTGGAAAAACGTTTTGTAAAGGAAATAAAACAAGGAAAAGCAACAGACATGGATATTTTAATGGAGAAACAAACAGAAAACCATTCCTCACTTACAACAACATTTTAAACTAATTAAACTCCCTTTAGATGCATACATCCATCCACCTAAAAAAATGGATTACACCCGGTATAAACGTAAACGTAATTAAATTAGCGCGATTAAACGTAACGCCAACATCAACTGAATACCGAGTGCATAAACTCGCGATAAAGTTTTAACAGCTTCCAGCCCCATTAACAATTGATAACGCTTTATTTCACGCCGGCTTATTAAATTGCCACTTAAGCCGCCGCCGCCGTAAAGCCCTAAAATCAAATTCGATTTTCGAGATGTCTTAATAACATGGTATATACTCGGAGCGTGAGAGCCCCATTAAGGATATTTTAAGCGACGCTCGGCGTCCCAAAGCGCCGAATTTATGAAGCGGTTCCATTCTATTTTCATATCGGCGCCCATTTTTCCGCGATCAGAATTAATACAATGAAATATTTAATTTTTTTAAGCAATAAGAGCAACCTTAATCGTATCAGCTCCATATTGGTTTGACAAGGAATTAATTCATCTACTCAAGACAAAAAATATGTTATATAAGCAATTGAAGAAAACACCGAATGGTTCTTTAAGGGAACAGTATAAATATGCACGTAAAGACTTTAAAAATAAATTACAAAAATCATTTTCAAATTTCATAAATAATACCGAGGATTCTATAGCTTCTCAGCCTAAGTCTTTTTGGTCTTATGTGAATACAAAAAGGAAAAAGTCGAGAATTCCAGGGAAAATGAGATATGGCGAAAAAACATTGGATTCACCAACGGAAATTCTTCAAGGATTTGCAGATCGGTTTGAGAGTGTTTACAGTGTAAATAATAATACTAAAGTTCAAAACAACAGTGTTAACAGTGAAGTTATGGGTAATTTTAAAATTAATGAACAGACTGTTTTTAATCATTTAAAAATAATCAAACCTAACATCACTATGGGTCCTGATCAAGTTCCTGCTTTTTTTCTTAAAGATTGTGCCTTGCAGCTGGCAAACCCCCTACATCACATTTTTAAATTAATATTATCTACCGGAATTTTCCCTGAGCGTTGGAAGCTTGCCCGCCTATGTCCTGTTTTTAAATCAGGTGAAAAATCGGATGTTGAAAATTATAGACCTGTTGCCATAATTTCTAATTTTTCTAAGATTTTTGAATCTATCATATGTAATTATATTCGTCCTCGAATAGAACAGTCAATATCACCCCATCAGCATGGATTCATGAGAAAACGAAACACCCAAACAAATCTTATGTGCATTACTCAGTTTATTTCCGGTGAACTTGATCGTGGTGCCCAAGTTGATGTACTTTACACGGACATTAGTAAGGCTTTTGATCGTTTACCTCACAGTAATATTTTATCCTTTTTAAAACAGTACAATTTAGCGTCAAATATTATTACGGTAATTCAATCATATTTATCACAGAGAGGTCTTTATGTAGGTTATATGGGTTGCCGGTCCAAGACCTTTGCAGCTACTAGTGGTGTTCCGCAAGGATCGAACCTAGGCCCTCTTTTATTTAATGTGTTCATTAATGAAGTTGCAAGTGTTTTAGACTGCAATTTTCTAATGTATGCAGATGATGTAAAACTGTACAGGACCATAAAAGATGCATCAGATTGCATGGTATTACAAAACAATTTAGATAAATTATCTACGTGGTGTATCCAAAATGGTCTTACAATCAATACTTTAAAATGCCGCATTCTAAGTTACGGAAGGTCACATTCTAAATTATTATATAATTATACACTTGGCAGTAAAGTAATCAAAAGAGATACACATTTTAAAGACCTAGGGATACTCTTCGATGATAAATTATCATTTAATTCTCATGTGGAAAAGGTAGTTGTTGACTGCTGTAAAGTTCTGGGGTTTATAATACGTAATTGTCGTGAATTTAAACGTACTGAAGCAGCTATTAGGCTTTATGATTCGTTCGTTGTAAGTAAAATTAATTATTGCGCTTGTGTTTGGTCACCCGGTTATATGAAATATGTAAATATGTTGGAAAAAGTTCAAAAACGCTTCCTTAGATACTTATATTTTTGTAAATATAAAGTGTATCCTGATTCAAATATTGGCTATGACTACTTGCTTCAAGAATTCAAGATGCTATCAATTTATAACCGACACAGATATGTTCAAATATATGAACTCTATAAATTAATAAACTATCACAGCGACAATAGTATCTTCTTAAACCAAGTAGATATATTAATTCCACGTATTTCTAGTCGTTGCAAGCAGACTTTCAATTTTACAACTCCACGCACTAGTCACCATTATTTCTCTCCATTAATTTTAATGCTAAGAAGATATCATGAGGTGCAGTATGCTGTCGATATTTTTTGTTCCGACAAGTCTGTGTTCATAAGCGCACTTAAATCAAGCATAATTTAAAATGCATATGTATATATGTTATGTGTATATTTGTATATAAATATGTATGTTAATTTTTAAAACGAAGGTATATATCTGTTTTATAGGCAGCTTATGAATAGTTTTTGTATTTTTATAATTATCTTTAGTTTTTTTTTCACTATGTATTTTTCCTATGTAATAAGGCTTTAGCCTGTTTGGGAAATAAACGATTATTATTATTATTATTATTATTATTATTATTAAGCACCTAAAATAAAATTTCTCTGACCGCCGCCCACCGCCTAACGTCCCGGCCGTGATTTACTCTTCACCTGTAAGGCGGATACAATCAAACTGCTACGATGGAATGCCCGAAAGCATTCCCCGGGATTAGTTGGGATTAACTTCCGTAAACACCGACAGCTTTTCCGCCACTTTATGGGGCTCCTGGAGAACGTCTAGGAGCAAAAGGCCGGAACGGCTCGTCGTCAATTCACGTGGAAGTGGAGTTTGAAACTATTGCCTCTAAAAATCAATAGTTTACCACTGAAGCGGCAACTTCCCGTATTTGTTCTCATAATATATTCAGTACAGTTTTAAAATGCTATATCGATATAAGAACAACATTTATTATCGAATAGAAATCAATTTTTTACTGCTTATAAACATTTATATTCTGCATTAAGAATAAAGTACTTTCAAAATTATTATTTACTATTAACACATACAGCAAATATTGTTATATAAACAAAGTGTTTTATTTCATACATACTGTAAACATAAAGAAACCTCTTTCTAAAGAAATATAACTTCAACAATTAAAATCGCTTCATTCACTCAGAAGGACCCACGTTATAAAGGCATAGTATCACTGATGAGTTGTAATACAACGAAATGCGTGTCTGCAGATTGCCTTTACGTAATAATTTCGTGACTTATTCAAAAAAAACGATAACAGCAGAAAATACGTTACTTTGTACTTAATGTGACTTAAGTCATGTATCGACAACTAATAGTTATGTAATCCAATATTAAATAAAATAACTTGTAATAACTTTCTCCACACTTTATTACAAATTGTAACAATACTGCATCCGTACATTATTATTTTATTTGATTTCCATAGAAATAATTTTGTTAATAACTGTAACATATCAATCAATGGCAACGGCGAAAATGTTAAATAGTGTATAATTATTTTGTTACACGGTAATTGCATTTCTCCATCGCGCACACATCCGGAAATGTATAAAAGCCGAACGTAATTACGGCCTCTTCCGGTTTCCGCACGGCGTCGTCATTGTTGTTTCGCGTTTGGAGGCGTCGTCGTGCATCATCTCCTTTTCAACATCGCACTCCGTATTTCGCACGGCAGCCGACCCACCCCCCCGTCTGCCGCCGACCCTCCGACCTCATAAATGTCTTCATTATGCGCGAGCTGAATGCGTTGTTAAATGTCTGCGGTGTTCACCCGCAAGGCAGATACAGCTGTTCGAAACGTGATTGTTCAACAGCGATGCATGATAATGGGAAGATGATTAAAAATTCTAATTTCTTCATTCTAACTACTTCCTGATATTAAATAGAACAGATCCTGATGACTTTCATATATTACAACTATATACTCTTTAAGCTATTCATCAATTTTAGATGAATCGATTACATCAAAGCAGCAATTCCGTACGAGAAAAAAACACGTTTTCGCCACAGAAGAATACAACTCTAAGTCCAACATCGATTGGAAGACAAAGTCACGCAGACAACTGCAGCATAGATGGAGCAATTGAACGAGTACGTCCTGAAGTAGCAAGCATTAAGCAAAGATTTGTCCAGAATACTAACCGACATAGAAATGGAGAATATCACCAGACAGATACTAGAATCAGCACAAATAGCATTGGACGCTGTTTAACAAAAGATGAACTTTGTCAGAAGTTAAACCACTCATAAGTACCACAAAGAAGACTATTACACAAAACTTTGAAACAAGTATGAAGAAGTGCTTCACCAACACGCAACGGAAATCACCGATCCATCATCAACCACTGAAGAACGCCAGCAATCATAAGCTATAACAACTTTGTATCCAGCTTCATTGAACTTTTCGACCAAGCAAAGCAAGTAGCCACAATATCACAAGATGAAACCGATACGTGGATACAGCAAATTGATCAACACTAGGCCAAAATAAATAAGAAAAAACCTTCATTGTTGGATGCAAACTTATCGACAAACGCCTTCAACAACAACATCTTATTCTTTCAAAGCCTAGATGTGAAGCCTAGAGGTGAAGATTACTACCAGCGATGAAAACAACATTTTTTGGTTACCCAAAAAATAAAGGTACAAATCAAGTATAGAGGATACCGGTGGTAAAATTTAAAGTTCCGAATTCAAGCAGTGCTGACACCAATAAACTCCGAGGAATTTAAACCAGTAATTCACCTCTACGTCTTGCCAAAGGTTACCAGTCAGCACCCAATCAACCAAATACCGGACATCATCACCAACCAGTGTATCTCTTTTTACCCTGCGGATACACCTTCAACCGCCCAGGGAAAATTGACAAGATACCATATTATGGAAAAATCCTTCGAAGTGGCATGAAAAACTATACGTATATTTACTTCAGGAAACAGAGTTCGGAAGGCGAAAATCAAACAGAACGATCTTCAGTAATACGCTTGATTACCAAAACAGGGAATGACTATTACTTCTCAAAATTCTGAGATATTGAGGAGTTACTTCTCACACGTCCGATCACCGCAGAAGAAAAATGTGAAGAGTTTTACAATCAAAGGACGATTAGTGGATCCGACGGTCGCTACACTCTTCAATTACCATTAAAAGGTCGCCTCCACTTGGCCAATCCAGAGTCCGACCTTTGGCAAGATTCCAGCAACTAGAACACTTCTTTCTTATACAATAAGTATCACCAAAAATATATTACATAAAAATGGTGATGTGGCCATCATAGTACTTTCCCTATATTTTTCTCGAAAACTATGAGATTTACGCAAAAAGGCTATTCTTAATAATTTATTCATTTTTTAATTTTCTACAAGTTAACAATTATTTGTTATATAAATTTCATGTAACTCCAACAGTTAATTAGCAATTGTCAAAAAATATCTAAATTTTCAGTTTTTATTTTTTTACTCGAAAGTTAAAAATTTTATAAAAAATATGTTTAAATAAAACTTGTTCAATTTTTTATTCTCTTTAACTTTTGTTTGAACCGTTTTTTAAAATTTTTCATATTTAGAAAAATATTACCAAAAAACAAAAAAACGTCTCGAGTAAACATCCACTTCCGGTCTAGGAATGTTTACCAAAAGCTTTTCAGTTCCAGTTTTTAATGATAAAACCTTAAGTTTAAAGTTTCATCTTAATCGGATTATTCGTTTTTGAGATACAGCACCCACCGACAGACAGACAGACAGACACACACACAGACACAAAAAATTTTTTTCCAGAAATTAGTGCAATGGACTCAGGGGACCTCAAAACGGATATTTCCGCAAAAAAAAATTTTCAAAAAAAAATCACGATCACAATACTTCCCCTATATTTCATATAGGGAAAGTAATAATAAAATATACTTAAAATTTTGGCTGAGGAGAAAACGGGCGGAGTTTACTTCTTCGAAAGATCTTCCACTCAAATCCATAAATATAGATCATCAATGCTGCTTCCAAATGCCGTTACATGTATCCATTTCTATATGAAGGATAGTTAATACTCACAAGTAAAATTATTCAAGGTCAACTAATTATCACTTAAGGTGAAGTAATTCGAAATTAAGGCAGGTTCAAGGTCATTTACATGCATACAACAATCATTTAAGGTAATCTTAGTAAAAAATCATTAATTCAATGCAATGCTATCCAAAGATCATTCAAGGTCATTTAAAGTTATCCAGTAAATAATTTTAATAATCCAACTGTCAGTTGAAACAAAGATTTAAGTTAATTAATTTCTATTTCCCTTTTTATATTGATTTATCTATACAACAATTGTTTTCATGTTTCCAATTAGTTTAAGCTGATATAATTTGTCAATAATACACTTTCATATATGGCAATTGTTTTTATGGAACGTTGTAAATACATTTATATACTCGAGAATCGAGATCTTTTAAATTAGGTTTTTCGTTGAAATTAATATTTCTCTACATTTTATTTATCAATAAATCAACTGTTTTCATGAGACTAAATAAAAAAAAGAGATTTGGTTGTACATTTATATACTGTATGCATTTAAAATTGAGAACGATGATAGATAAGTCTTCTAAAGTTAAAAGAATTTAAAGTTGTTTCTTTAAGGTCATTCAACGATAATTAAAGTCATCAACTTACCATTAAATCCAAGGTTATTTAGTCATTTCACGTCAGTCAAGTTTATTTAAAACGAAATGTCAATATGACTTAATTTAAGGTCATACAATTTTGTTTCAAGGTTAGTTACATTCATCTAAGATATAACAACGTCATTAAATTCGTTACAATTATTACAAATTACAGATTAACGAAAACTTTTTTACAATTATATATTGATTTATGTCAATTGTTTAAATGAAGCCAAAAACATCCAATATCATTTCTAGATCATCAAGGTTACTCACGTGAATCTGAAAATAATTCAAGGTTATCTAATGACCATCCAAGATTATTTACGTCCATCCGAAAATAATTTAAAGTCATCTAAAGGCCATCCAAGGTCATCAAAAGTCTTCCGATGATAATACAAATTCGATACAATCGAGGTATTTTAAATTACAGATTTATAAAAATAATATTTCTATACATTATTGATTTATAAATTTATCAACTGTTTTCATGCAACCAAATAAAATTGAGTTTTGTCAATACGCTCATTCAAGAGCGACGCATATCCAGGATCACAATGGTTGTTCAAGGTCATCACATTCATTCGACGATCTTTTATGGTAAAGGTCATCCAAGATTATGTAAGTCATTAGATGATAATTTTATGTCAAAATTTTTCACAAATTGAAAATGCACACAGTTTCTTAAATGGTTTTATAACTTTCCATAAACCAAAAACTAAACAATTCACTTAAATTTATAATTCAAATGATTTTAATTGACTGTTCAATTAATAATAACATCACTTAAGGTCGATGATCATTTGAGGTCATGAAGGTTATTCACGTCCAAATAATGAAAATAATCCAAGGTCATTTAAAGGCTATTCAAGGTCATCAAAGGTCATCCGATGATAATTCAATTTCGAGTGGTTTAAGTTCATTGCATTCATATACCAACTATTCAAGGTCACTAAAAGGTCACACAAATTTATGTAAAGTCATTAGATGATAATTTTATTTTATGTATTTTGACCAATTGAAAATGCTCTCAGTTTAAATGCTTTTATAAACTTTCGTAAACTAAAATCTTAATATTTCGCCCAAATTTATAATTCAAATGACCTTGATTGACTGTTGAATTAATAAAAATCCATCCTAAAATAATCTAAGGTATATGTCAGTTGTTTTAATGCAACCAAAAAAACATTCAATACCATTTCTAAATCACCAAGACCATCCAAGATTATTTACGCTGAAATATTCGAAAATAATTAAAGGTCATCTAAAGGTCGTCAAAAATCATCCAATGATAATACAAATTCGATAAGATCGAGAAGAATTAGAAGTTTGTTAAAATTAATATTTCTTTACATTTTCGTATTTATTTATCAATAAATCTACTCTTTTCATGCAACCAAATAAATAAGATATTTGTCAACAAGTTCATTTAAGAGTGATGAACAGTCAAGATCACAATGGTCGTTCAAGGTCATTTCATTCACACAACAATCATTGAAGGTTATTTATTTATATTTATATAAATTAAAATATAATAATTCATTAAAATTCATAATTCAAATGACCTTGATTGACTGTTCAATTAATAGAATTATCAATATAACTTAAGGTCAATGATCATTCTAGATCACCAAGGTCATACAAGTCCATCCGAAAATAATTCAAGGTCATCTAAAGGCCACTCAAGGTCATTAAAAGTAAAGCGATGATTTTTCAAATTCGATACAATCGAAGCTCTTAAACCACAAATTTATTAAAAATTTAAATTTCTTTACATTATTGATTTAAATAATAGTCTAAATAATTGGTAGTGGCAGATGGCCAAGTAACCGATGTCAATTAATTATATATAAAAAAATTAATGATTTATCAATATATCAACTGTTTCCATGAAATCATACAAAATTGAGATTGGTCAATTTAAGAGCCTGGAATATTCAAGATCACAACGGTCTTTCAAGGTCATTACATTCATACAATGATCTTTCAAGGTCATTTAAAGGTCATCCAAGATTATGTAAGATCATTAGACGATAGCTTTATTTATAAAAAAATTTCACAATCTGAATTTGCTTGCAGTTTAAATGAATTTATAGCATTCCTTAATCTAAAAACTTAACAATTCACTCAAATCTATAATTCAACTGACTAAAAATAATACCACTTAAGCTCGATGATCATTCCAGATCACCAAGGTTATTCAAGTCCATTCGAAATATTTCAAGGTCAACCAAGGTCATTAAAGGTAATCCAAAGATAAATCAAATTCAAAATTATTTACATTTGCATATTGATTTATCAATATATCAACTGTTTTCATGCTACCAAATAAAATTTAGACTTGTAAACAATATTCAAGGTCTACGACGATTGTGACCTTGAAGGTCATTAAATTCATATAACGATCATTCAAGGTCATTTATAGGTCATCCAAGATCATTAGATGATCATTTTATTTAATAAATTTTCACTTTCATAAACTAAAAACTTAATAATTCATTCCAATTTATAATTCAAGTGACCTTGATTGAATGTTCGATTAATAAAAATAATCACTCACTAATCAACTCGTATAATAATGCTGTTGCAATGAAAATCAGATATATGTTTTCCAAAATTCACAGTAGTAGTTTTAGTGTTAACTAAAATTAAAATCACTGCTTTTAAATTCTATAAAAACGTCAACTGTAACACAAATACTTTTTTTTAATTTTACGTAAACCTAGGATTTAAATCAAATGTATATATAGGACATAACTATAACGAATAGGAAAACAGCCACACATCATGCATATATATTATTTTAAATTGTGTTTTAGTTTAAGTTTTAATGGATATGTGGGTGGGTGTACACTATCCCACCTTCCAAATCTTATGACACAAGAGAGAGAGATAACATTTAAAATTTTATTGCATAAAGGAGAATATTCTCGTAATAAATTAAGTGCAAATATTCTTTTAAATAAGAATTACTGCAATAAAATCTATGTATATGTTTTACCTATTGGAGGGTGGGTTAGAGGCCACCCACCCACCCTACATATACTTTGGAACTAAAATTAAAAACACTGCTTTTAAATCCTTTAAAAACATCAACTGTAACTCTGAAAAATGTTTTTGGAAATATAACGTACGCCTGGGATTTAAATGAAAATGTATATGTAGGGTGGGTACTCCATCATATAATCAATAGAAGATAAAATAAAGTTTTCCAAAATTATGATTTACTATAAGAATTATTACACTTTAAACCTATAGGATATAAAATTGGAGAACACCCACCCATCGTGGTTATTTATAAAAGAAATAAATAATTGATATTTGTTGATAATTATTTTCTTTTTTCTAAAGTCTAGTCGATATTTTAGGTAAAAATGTAATCAATTAAAAAAGTTAATCAATTTTTTCCTTGGTATAATATTTAGTCAATTTTTTTTTTAGATTTACATTGTAAATTTGATTTTAGTTATAATTATAAATATTTGCACGTTCAAATAGATTTAAAAAGAAAAAATCAAAATGAAAAGCATGCAACAAGTACTTGTACTTAAAATTTTGGCCATGGAACGCAACAATTAACTAATAAGAAATCAAAAAGAAACAAAAAATGTAGTAGATAGTAAATCTATTTGGGTTGAATAAATTTGAATTTGAATTTGATTTTATATTGTTGCCTTGAAAATGATATTATTATTATTATATAAAGGTTATAAGTCTTCAGGATTTACTTTAAAACTTTCATAAGATTTCTATTGACATAAAATATCAATTCATCAAAAAATATAATAAATTTTACACGGTTATAATTATTAAACAAATCAAATTTTAAGAATTAAATCTTCAGGTATTTTTGAAGACTTTAGTTGCATTGTAGAATTGAATTACTAGTAAGAAGAAACATTTCAAAACTTAAGAAAAAAACAAATAACAATAATAGACAAAGAATTTCTTTACCTATTATTTCACAATGTTTTTGAATGAAGTAATAATTACTTCATTCATTCATTATACACTACAAGTACATTTTTCTGTACTTTGCAAAGTAAACTTTTTGGGGTATGAAATTCTTTCCTCTAATGAGCCACATATATTTGTTAACCTTCGCTTGCAAATATCCCCAAAATTCGATGGCATCCACAAATAAGAATATCTTTGGTATTGGGTACTTTCTTGAATTTTAAGGTTTTAATAACGTGTTTCTTATATTTCATTTAGAAATTATTCTTTTTAATAATACAAACGTTTCTTGTAGAAATGTATTTTCTTCCCCTCTATGAATTTCCCAATGAGTGAATTAAATTTTTAAACTCAATTATTATTCACATCATGGAGAAAGCTTGACATCCAATAATTTTTTACTGATTATGTTCCCCAAAAACTTGGCTTATTGAATTTTCTATATCCATTTTTAAAAGTTCAACTTTATATTTTTTGCCCATCTCAATCCAAGTTAATTTTTCGAAAATAAAACTTCTTATTCCTTCGGAAAACTACATAAAGCGGTTTAGCGATTATTAATTTATAGAAGAAAAAAAGTTTTACATTGTTAAAAGCAATGTTTCTCAATTATTGTAATTATTGTCCAATTTTTACAACGAAGTGGACTAACAAAACAAATATGGAATTTGTCTGTATATGTTTGAATACAATAATGCATTCTTTCTACTTTCTATTTTAAATTACTGTAGAGGCATCAGAAACCAGACGTTTATGCTCGGAGTGCCAAAATGGCTAGAGTATGAATTCCTGGAATGGTTTAACACAACTTATTTATAACCAAATCAACCAATGACAAATAAAATGAACGCTCTAATTCTTTACCGCAAGCGAGTACCAATCTTGTTCAGATAATATAACATCTCATCAACATCTCTAAAATCTGAGCACCAAATTGTTTTTCTTAAATACTGTCATTCCCTTAATGGAACACAGGGTTTTATGCTGGGACTGATAAACTCAATATCAAACTATTAACAAGGTTTTAATGATTCTAATTTGTATCAATGTGATCGCGATTGTACTGCAACATGTAAATCTTCTGGATACATACAGGTATCTAAAGTCAAAACTCCCTCGTGAAGAGTTGTATGACTGTATTCATATGGATAATAGGAAAATCGTTTTTATATAACACCCAACTCTGACTATCCAATCTATCAGTCTTTGTGATTAGGTAGAATCAAAATTAAAATCTAATACGTGAATAATGTTTGGTTATTACAACAATCTGCTACATGGATTAACGATGAATGCGATGTTAGAAAAAATTTCTTTAGTTACAAAACAACTATAGTTTTTAATACTTATAGATATATTAATGAACATCAAACTAACACTATATATAATTCTAATAATGTTATAAAAGACTTTGTTTTTGTGCCATCTGAAGTTTCAGCTCTTACACATCTAAAAAATGATATTACTATAAAGGTGACATCTATTGTCTAAGAATTGCAGTGGATCATAACTCTTGCACATCTCTTTAAATCATTTATTTTCTCAAAGTTTATTATTACACCGATAAATGCATAGCTCAGCAATGACCATTAATTAATTTATGACTTTAAAGGTGCGAATTGCACTTCTTTGTATGCTGCTTTCAACAAAATAAGATGGAATGCTTTATTCGAGGCCTATAGTATTAAGGAAGCCTGTGTTCGTTTCTATTCTACAATATTTTATACACTTAATCGTTTCATAACAAAAATCAACACTATCAACAAGAATAAATCAACATTTTCAAAATAGTTTTGTAGAGAACTTAAGCAACTGGCATTTCTGAAGATAAACTTATCTCGGAGTACATTGGATTATGAGAAGTTCAATACTATTCGCGACAAATGCAAGTGTTTACCTAATGATTAAACCTACATTCATTCCATTTCGAGTTCCATTAAACATAATCCAAAAAATGTTTTGGCCTATGTTAAATCTAAGCTAAATTTCGGGTTGAGTAATGTGAAGTTATATATTATGATGAAACGAAAATAAAATTCCTTACTTCACTTATGGAATGTCGATTACTTTTGTTCATAGATTTTCATTAATTACAGGCACCAAGGGCATTGTAAACGAGATTGCTCACTTTTTTGATCTTGTAATACAGGTTTTATCTCTAACTCTCTGTTTGTTTATTCGGTTAAGTATCGTCATGATTGAAAACGATCACAGTTAAACAAACGATCAATAATTTACACCATAAATAAAGAAAAGACACAACAAACAATTTTTATTATCATTATAAAGTAGGAAAAACCATTACTTCCGAGTTAATTAACACGTTTTAGATGAAACGGTAACGGAACGCCAATAAAAAGCTAATAATCCGGTGCGTTATTGCCTCTTCTTTGTTCGAAATGGAGCCGTAAAAAAAAACTTTCCAAACGCCAACACTTCATTTACACCGTCGACTTTACGGCTGCCTAGTTGTAAAATAATCTATTTTCTAAATCACTCCGACGCCTGGGAATAACGTAAAAGTATTATTACACCCCTCCACCCTCCCGCCCAGTAAATCATTCAAATCCGTTAGGCAATTACCGAGGAAGTCGACGGCTTTAAACTTTCAAAAGTAATCCTCGAACGAGAAAAACTACATGGATGTATAAAATTTTACGGGGCTTCCCCTTTTTTTTATTAGATATATAAACGTAAGATATGAAATATCTTAATTGGAAAGATGAGGATTTTCTTATTTATGAACTGATAAAGCAAGCATTAATTTTCGTGAAGAAAAATATTTGTTACGTTCCATATTATGTAATACTTAATCGTGCCGATAACGTTGTTTAGCAGTATAACATAAAAATATGATTTTATGAGAGGATGGCCCTTTTGGCATTACTGGCGCACTTTTACATCCTAATAAACCGCGCGTTGTTTTATTTTCTGGCCTCCATACCACCAGCAACATAGTCGTATTTTGACGTGGCCATTAAGTATGTATCGGTGATTTTTATGGATGTTTGGGAAAGCCATGAAAATTTAATCGGGCATCTGTCACGTATCAGGAAATGCATATTTTCAGTAATTTATTTTCGATCGCTGCCTGTATTCAGATGCCGGATAAATGCTTAAATATTTGAACATCTTACAAACAATAAAATACATTAAAGTCATTTACGTTGTATAAAATAGAGAAATTATTAATCTTACAATCAGTATAGGATAGAACTATTTCTGGTATAATTCCAGGCTAGGTTTTTAATTTAAATATATTATCAATAAAATTAGTACAAAATACCTAAAAATCTTTTGTACATTTCTCCTTGAGTATGACTTATATTCGAAACTAGTCGGAGTAAAATAAATATCAAGTGTTTTAATTTAACAACCAAATTAAACTCTTTGTTTTAATTAAATACCCTTCTTTCACCAATTATCGAGTATCTTTAGTAATTGCAACCACCCCGTCCTCGTATTTCATAGTCTAATTTAATCACACCGTCGTTTGTGAATAATGAGAACACCAAAATAACGAAGTTGTCCTGCTAAATATAGCGAAATCCTTATGCACTTGACTCACGATCGAACGCCCCTAAAAGTCTTATCATCGTCCAATCACTTGAACGAGGGAAAGATATGGGGGTTGAATTTTAATCGACCCCACTTCCACACCACACACACCCACACACACACATACAGACACGTATATACCTGAATTAAATTCCTTATCTGACCCCGAAAGCAGTTCGCCCCTCCCCATCAAGGGCAAACTTTAAAGGTGAACGAACACGAAACTGTGTCACGCCTTTTCACAAAACTTTCAGGGAGTATTTACTTTGATCGCACTCTATTTATACGACTCATAAAAAATTATAATTAGTGCGTGTATTTTCAGCGCCTGTAAACATTTGTGAACTTCTTGATGATCCGTGCGGATGGAATAAAAGGAAATGTTTCGCGCGTGTTTGTGTGTGTGTACATATTGAATTACCTGAGTGATTTTATTGTACGAATTATGTGTATGAAATAATTGTAACGTGACGTAATTGTGTTGTGTTATGGAAGCAAGACCGTGCCATTGATAAATTGTGTTTATCAATTATGTCCCAGTGTTAATAGAGCGACGCGTGTCGCAAATTGCCGGGGTGCCAGTTATTTTTAATGATCGAAACATAAATCCCATATCGTGACATTTTTCGGGCATTTAAACCGTTATTGCTTTAATTGGACGTATATTTACTGATTATTGGATTATATTTGATAGGCAATTTCCATTTATAGAATTTAATATCATAAACAATGTAATAATTCATTAAATTCGACTAACTATGTTAATATTTCACAAAACTGTAATATAAATAATTAACTCAAAATTGATCAAAACAGGTCAATGAATAATTGCTTTTAAGCTATTGAATATATTGTGAGCTGAAGAGGAACATCAATTTTAAGTTCACTATCATCCATTTTTTTAGGAAGGAAACGCCTGATTTTTGAGTAATCTCCTTAGAGGAAAGTCGAGTTCAAGCTTTGGAATCGGTTCTTCATCGGACCCTAGCTTTAGTAAAGCATATTAGTGATAAAGTACACAATTATCCAAGAATTGTTGCAACCCCTATACAATACAAGTCTCTATAATGCTATTTTACTAGTTAGTTTTTGAAAGACTTATTTCGGTATAAAATATCTTGACAAAGCTTGCTGGAAGTTACCTGTCTTTAAGACATCAAGATTAGTGCACCCAAAAGCTCTCTCCTCAGCTCTGAAAGCCATGGAAGATAAGATATTGGTTGAGCTTTAACGTTTATCCTTTGTTCTCTTGTTATCTGCTGTTCTCTGGTATAATCCTTTGTCTCTTCTATTTTTTAATATTCTCCTCTGTTCTGTTCTGTTTTCTGATGTTCTCTGCCCTTATCTGTTGTTCTCTGATGTTTACTTCTATCGTTTGATGTTTCCTACTGTTTCTACTATATTTCTGATGTTTTCTTCTATTATGTGCTGTTCTGTAAAATTTTCTTCTGCTCTCTGATATTCTCTTCGGTTATTTGCTGTTTTCAGATGTTCTCTGTTGTTCTTTTGTGTTATCTTTGTTCTCTTCTGTTTTCTGATGTTCTCCTCTGTTCTTTTATGCCGTTTTCTCTTCTCTTCTGTTCTCTGCCATTCTCTGATGTTCTCTGATACTTTTTTCTGTTCTCTGCTGGTTTTTTCTGTTTGTTCTGTTTACTTGTATTCTCTCTACTTATGTGCTGTTTTCTGCTATTCTCTGATGTTCTTTGCTGTTCTTCTTTAATGTTCTCTTTTGTTCTCCATTGTTTTTTCTTTGTTCTCTTCTGCTCTCTGATGTTTTCTTCCGTTCTCAAATGGTTTCTGCTATTTATTCTGTTCTCTGATATTCACTGTGGTTCTGTGCTCTTCTCCTCTGCTCTATGGTATTATGTGCCAATCTCTGATGTTGTCTTTTCTTTTCTGCTTTTCTATTCCAGTTATTCTGTTCTCTGATATTCTCTTCTGTTGTTTGCTGTTCTCCGATGTTCTCTGTTGTTCTTTTGAGTTATCTGTTGTTCTCTTTTGTTTTCTGATGTTATACTCTGTTCTTTTTTGCCATTTTCTCTTCTCTTCTGTTCTCTGCCATTCTTTGCTGTTCTCTGATAGTTTTCTTCTGTTCTCTGCTGGTTTTTGGAGTTTGTTCTGTTTTCTTCTATTCTCTGTATTTATATTCTGCTTTCTGCTATTCTCTGATGTTTTTTGCTGTACTTTTTTTAATGTTTTCTTTTGTTTTCTAATGTTTTTTCTTTGTTCTCTTCTGTTCTCTGATGTTTTCTTCCGTTGTCAACTAGTTTCTGCTATTTATTCTGTTATCTAATATTCACTGCTTTACTGCTATCTGATATTATGTGTTATTCTCTGAAGTTTTCTTATGTTTTCTGCTTTTTTGTTCCAGTTATTTGATGTTATCTTTTGTTCTCTGAGATTTTCTTTTGATCTATTCTGTTCTGTGATATTCTCTTTTATTATCTAGTATTCTCTTTTGTTATCTGCTGTTCCCTGATGTTCGCTTGTAATGTTCTCTCTTCTATTCTATTTTATCGCGTTCTCTGCTATTATCTGTTGTTCTCTGATGTTTACTTATGTTCTCTGATATTGTCTACTATTATCTGTTGTTTTCTGACGTTTACTTCTGTTCTTTCATGTTCTCTACTATTATCTGGTGCTTTCTGATGTTTTCTTCTATTCTGTGCTGTTCTGTAAAATTTTCTTCTGTTCTCTGATATTCTCTTCTGTTGTTTGCTGTTCTCCGATGTTCTCTGTTGTTCCTTTGTGTTATCTGTTGTTCTCTTCAGTTTTCTGACGTTCACCTCTGTTATTTTATACTGTTTTATCTTCTCTTCTGTTCTCTGCCATTGTTTGCTGTTCTCTGATACTTTTTTCTGTTCTCTGCTGGTTTTTTCTGTTCTGTTTTCTTCTATTCTCTGTATTTATGTTCTGCTTTTTGCTATTCTCTGATGTTCTTTGCTGTCCTTTTTAATGTTATATTCTGTTCTCTAATGGTTTTTTCTTTGTTCGCTTCTGTTTTCTGATGTTTTCTTCCGTTCTCAACTGGTTTCTGCTATTTATTCTGTTCTCTAATATTCACTGTGGTTCTGTGCTGTTCTCTTCTGATCTCTGATATTATGTGCTATTCTCTGATGTTTTCTTATGTTTTCTGATCTTCTGTTCCAATTATTTGATGCTATCTTTTGTTCTCTGAGATTTTCTTTTGTTCTATTCTGTTCTGTGATATTCTCTTTTATTATCTAGTATTCTCTTTTGTTATCTGCTGTTCCCTGATGTTCGCTTGTAATGTTCTCCTCTCTTCTATTATGTTTTATGGCGTTCTCTGCTATTGTCTGTTGTTCTCTGATGTTTACTTTGTTCTTTGATATTCTCTACTATTATTTGTTGTTTTTTGATGTTTACTTCTATTATTTGATGTTCTCTACTATTATCTGCTGCTTTCTGATGTTTCCTTCTATTCTGTGCTGTTCTGTAAAATTTTCTTCTGTTCTCTGATATTCTCTTCTGTTGTTTGCCGTTTTCCGATGTTTTCTGTTGTTATTTTGAGTTATCTGTTGTTCTCTTTTGTTCTCTTCTGTTTTCTAATGTTCTCCTCTGTTTTTTTATGCTGTTATCTCTTATTTTTTGTTGTCATTCTTTGCTGTTCTCTGATAGTTTTTTCTGTTCTCTGCTGGTTTTTGGTGTTTGTTCTGTTTTCTTCTATTCTGCGTATTTATGTTCTGCTTTCTGCTATTCTCTGATGTTCTTTGCTGTCCATTTTTAATGTTATCTTTTGTTCTCTAATGTTTTTTCTTTGTTCTCTTCTTCTCTCTGATATTATGTGCTATTCTCTGATGATTTCTTTTGTTTTCTGCTTTTCTATTCCAGTTATTTGATGTTCTATTTTGTTCTCTAAAATTTTCTTTTGTTCTATTTTGTTCTGTGATATTCTCTTTTATTTTTTGGTACTCTTTTTTGTCACCTGCTGTTCTCTGATATTCTCTTGTAATGTTCTTCTTTTTTCTATTCTGTTTTATGACGTCCTTCGCGATTATCGGTTGTTCTTTGATATTTACTACTGTTCTTTGATATTCACTATTATTATCTGTTGTTCTCTAATGTTTACTTCTGTTCTTTGCAGCAGATTATAGTAGAGAACTATTATCTGCTGCTTTCTGATGTTTTCTTCTATTCTGTGCTGTTCTGTAAAATTTTCTTCTGTTCTCTGATATTCTCCTTTGTTGTTTGCTGTTCTCCGATGTCCTCTGTTGTTCTTTTGAGTTATCTGTTGTTCTCTTCTGTTTTCTGATGTTCTTCTCTGTTCTTTTATGCTGTATTCTCTTATCTTCTATTCTCCGCCATTTCTTGGTGTTCTCTGATAGTTTTTCTGTTCTCTGCTGGTGTTTGCTGTTAGTTCTGTTTTATTCTATTCTCTGTATGTCTGTGCTGCTTTCTGCTATTCAATGATGTTCTTTGCTGTCCTTTTTTAATGTTCTCTTTTCTTCTTGTTTGTTCTCTAATGTTTTTTCATTGTTCTATTCTGTTCTATGATGTTTTCTTCCGTTCCCAACTGGTTTCTACTATTTATTATGTTCTCTAATATTCACTGTGGTTCTGTGCTCTTCCCTTCTGCTCTCTCATATTTTGTGCTATGCTCTGATGTTCTTTTTTTGTTTTCTGCTTTTCTATTCCAGTTATTTGATCGTCTCTTTTGTTCTCTGAGATTTTTTTCGTTCTACTCTATTCTGTGATATTCTCTTTTATTATCTAGTATTCTCTTTTGTTATCTGCTGTTTCCTGATGTTCGCTTTTAATGTTGTCCTCTCTTCTATTCTGTTTTATGACGTTCTCTGCTATTATCTGTTGTTCCCTGATGTTTACTTCTGTTCTTTGATGTTTTCTACTATTATCTGCTGCTTTCTGAAGTTTTCTTCTATTCTGCTGTTCTTGCTGTTCTGTAAAAAAAAAACAGAAAAATTCTGGTCAACAACATGGACACGATCCGTCCAGCATAACTATAAAACGCCTTGGATCTCTAGAATAGAGAATCAAATGGCCGACACCCAGGAATTGACACTCTGTAAAATAAGCACAGAATGGTTACGAAAGCTATAAACAATACACAAAATTGGATAGCAGCCGGTCCTGATCAAATCCACAACTGTTTGCTTAGGAAATTGTCAAGAACTCACTTATATCAAATGATACTTTGAACAATTTCTTAACCATCCTGTAACTACTTGCTACCAAAAGGATATAATCTATCTGATCCAAACAAATACAGACCAGTAACCTGCCCATGCACCCTACACAAAATACTAAGAATACGTATATCTAAAGCAATCTACGAACACCTCGACACATCTTAAGTACTGGTTGAGGATCAAAAAGACTGAAAGGATTCAAAGAACAGATTGTAATTAACTCGGTTATTATGGAACAAGTTCTAAATAAACGAAGAAACATACGTATGATTAATAAAAGGCGTTTTATTCCATCCCACACTCATGGATTCAAGCATGTTATCATTCACCTGATTCCTCTAAGGTAAAACAATTGAAGAAAATATAATAGTAGTAGTGAAAATCCAAACTTGCAGCGAAAAACACGTATAAAGCTGTTAACACGTGCATGGTACCAGTCTTGATTTATACCCTCAGAACTGTTAAGTGGGTAAAAACTGATCTATAAAATATACAAACTAAAACACCAACAACATTGAAAATGATGGTAGCGACCGTTACTATGTGGTAGTTCATTTTAAAAAAGGTTAAATGAAAATAATTTTTAAGTTTTTATACCACTATTTATTGTATAATATACAATATATAAAATTATTTTCATTTAACCTTTTTTACCAACAACATTGACTAAATTTCGCGCCCACCTCCAAAAGACGGTCATGAATGGAAAAATTTGCCTCACAAAATAGGAGGATAAGGCCTTATTGATGTTGAGAGATTAAAAACAAAGCGGATTGAGAATCTGCAGTACTATATTTTCAGCCAGCAAATACAACTCCACTGCAAACAAATGCAGATTATGAAAATGGGAAAATGCTTGCTTGGATTGAAAAAGCACTACACGGGCTTCACCCAAATGATCTCCGCCATAACTTCGTCTATCAGAAAGTGGAGAAAAATGGATGAATCATGAATATTAAAAGATGTTAATATTGTAGACAGCTGCAGGTGATGTCAAAGAGCATCAGTGACCTTTTAAAATATAGCTGGTGCAAGAATTGAAGCCACGCGACCTTCCACAACGGGTAACTTTTGGTGAATGGGCGCTGGCAAAGTTGGATGAACATCCACTTTTTATCGGAAAATTGTGTTCAGCGACGAAGCTCATTTCTGGTTGAATAAGTACGTGAACAAGCAAAATTGCCGTATTTGGTGTGAAGAGCAGCCAGAAGCATTGCAAGAACTGTCAATGCATCCCGAAAAATGCACTGTTTGGTGTGGATTATGAGCCGGCGGCATCATTGGACCGCACTTTTTCAAAGACGACGAAGGCAGGAACGTTACTGTGAATGGCGGGCACTACCGTGCGATGATTACAATTTTTTGGCCCAGAATGGAAGAGCTGGACTTGTCTGACATGTAGTTTCAACAAGACGGCGCTACATGACACACAGCATGCAAAACAATGGCCCAATTGAGAGGCGAGTTCGGTGAACAGTTTATTTCACATTTGGGGTCGGTCCATTGGCTGCCTAGATCGGGCGATTTAATGCCCTTGAACTATTTTTTGTGGGTCTATGTTAAGGCTCATGTCTATAGGGAAAAGCCCGCAACGGTTGACGCACTGGAAGCCAATATCGAAGAATTTATTCGTGAAATATCGGCCGATATGTTGGAGAGAGTATGCCAACATTGGACCCAGCGTATGAATCATTTGAGGCGCGGCCGAGATTACATGAAATCATCTTTAAACATTGAATTATATAGTTCTTTTTATCGACTCAAATAAAGATTTCATACGTTTCCCTAAATTTTATGAGTTTTTTTAAAATCAAATCTTTATATATTATTTAAATCCTGATGTAAGCATATCCGTTAGTGATTTAAATTTTAATAATTTGTCTCTCCTATCTGCAGTAAAATTATCAGCAAAATGTATCATACTCAACAGAATCTCGAATCGATTACGTTTCATTACATTTCTGGAAAATGAGTTTATAAATAGAAAAACATTTTAACAATGCTTGAAGAAGAAACATTCTCAAATAAAGAAACTATGCTTAATAATAATATAAATATAAAAGACACATTAATTGCTGAAAATAATAAGGATGAACAAGACAGTAAATCATTAGCGATAACATTTACACTTTAAAGAATAAGTGTGTAGGTGGAGATGAATCTCAAAACTTATTTGATAATAAAAATTTTAATGGGAAGGTAAAAGAAGAAACTTCTACTAATGAAGATAAAGAAAAGGTCTCTGCCAATAAGGAAGAAGTAAAGAATATTCCAAATGTGAAGAAAAAATGGACTCCATTGCAAATGAAAATGATATCAAGAAATTGATAGTAAGAAACAATACTTCTTTAAAAATTAATTTTTTTAAGAAACAGTCTTCAAAAAAAAATACGAAATCACTTGACGGTATAATTTTTTTTAAAAACGATGAGGTTGCGAAAAATTACTTCATAGCTTAACTGAAACAAAAGTAGCTACAATCATTCAAAACATTTTTAGAGATTATAAAAAAACATGCCATCATTAAATCCGATAATTGAAGAAATTAAAAATTATCAGGATAATTTAGTTGAATAAAATTTATATAATAAACAAAAGATTTAGTGTCTTCAATCCCTCTTCCATCGTCCACTCCTGTATCATCCTACCTTTTGCGTTCACATATTTATCTCTTCCCCCTTTTTATTAATCCCTCTCCTTAATTCTCCTGAACTCGCTTTGAAGTCTCCCCCCATCACAAACCTTCCTCCTTTATCCGCCTTCTTTTACATCTTCTCCTATTTCCCAAAAAAATTTTTACTTTATTATATTTTATTATTTTCTAGCCGTTTTTGGACCAGATTTTTCGATTTTTCAACTTTCCTGATTTTAGCAATTAGTATTTTCAAAAATTTTCTTTTACAAATTGCAAGCATTTCTTTAAGGGCTTCTAAATTTCGGATGTTGGTAGCATTTTGTATTTTATTTTATTTAACTTTTCCAAATGTTTTTGTCACGAACATCAAGATTGGTTAATAAATAAAAATATATTCGAGCATTGTTTGTTATAAGTCACTATTTTTACACATCACCTTAGAAACTATCTTGAATTTTTTAATAGAATTTGTTGTTTTCAAACAATTTTTCTGGGAAAATAGGTAGGTTTCAAAAATTGTCCAAAACTCCAGAATTTCGTCTACTTTCTTAAAATTTTCTTTTATTTTTTAACTAATTTGTTTTTAAATAATTTACGCATTTTTCATTTCAAATTGCAAGATATTATTTGTAAATTCAAGATTTTTTTAGCAATTTCCTGTGTTCAACAAATTCATTTTTAAAATTTCAAAAAGTTTCTTTAAAGATTCTGAAATTATTTAGTAGTTTTATATTTCTCTTTTTTAGCATTTCCCTATTTAATTTATAAATTTTTCATAACTTCCTATCCCAGCGTGTAATTTTTTTTTCATATTGTGGTATATTTGGGCATTTCTGTTTTTCATTAAATTGGTTTCTTTTAATCATAATGATGGTTGCGACCGTTACTATGTGGTAATTCATAATGAACACTGAATAAAACACTTACTATGTTTTTAACCACTATAATAATTATAGTGGTTAAAAACATAGTAAGTGTTTTATTCAGTGTTGGTTTCTTTTATTTATAAACATTGCAGAATTTTTCAGTTATTTCTGTTTCAGATTTCAACAATTTCTCTACCAAATATTAAGTGATTTCTAAAAATTTTTAATAATCTCCTAGAATTTCCTTAAAAAAAAAACGATAAGGAAAAATGTGAGAAATTGTCACATATTCTAACCTTGTTTCCTAGCATATTGTTAGGAATTTCTTTGATAATTCTAGAATTTTCCAGCATTTTTAAGGACTTATGAAATCTAAACCATTTCCTTTTTTTCACCTATCAGCAATTTCCTAATGTTTCTTTCAAATTGTGATATTTCTTTGAGGTACCTGGAAATATCCAAGAATTTCTCTAGCAAATCTCTTGGGTTCTAGAAAAATCCATAAATATTTATTGTATTTTTCTAAATCTTTCACTAATTTAATTTCTTCAACATTTCTTCCTTTTTTAGACAGATAAAAAACATCTTTATTGAAACTAGTATTTACATTGTGTAGTAATAACAACTAGTATTGTGCTCTTCCTCTTCACGACTATCGACTGTAGGTCTTTCATATTTTTTTTTTTAGATTTTTATGATTTTTATGATTTCTTGCTATTTTTACTTTCAGATTATAAAATTTGGAAATTTCATACAAGTTTTCGTATTAAAAATTAGGAATGGTCTAAAATTTGTGAAGAATGAAAGAATAATTTCTTAGAAATATGGAAATGAATGAATAAAATTGCAAACCTAAATTAAACAAAAAAAATTTGTAAAACTTTTTAGGAATATTAAAACAATGCTGCAAATTTTAAAACTTAAGAAAAAAAAAATTTCTAGAAAATTTTAGAATCCTTGAGAAAAGATTATCTCAATTTGGAAGAGATAACATAAAATAACAATGTCAAAAAATTGACGAAAAATTGGAAAACTTTTTAATAATTTCATTTATAGACATGGAAGGGAAATTACTGGAAATCCTAAAATTCTGAAAAAAAAAATGTTAAAAATTGGAAGAGATATTTCTTGCAATAAAATTCTGATAACATAAAATAAAAAATGGTGGAAAATTCGACTATAATGAATGAATGAAAATTCTAAGAATAGGATAGACATTTCTGGAAAGTACTTGAATCTCTTTGTAGATAATTCCAGTTCGTAAAAAATGAAAGAAAATTTTCTTAGAAATATAGAAATGAATGATTTAAATCGCAAAATCTCTGTAGAAACTTTTCTCAAAGGGAAATATCTAGAAACAAATATCAGCCTAAATAAAAGGAGAAATAGTGCAAATTTTTCTTGAATGTTATTGTTAATGTAAGGAGATTCTTCTTCGTTATATACGATTGAATAAATAATAAAACACTTTAACATTATGTTTTTTATTATGTTATAATATGTTATAATAAAAAACATGGTATATACAAAGTTAAAGTGTTTTATTAATTTTCTTGAATGACTTTCTTTCTTATCATTTGTTGAAATTAATTAAATTAATTTGGAAAAGGTATCTCTTGGTAGAAAATTTCGACCACATAAAATCAGGAACAGTGAAAAAGAATCGTAAATATTGAAAAACAGTGTCTTGAAACTTGGGGAAAAAATTCTTAACAAATTCTGGAAAGCTAACATATAGCTGGAACTGGTGAAAAATTCTAGAAAAATAATTTAAGCATAAAGGGTCTGAAAATAAATATTCAAGAACCTGCTAACTAGCTATTTGCAGACAGTAGGAACCTACTGGTAATTACTTCGTTAATACATGATTTATATTGTAAAACTTTAAATTTAAATATTGATTAATAGCCTAATAGTGTCAATCACGAATTTGCGGTCGTCGTATAAAAATGAGTACAGACAAAATGTCAACGGTTTCGAGGATAATTTGTCACCCGATGGTGTCATCAAGCAGACAGGTCCTGTACAGAGTGAGACACAGTGCTCGGCTATAAATTTCATTTAGTATTAGTGTGTGCACCGTGAAAATGTCACCCTCTCCAACTTTTTCCAGCCATATATCCTCTTAATATATCTTGTACAGTTTTAATAGAAAGTTCGGCTCAGCGCCGACAGAAATGAATCCCCTATATTCTATATATACACCTCCACAAAACCATCGCACACACTTATTATTTATTATTTATGTAACCAATTAATTAGTTAAATAAATAGAATTTATATTAATATTATAATAGTAATTAGTGAAATAAATAAAACTATTTCACTAATTAATTATTGTTATTACAGCGTCCACTTGCCTGTGGGAAATTAAAAACATTTACACTCATCAATATTTCCACATGAAACGAACGCAATTAACGTGAAATTATGAGTAAACAAACTAGGCATAAATCGTGCCATTTGTCAATGTGTGAATAATTTAACGGAAGCTAATAAAATACTGTGTACACCAGTAATTTGCCGAACGTATTATTGTGCGATTAAATATTAATCGTCTGTCTGTTTTTAATTATCAATTAACTGAATTATAACACTAGTCGAATTGAAGTAAGGGTGAGGATGATCTAAAAATGGTGAACACAATTTAACCATTAAATATTATATGAGTAACCCAAAGATTATTTCTGAACCACCCAAAAATAGACGGACTTCAATTCTAAACGAGGAGAGATCAGCAAAAAACTGATAATATATTTTCATGTATCGTCTGTAGTACCACAAGGATCACATCTAAATTTTGTACTATTTCTTTTATTTATTAATGATATTGTGGATTGTTATAATTACTTGAAATGTTTATTGTTTGCAGATGACTTGAAGCTATATCATATTGTAGATAATGTTTGTAATTGCTCTGAAATCCAGTTAATTAACATCAGGAAAACGTTTCCTTGTATTTGGATTATTTGACAAACCACCGTTTGTGTTATATTGATTGGAGGGTGAAATAGTGGCCATCCACCCACCCTACATATGCAGATAAACACAAACCAGAGGACTGACTTTAAATTCTTCCAAAACATCAACAAAAAAAATTATTTTTTTGGAAAATTAAATCAGTGACAGTAATTAAGTAAAAATGTATATGTAGGGAGGGTGGATGACCTCTAACCTAACCTCCAATCAGTAAAACATAAGAACTAGTTTTAATGAATGAATATTGAATCGTAACAATTATAATGCTTTATTTAACATCAGGAAAATGTTTTCTTTTATTTGGAATTTTTTGATAAGCCATCGTTTGTGTTATACTGATTGGAGGGTGAAATAGTGGCCACCCACCCACCCTACATATGCAGATAAACACAAATCAAAGGACTGACTTTAAATTCTTCGAAAACATCAACTAAAAACTATTATTGTTTTTTGGAAAAATTAAATCAGTGACAGTAATTAAGTGAAAAAGTATATGTAGGGTGGGTGGGCCTCTAACCTACCCTCCAATCAGTAAAACATAAGAACTAGTTTTAATGAATAAATATTGAATCGTAACAATTATAATGCTTTATTTAACAACAGGAAAATGTTTCCTTTTATTTGGAATTTTTTAATAAACTATCGTTTGTGTTATATTGATTGAAGGGTGAAATAGTGGCCAACCACCCACCCTACATATGCACATAAACACAAACCAGAAGACTGACTTTCAATTCTTCGAAAACATCAACAAAAAAACTATTTTTTTGGGAAAATTAAATCAGTGACAGTAATTAAGTTAAAATGTATATGTAGCGTGGGTGGGTGGCCTCTAACCTACCCTCCAATCAGTAAAACATAAAAACTAGTTTTAATGAATGAATATTGAATGGTAACAATTATAATGCTTTATTTAACATCAGGAAAATGTTTCCTTTTATTTGGAATTTTTTGATAAATCATCGTTTGTGTTATATTGATTGGAGGGTGAAATAATGGACACCCACCCACCCTACATATGCAGATAAACACAAACCAGAGGACTGACTTTAAATTCTTTAGAAACATCAACAAAAAGCTATTATTATTTTTTTTGGGAAAATTAAATCAGTGACAGTAATTAAGTGAAAATGTATATGTAGGGTGGGTGGGTGGCCTCTAACCTAACCTCCAATCAGTAAAACATAAAAACTAGTTTTAATGAATGAATATTGAATCGTAATAATTATAATGCTTTATTTAACATTAGGAAAATGTTTCCTTTTATTTGGATTTTTTGATAAACCATCGTTTGTGTTATATTGATTGGAGGATGAAATAGAGGCCACCCACCCACCCTACATATGCAGATAAACACAAACCAGATGACTGACTTTAAATTCTTCGAAAACATCAACAAAAAACTATTATTGTTTTTTGGAAAAATTAAATCAGTGACAGTAATTAATTAAAAATGTATATGTAGGGTGGGTGGGTGGCCTCTAACCTAGCGTCCAATTAGTAAAACATAAGAACTAGTTTTAATGATTAAATATTGAATCGTAACAATTATAATGCTTTATTTAACAACGGGAAAATGTTTTCTTGTATTTGGATTTTTTGATAAACCATCGTTTGTGTTATTCTGATTGGAGGGTGAAATAGTGTACACCCACCCACCCTACATATGCAGATAAACACAAACCAGCGGACTGACTTTTAATTCTTCGAAAAAATCAACAAAAAACTACTTTTTTATTTTGGGAAAATTAAATCAGTGATAGTAATTAAGTAAAAATGTATATGTAGGGTGGGTGGGTGGCCTCTAACCTACCCTCCAATCAGTAAAACATAAAAACTAGTTGTAATGAATGAATATTGAATCGTAACAATTATAATGCTTTATTTAACATCAGGAAAATGTTTCCTTTTATTTGGAATTTTTTGATAAACTATCGTTTGTGTTATATTGATTGAAGGGTGAAATAGTGGCCACCCACCCACCCTACATATGCAGATAAACACAAATCAAAGGACTGACTGTAAATTCTTCGAAAACATCAACTAAAAACTTTTATTGTTTTTTTGGAAAAATTAAATCACTGACAGTAATTAAGTAAAAATGTATATGTAGGGTGGGTGGGTGGCCTCTAACCTACCCTCGAATCAGTAAAACATAAGGACTAGTTTTAATGAATGAATATTGAATCGTAGCAATTATAATGCTTTATTTCACATCATGAAAATGTTTCCTTTTATTTGGAATTTTTTGATAAAGCATCGTTTGTGTTATACTGATTGGAGGGTGAAATAGTGGCCACCCACCCACCCTACATATGCAGATAAACACAAACCAGAGGACTGACTTTAAATTCCTTGAAAACATCAACAAAAAAAACTTATTTTTTGGGAAAATTATATCAGTGTCAGTAATTAAGTAAAAATGTATATGTATACTATTTTTTTTTGGAAAATTAAATCAGTGACAGTAATTAAGTAAAAATATATATGTAGGGTGGGTGGGTGGCCTCTAACCTACCCTCTATCTAATCAGTAAAACATTAGAACTAGTTTTAATGAATGAATATTGAATCATAACAATTATAATGCTTTATTTAACATCAGAAAAATGTTTTTTTTTGTTTGGAATTTTTTTGATAAACCATCGTTTGTGTTTTAATGATTGGAGGGTGAAATAGTGGGCACCCACCCACCCTACATATGCAGATAAACACAAACCAGAAGACTGACTTTAAATTCTTCGAAAATATCAACAAAAAAACTGTGTTTTTTTTTGAAAAATTGAAGCAGTGATAGTAATTAAGTAAAATTGTATATGTAGGGTGGGTGGGTGGCCTCTAACCTACCTTCCAATTAGTAAAACATAAGCACTAGTTTTAATTAATGAATATTGAATCGTAACAGTTATAATGCTTTATTTAACATCAGGAAAATGTTTCCTTTTATTTGGAATTTTTTGATAAACCCTCGCTTATCTTTTACTAATTAGAGAGTGGGATAGAGGCCACCCACCTACCCTACATATACATATAAATTTCAATTACTAATATTCTCACGGTATGGAATAAAATTATTTGCAAAACTTTTGGAGTAAAAAGAAATTCAAAAAGTAAAATTTTTGAGTGAGTAAATTAATACAAATTTTTATGCATGATGGGTGGGTAAACATTAAATCTAAATAAGAGAAGATTAGCTATAGAAAGTCGTTTATATTTAAGCTTAAATTTTGATTTTGTTTTATTTTTTATTACAGAAAATGTTTGATTGTTTTTAGCTGCAAAATCATCAACGATTAGCAATTAAAGTTATCAGGTATATGTAGGGTGGGTGGGTGTCCTCTATCCCACCCTCAAATCAGTTAAACATAAGCGAGGGTTTCAGTTAAAAGCTATAAAATGTAAACAAACAGAAAATTATTGCATTATTTAATTGATGTATTCATACAATTATTTCAAATAATTTTTGATGATGTTTTACTGACTGGAGAGTGGAATAGAGGCCACCCACCCACCTTACATATACAAATTAACTTTAATTGCTGATCGCCTCTCGGTTTGCAATAATTTTAATTACAAAATTTGAATAAAAGTAAATTGACAAAGTAAAATTTTTGAGGGTGCAAATTAATAAAAAAATATATACATGATACGTGGAAAGGTTTCAAATCGAGCTTAAATAAGATTTGCTTTAAATGGTCATTTATATTTAAACTTAAATTTGTATTATGCTTTATTTTTATCATACACGAGATTGTATTGTTTTTTTGCAGCAAAATCATCAACGATTAGTATTTAAAGTTATCATGTATATGTAGGGTGGGTGGGTGGCCTCTATCCCACCATTAAATCAGGAAAACATAAGCGAGGGTTTTTATTAGAAGTGGTAAAATTTAAAAAAAAAGTGGCCATCATTGTACTTTCTTTTCATTTTTCTCGAAAACTATGATGTTTACGCAAAAAGGCTATTCTTAACAATTTGCTCAATTTTGGATTCTAGAAAAGCATTTTTTATTGTCCAATTGAAAAAGAAGTATAGCTCAGATCTATAATTTACCATAGATGTAAATGCCGTAGTAATAGGTAGTGTAAGTTAAATAAAATTTCAGTTGACAGTGTAATTTCCTTCGAAACAATATGTTTTTATAACTGAATCAAATGGTTTCTGCCAAGTGTTGATTGTCATTAATAAATCAAGCAATTAATAACAAAAAAAATAGATATATCTCCCATCTCCCACAACATTAATAACAGTTACCATGCAATTAGCTATCTAGAAGGCTCACTAATCAAATCATAAATGTTATAAATCACCCTAATAAACAATTCCGGGGCCCGATAATTAACGTGCCGAAAGGCATGTAGAGAAATAATTAGGTCGAGTATACGGCAAAATTGAAATTAGTAAATTACGTCCATTACCTGAATTACTTCCAGCTCTTCCCATCCCCCCTCGCACGAGACCAAACCCTTTTCCTGGAGTGTGGCTGATACGAGAAGCAGCTACAAAAAAATAGGATAATTGCAGCACACAATAGGTCTCACCATTGTTATGATGCATCGAAAATACACGGGTTCATAGGTCTTCATTGTTATGCCGAGGAATGCTCGCCTTCAGGTTTTTCCCAAGGATTTTAATAATATTTGATTACGCTATTGATGAAATGTCATCGATTCGCGAGATAGGGAATTCAAATTGTTCGTGAATATTGGAATATTTTAATAGTATAACGTTCGTACTCTTAACGGACCTAACCTCTTAAGGATACAACCTTGAACATTCACTGTTACCAACACATCAAACGGAATATACATTCCGGGAAATATTAAACGGGGATTTCAATATTTTTTTCCGAGGCTTGTAATACACGTCTTTGGAATTGTAAGTCATCGCACAAGCACATGACATATAAACGTGACTTGTGCTCGTAATTTTCGAGCAACGCGACATCTCACAGGATATTTAGTCAGTGTGTGTGTGTGTGTGGGTAAAGGCGGTATCTGGGTTAACCCAGGGATGCCAACAACACGCGTGTTCATGTAAACATGCGGGAAATTAATAGGATTGCGTGTAAAACGGTTTAGATAGAAATACACCTTTGGGGGGCGGTTGACGAGAGCGGATGGGTAATAAATTAAATATTTACAGCGGTTGAGTTAGAACAACTACTAACCGGTTCCGGCCTTAAGAGGTCTCATCAGTGCAACGCATACTACAAATTATAAATTACTACAATCTCTACCATACATCACATTTTCTGTAATCTAAGAGGGTTTGAGCTTTGATTTAATTAATAACATAATATATTTAAAGTGAACTCTATCCCAAAAATCATTAAAATATTCATATCAATATAAAGATATTAAAAATTCAAACAAACGTCAATAATATTTGCACACATCACAGGTGTCTATCAATTAGCCAAAATATATACACCACGGTGATAGTGAATTTACGTCTGCATGTCAGAGTACGTAACTTGAAAGTGAATGTTAATGCGAACTACTGCCATGAATAATGTAACAGTGTAACAGAGTGTCATCCGGTTCGCCTCTCTGTGTGTGTGTGTGTGTGTGTTTGTGCGTCCCACTCTTTATCAACATACGCTATACGTCATAGATACCGTAATGTACGTTATAATGGCGTTTTCGGTTCAATGCCGACTGAAACTTCACATTTACAAATCTATCAATTATTAACAATTTTGGAACGAAGGTTAAGCACGCTTTCGTGTGAGCTCATCTGCGCCGCCCCCGCATATTTATTTTATAAGCTCCCGTTTAAAACTTCATATTTTATCGCTGGCATGAAAATAAAAAAAAATAAAAAGTTGCCCTGGAAAAATGCGATATGTTATCCCTCATCGCCTTGTTTTTCTTTTCTCATAAATTAACCCACTGTGTTATCATTACAGCCTTTTGTAATTGTAATTGAAATTTATTGCAATGTAGAAACATTTTCAGTTTCACTTAAATGCTCTTCATGATTATATAATAATAATTCCAAATATTTAAACCATGAACTCTAACCTTAAAACTATACTTTTGTTATCAATTTATTTATTGTAAGATATGCAAAGTATTAAATACAAATACAAATACAAATATTTAGAGTTTAGAGTGTAGTTTATTTGAAATTGCAAAACTACAAATATTCAAACCCTATACTCTAAACTTGAAATTATTTGGAGTTTTAGTTTAGAGCGTAGAGTTTACGTTAAACTGCAAACTATTAATTCGAAATGTTTAAACCCAAAACTCTAAACTTAATATCATTTGAATTTTCAGTTTAGATTATACAGTTTACTTCAACTGCAATCTTTATTCTGTAAGCTTTAAAATATGAATTCCAATTTTCTAAGACTGTCTATCTTAAACTCTAAACTTAAAACCCATCAGAATTTAAACACTAGGACTTACAGTTGATAGTTTGTGACTCTAAACAGATTACAAGTTGCCATTTTCAGTTAATAATTTAGATTTTGAGTTTGAAGTTTACTGTTTTTTATTTTTGGGATTATTTTTAAAATTTCTTAATATTCATCTATAAACTCCATAGTTTAAACTACAAACTTTAAATCCTACATTTATAATTTAATATTTAATAAGAAAAATAATCAAAATAACAACAAATCCAAAACTCTAATTAATTTAAAACTTTAGAGTTTAGAGTTTAATATTTAAAAAAAATACAAAAACGTTTTAATTTTAAACTATAAATTCTAACATATGAATTCTAAACTTCTAAAATTTATATTTAAACTTCTCTATCGTTAACTCTATAACCAAAACCTTAGACTTTAAATTTTTTAATTTAAAATTGAAGGTTTCTAAACTCTAAAAGACACTAACCTCATTTTATTTGAAACTATAAACCTAGAGCATTTATGTTTAGAGATTAAGTTCTGGACTTTTGAACTTGAAATTTATTATTGAGAAAAATTATTTAGAAAGAAAAACAAACAAAAATTATAAACTCTTGAGACTTCAAAGTCTAAGCTATAAATTGTAAACATTATAATTAAGGGTTTGCAGTTTAAAGATAAGAACTTTAAGTTTAGAGTTCATTTGTTTTTTTTGTAAATTTTAAAGTTTAGAAAATAAAGCATCAAGTTTACAGTTTAGGGTTTCGAGCTTTAAGTTTAGATTTTATTATTTAGAAAAGTTATAAAAAAATATAGTATTGAGATTAGAGAAATCTTTTTTTGGGCAAATTTTGACAAAACTCTTGCACCAATAGATTCATACAATAAAATTTCAATTATAATTTTCGCAATAATATTTAAATTAAAAAATCTTGCACCAATGGATTCCTACAATTAAATTTATTTAAATCAAGTAAAAATCTAAAATTCTAACTCTTGAATATTAAAATATGTTTTCAGAAATTTTCAAATAATTTTCAATTATTTTTTTTTATTTAACCGAACGTACTATTGACCTACGACAATAAACTATGCGTTAACCTATGCGCCTATTTTCCCGCTTAAACTCCAGCGTACTCTTAACCTACCTCAACGTATAAATTGTTCTGGCGGGTCAAGAGTACGAGAGGTCATTCTTGCATTGTTTGTTGAGGTAGGTCAAAAGTACGATAGAATAAGTAATAATCGAGTTTATAAGGTTAAGATATTATTGTGTTTATTATAGTTTAATGATTGACAAAAAATTATAAATCTTTTGTATATAGTGAAAATTTCAAAAATCTGAACTGCTAAAATTTCGCAACCTGGAAGAGAAATTTATTGAAAAATTTCGTAAGGAATTACTGAAAATTAACATATTTTTTTGGAAATTAGAAGAAAACATTCTATAAGAATAAAAAAACTTATTAAATGCAATAAATTGTCTAAATTTTTGAGATTTTTTTGGAAAAATCAAAACTCTTGATTTAGTAGAAAATTGTGATAGCAAAATTTTAAAAACTGTGAAGAAAAATCGCAACCTGAAAGGTTAACTTACTTTGAAATTTAGGAATTCCAAATAAATAAATTGAAATAATAATAATTGAAACATATTTGAACTACCGAACAAATTTTTAGACGAAAAAATGCTGAAAAATTCGGTTTGTTGTAATGGTAGAAATTTTTCTCGGAAATTCTGAAAAATTGCAAAAACTTTTAAATTGGTAGAAAAAAAATTGCGGAAAAATTTAGAAATTTAAAAAACTCTCAACTTGGAAGAAAAATTCATTAGAGAATCTCTAAAATATACTACAGTATTTAATAAAAAGAGATGTAAAAGCGAATTACTAGTCAACTCAACAGAAATTTTCTTAAATTAGAAGAGATATTCATAAAGAAGAAAGTATCTGAAATTTTCTCTAATACAAAGCAAGAAAAAATGGAAAATTTTTAAATATTTGCTGGAAAATGCTAAAGTCTTAAATTAATGAATTTTATAAATCAGAAAGCAATTTTTTGAAAAATTTTAGAACCCTTGAAGCATGAGAAACTTGTACATTTTTCATCTACTTATATGGTGAATTTTATGTTATAGTGTGTTACATAATTAATAATTATTTTTAAACACCTGAATCAAAACAAATGATGACCTCAACCAGTGAAGAATTACATCGTCATAATCAACCAGTGCTTCTGTGTATTGTAAAAAGTTTTCCAAAACAAAGACTTTAATAATAAAATATATTGCTTTACGATTGCTATCGATTACAAAACTGTGACGACGTCAAAAAATCAGAAAAGTTTTGCCGAGAAATTGAAGTTTTAGGTATTTGTTAAATTCTAAAAACCAAAAAGTTCCCTCCTGTAAAAATTCTTTGTGGATACCTTAAAAATAAGTGAAGGGCGCTTAAAACGTATATTAAACTCTGCTAATGTAGGAAATGATTTGCGTGGGCGTAAGGTTGGATCTTCAAGGAAAAATTCTAAGAGGAAAAACACGTTTAGAACCATATTAAAAGTTTTCATAAATTTGAATCCCATTATACCAGATCTGAGAATCCTAATAAAAGATACCTACATCCTAATCTAACTCTTAGGAAAATGTTTTCATAAATTCTTTGACAGGTTTAATTAATTTATTGGATGCTTGAAGCCAGAACTTTGTGTGTTAATAATAAAGTATAGTTTTATTAAAATTTAGAATATTCTTTGAGGAAAAAAAAAACATATAGAATTGTTTAGAAAATCACTTGCACAGAAAATATATTTTATTTATTTATTTACTCATCTTTGGTATTCTTTCAAAAGTTCTCAATTAATACTTATCTCCAGAAATGTAAAACACATCTGGTTAGCAGACCGATTACCAATTTTCTTTACATAAACATACTGAGGGTTTTGTGTAGCACACTAGTAAATATATGTACAGTTAACCTGACTTCCAATTAGTCTATGATAAACGAGACGTTTATGTGTCGTTAGTTGTTTTTCACAATTAGTGTCGAATTGCAATTCTTTCACAATTCCATTAGTGGGTAACAGATGGCAGGCGCGGACAAATTACCGCCTTCTCAAGGCCTTCATGCAATAAAACGGTGCAATAATGGCAATTACGTGGCAATTTGTTACATCAAGTAATCGTTTGATTCCGTTATCAATAATCCGGCGTGACGTTAAATAACTCAACGCATCTTATACAGAATAGGCAATTAGAATAAATTAATATTTAAAAATTAAGAGTTTAGTATTAAAATAATTACATGATTATTTTATTTATATAAAAATCTTAAACATGAAAACGTTGAATCATTGGCCTTTTTTAAAATAATTGCATTGTTAATAACAGGTAATTTCATGAGAAACAAATTCAAGATATAATTAATTGCATTACAAATTAAACACTTTTTTTTTAAATTTAATAACATCTGTGTACTCCTTTCTAACAAAATAACACAAGATTTATAGTATCAGATATGTAAATACACTCAAAATTTTAGTTGAATTTGTTTCTCATTTATTACCTAGTTGATATAACAGGTATTATATACCTGTTATACAAAACAAAGTGAAAATTGTGTTTAATTTGTGATTAAATATATATAACGAAGTATAAGCCTCCATCGTCAATGAGTTAAATTGCATTGTTATACTTATACGTGATGTTATCAATAAATTTATTATTAGAGTTTTGATAATGGTAAGTTAATTTAAACCGAAATTATAGTTAACATAAAATAAGAGACTTATACGAACAAAAAAATTCATGTTTAAGGTAGTAATTTCTACATGAATTGAAGACGTAATCAAGATCCGAGCAAATATTCATGTATCCGTCCGGAGTATCCAATTGAATTAATGCAGTCGAAACCGGGCGCCGAATCTGAATATTAATGCTGGATCCTCAAGAAGTTCTAATTACAACGTGTAACTCGTTTTATGCGAGTAAAAACAATCCGGCACGGTATATCACGTCCAGGAAATAAATGAGTTCCTTTCAAAAGTGATTTACCATCTGGCATCGGGGAAGGCACCCTCATAAAATGCACACGTGATTTATGCGCGGCCGAACGTAATTCAGTTTAAGTTTAATAATGTTCGGTAATATACCCCTGAGGTATTAACGTGCCGGAGGTGGCTCAGGTAATCATTTTGTAATCATAACTGCGATTTCGCCACACGCTTTATGAGACTGTTCGATGAATAATAAAAATACAATGTAGACGCACTATAAAAATTGTCTCGTAAAATGAAAAACATATTCTATTTTAATTATGCATAAAGGGGGAGGGCTTTTAGACACTGTGTGGTTTTATTTCAATCTGTATAATTTACATAATTCAAATGTTGTTTTAAACAATGATTATTTATTATTTATGCGTTATTTCGACAGAATGTAATTCATTTAGAAACATTGTGGTCTTCTGTAAATAATAGTGTGCAAATGCGTACCTTGTTAACAGCAGCCTCGTCAAGGCAAGGGTTGTTATTAGGGTGAAGATGTCTGCTGGCCGGGTGATGGTGGCGGCGGCCCCGCCCCTGCTTAACAGGATAACCCCCGTCGCGGCGGGCAGTAAGGCAGTAACAAACGCGCGAAGGGATAACTGTACCTCGGGGAAATTTCAACCGACAATACCTGTCCGCCGCCACCGCCCAGCAAAGCAAGCGGAGCCACCCCTTGTCCATATTGTTTATGGCCTCCACTTATTAGCGCTAACCCTGTAACCAGACTCCACCGTGCGATTTTCTTAATTGCTTAAGGTTCTCCGGCAACACTCATAATTTATATTCATCACTTTATTCGACCTGAATACAAAACTAATCTGAGCTGAAATCGTACTTTTTCAATTATAAATTTAATATCGTTGAAGTATAATAATCGCGTAAACCACTTATTTTTTTTAATAAACACCAACATATTTTCGAGACCCAACTCCATTCGAAGAGGAAGGAATTTCCATTATATGAATAATATACATCCGCCCCCGTGGCGGCTTTATTATTTATAGCGAGCGCATTCGAACGGTAACCCCGTAATCCGATTCGGGGCTTTACATCTACACCTTTTATTGCCGTTTTCGCCGTCGTGCTTTACCCAAGAACGTAATTTCGCTAATGGGGAATCATTGTTGCAAAAAAAAAAAATTAAATGGACGCGCAGACAATTTCAATTATCCGGCGGCGGGGGTTGTTTATTGTCCGCGCGAAACATTACTTCCTGACACAAATCTGGCCAGATTTGAAACATCTACGTCGACGTGTTAATGATAATATTTTCACATACGGATAAGTTTTTTTTTTTTAATTTATTTTCTCTGTGAATATGAATTATTCAAATGCAACGTGTTTGCATGCAAAAGTTAATCTCGTGCAATACATTCATTGGATTTTACGAATTTCCCAGTGGATTTCGTATTGCATTCTGTAGAAAGTTAGGAGTAACTGCTAAAATATGTTTAATAAAGAATGGGATTGTAACGAGAAGTTTTGATAATAATAATTTATTAGATTGCATTAAGAAAATGTATAGAATTTAATTTTTCTAATAAATCACTAAGAAAATAGAGGACCTAACATGGAACCTTGTGGCAGACCCGTTTTTTTTTTACTTATAATGAAAACAACACGATTCTTTTTAGTTTAGCCTTATTTTGTAGATACTGATACAATTTTTTCACCCCACAGTGGCTTCATCAGGCAGATGAATAATGATTTTCAATGGATTACAATAGACTCTTAAATACTACGACACGATCGTGTTTTTTTTTTCGAAGTTTTGCGAAGTAACAGCCTTATCAATTCAATATCTGATTTTTTTTCTTCGATAAGTTTTACAAATTCATAATTAATCTATTTAAAACGTCTCTAAAACCCATTTTCTTTAAATCAAGTTCAATATTACTCAACACAAAACACAATCAACCATAATTCAAATCACGACGAGATAGGCGTTACGTAATATCGATACATCGGCGTGAAAGTCTCTCATTAGCACCCATAACCGCTAAGAGAAAGAGTTATTACGAAGAATACCCATTGTGTTTATGATATTTTATATTTGTATAAATTATTTACACGGTGAACGAAACTTCCTGCTCTTCTCCTATTGAAACATATTCAATGTTAATTGTGATCCTGTAATTATATGCGTCGGTGTACGTCCGCATTAATTAACGCCTTGTATTGGGTATTGCACAAGCCGATTTTTTTTCTCTCTCTCTCGTAAATTCCGTATTGAATTCGTTCCCCTCCTGCATTGTTCATTTGACTTATTGTTGATTTACATATTTGCGCGGCGAAATAGGAGTCGAATCTCTAAGAGGTTTTCGGGGTCGCATTCTTGCGGTGGCAGTTAACCGCAAGTATTTCCACCGAGTATGTAACGAAATATTTCTGCGGCTTCTCGTCCTGTTTTAAATATTAAAGTGTAATTCCACTTAATGCGATTAATTAATCAATGGTGGTGTAAATTTCTCCATCCACTTAATAATTTTTATGGTCATTTATATATAATGGCCAGGTAATATTTACTCCCTTCAGGCAGTCCAAATTTTACCCTGTCTTATGGAAGTAAACATTAATTATTGTTCCCTGTCAGCAACATCCACTGACCGGTTTTGATCTATTATTCATATCATCAGCAGCCTAGTGCAGTTGGAGTCAGGGATACATTTTACTTTGGAGTTTTTAACTCTTCAGGTAAACCGCCTCTCAAGGTATTTCCATAAACGTGCCCTCAAACAGTGTTCTAGTACAAAGCTTAGACAATAGATGGCGCATTTGTGATAATATCTTAAATAGAAGTGTATATAATAGGTAATTATTTTTCTATATAATATCTAAAATCTAAATTTTTACTATAAATTGAATTGTGCTTATAAGTTTCTGGAAAAAAAATCCTTCCATTCGACTTTGACGAATATGTTGAAAGAATTTTCTCGATTTTTGGGTCTAACCCTCTTCATCAGAATATAGTTATGGTTTCTCGTCCTAGAACTCTTAAAGTTTTCAGTAAGATTCTGCAAAAGAGAGTGGTGGCTAAGGTGTTAAATCTTTCGGTGACTAGGTTCTATGGTCACCAATTCTTCATCTCTCTTTTGCTATGTCACAATTGTTTTTCTTAACTTCTATTCAATATGTCAATGTGACAATTTATTCTAAATTTTCCCAGTTATTAAAAGAAATAAGCGTTTATCGCTTTAATATATGTATCTGAAACTGAGTTCATCTATGATGACCCAGTGAAGAGGAGCTACAAGTTAGAGTAGAAGTACAATATACGATTTGTTTTGTTTACTGTTTTAGGGATTTTGAATTATATTTATAAAGCAAGTCTGATAAAATGCCAATAAATAAATAAATAAAATTCTTCTATCAGCTTTTGCTGTTCTTTGGAAAAATTTACGTCTTCTTGAATTTTACCACTCATCAATAAAAGTAGGTTTTCTTTCGGTATCTTATCTCAGAAATGTGATACTTTAGGCGATTACTACTTTTATACACTTGGAAAACAAACACTAACATTTTCTTCACAATTTAATTTTATTTTGCTAGATGTAGATAAGAATAAAATTAAATTGTGAAGAAATTGTTAGTGTTTGTTTTCCAAGTGTATAAAAATAATCTTCACGTAACTCCAGAACACATTTCTATACTTCTTTTATGCCTCCGGAGACAAAATTTAATTCGAGATTTTAGACTTTTCTACCTGTGTATTTATCTCACAAGTTTTATTCCTTAACCGTTTTTACTTTTCTACGTGTGTATTTATGATTAATTAATTAACAAGTTTTTTTCCTCAACCTTTTTTACCTTTCTTATAAATTTCAGGTACAAATTCCTTCAGGTTTGAAGGACAATGTAAATTGTCAGGGATAATAAAGTTACGATTCATCAAGCTGACCTCTCAGTAAGAGTTGGTTTGTCTTTATTCCCTTAATTGATTGTTTTTTTTTTTAACTTTTTAGTGGGATTCTTGAAAAAAATGGCCAAGAAAAGATTTTCTTTCCGTTAGATTCTATAAAATCAGGTGATTACTGCTTTATTTATGCATTCAAACATAAGCAGATCTAGATTAGAGAGGTTTGCTTTATTTCAATACCTTTTTCATCCTTAACTCCTGTTCTTCTACTCTGTCGAAGTATTTTCTGTAACCTACCGCTTGTAGTTTTTATGCAGATTTTTTTTAAAGTTTTTATTAGTTTTCACGAATTCTAGAGCCTATAGATAGGTCAGGGTTGCCCAAAACGAGTAGATTATCTTTCAGTTTCTTATCTCAGATACTTTTCAGTCGAATTTTTTGAAAAAATATAGCAATTACAGCTTCTTCTATGTCTGCATATATTATCAAATCTAGAGGTGTATTACAGTTCTTTACGTACCTATAGTAAAGGACATATTGCTATTGGCCATCAAGAAGAGTATAGGAGAATAGTATAGAGGTGGAAAATGATCGACCACCTCTATACTATTCTCCTATACTTTTCTTGATGGTCAATAGCAATATCTCCTTTACTATAGGTACGTTTAAATTTAAGAAAAAAATTGACATAAATATAATTTGCTAAGGAATAACAGTTGAAAACTGCTTTTGGACAAATTTTAACAAAACTCTTGCACCAATAGATTCATATTATAAAATATATATTATATAAACTAAGAAAAAATTTCAATTATTTATATATAACTTTTGTAGTAATATTTTTTTTTAAATCATGCACCAATGGATTCCTACAATTAAATTTATTTAAATAAAGTAAAAATCTAAAATTCTAACTTTTAAAATATGTTTTCAGAAATTTTCATATAATCTTCAATTATTCTTGGTACAAATTCAAATTATTTAATCTGTCTTTTTCAGTTTATTAAACCGAACGTACTCTTGACCTATGACAATACATTATTTTCCCGCTTAAACTCCAGCGTACTCTAGACCTACCTCAACGTATAACTTGACTGTGCGGGTTAAGAGTAAGAGAGGTCATTGTATTGTGTGTTGAGGTAGGTCAAGAGTACGATAGAATCAGTAATAATCAAGTTTATAAGGTTAAAAATTTGTTGCGTTTATTATTCGATAGTTTAATGAATTGACGAAAAATTCTAAAGCTTTTGAATTTTTAGAAAATTAAAATTCCTAAATACAATAAAATTACAATAAAATTAAAATTCTGGAACAAAAATGATTAGAAATTCCTGATAAATTGCAAAAAATTTAAAGAGAACGTGCTTAAAAACTACTGATAAGTAAAGAAAACTTTAAATATTTGGAAAGTTCAAAAACGTTTGAGGAATTTTTTTTTAACTTTGAAACAATTTACCAAAAATATAAGAAAAATTCGAAAAACATTCTCACAAGTTGAAACAGCAATTGCTATAGAATTGAATTGTTGAAAATAAAAACTAATCTAAGAAGAGAATTGACAAGATTTGGAAGAAAAACTGCTGAAAATTCTAAAACCTTTGCAGAAACATCTCAAAAATTCTAGAATCGTCAAAAAAATTTCAAGAGAAATTAGTGGAAAATTGCAAGAAAATAAAGAAAATGATTGCGTAAAAGTTCTCATAAAATTGAAAGAAAACATTTTGGTAAATTTTTAACATTTGAAGGAAAATTTTTCTGGAGAAGTCTAAAATGGCAATTGTGAAAAAATAATAAAATTCACTGCAAACTGGAAAAATAAAATTACTGAAAGAATAAAGAAAACACTTTTAGTTTTTTATACCACTTTAAGTTTTATTTTCAGTGACTAGTTTCGACTACACGGTAATCATTATAAAAAAGTAAAAGTGTTTTCTTTATTCTTAATATTGAAATGTACCACCAAGTGAACGCCGTTAAGATCCAAGAAAATTATTGAAAGTTGAAAGAAAAATATAAAAATCTCAAAACATGCTCAAATAAATTTTTAATCCATGAATTTAATTTAAAAAATCTGAAAGAAGAATTGCTGGCATTCTGGAAATCTAAAAAAATTGAAATGACAGGAAAATTATAAAATCCTCAACAAAATTATTAAGAAGAATTTGCTATAAATGCAAAAAAAGATAAGAAATTCTTCAAAAATGAAGGAAATATTCTGGAAAATTCAAATAACTTAATAAGAAATTGTTAATAACATTATAAAAAGCTCAATATATGCTAAAAAAAATATAATCCAAGAAGAGAATTTGCAAATTTGAAAGATAAAATGCTAGAAATTATAGAACTTTCATATAAATTTCTAAAAATTGACCAATTGTAAAAATTAGACGCCAATAAAAATTTTAAAAATTGAGAGAATATGTTTCGCTAGTTCTAAACTATTTCTAATCAGTAATTCATTACTATTTTTAGAATTTTTCATATTTTTGGAATTATCGATTATCAAATTTTTGTTCTCAAATTTACCAATAATATGTCTTCTTTTTTCTATCAATTATTTTTCTAGAGTTTTCGAATTTTTTAAGATATTAATTAAGTGATGCATTTTTGGTACCCTTTATAGTTTTCAGCAGTTTTTCTTCCATTATTTTCTAGTATATTGCACAATTTTTCCTACATCTTTTATAATCTCAACTCTATAGATTTTCAAATTCGACCAATTTTCAATATAACCCATCAACACTTTTTCTTATTAGCTTTTAAAAGTTTTTCAGCATTTTGCTTTTTAATTTCTGGAAATTTTCAGCATTTCTTGTTTTCGTTCTGAAATTACCACAAGCTAAAACAAAAAATAGTGCAAAATTCTAGAAATGAATAGAAGAAAAACTGCTAGAAAACTAGAAAGAAACCAAAAAATTTACAAATAAAAATCCTGAAAGATTCTAACAATCTGGATTGAATTTTCTTGAAATTTCTATCAACCAAAGCAAGAAAAATGGATTAAATTGCTAGAAAATTCGAGAATTCAACTAATAAGAAATATAAAAGAATAATTATTTTTTTTATGAAAAGTTGCTAGAAAAGTTTTAGAAACATTCTAGAATCTTCTTAAAAGATTCTTACAATGTGGAAGAGAAATTTCTGGAGAATTTTAGAAATCTAAAATTGCAAAAGGTTGGTTTGTTGCAGAAAAAAATCAGTTATGTAAGAAAACTTGCTTGTAAAAATTCTATCAAATAAAACAAGAATTTCCGAGATAGATAAAAATGTTTAACAATTTTAGAAGTGTGGAAGAAGACATCCAAGAAATTTTTGATAACATAAAACAAGAAATAATAGAGAATCCTTTAAAATTTAAAGATACTTTAAATATTATTCTCTGTCAACAACAGCCACGGATCGCTTTTGATTTATTTTGGATTGTAAATAAGGAATAGGGAGTTTTATTTTGTAGTATTTAACTCTTCGGGCAAACCAGCAATCGAAATATTGTTTTAACAGTGTCATATATTGTCTAAGCGTTGCACTAAGTCCCTGGTTAAGTAGATAACCAGCGACAAATCAAGGGAACTATCAAAAGCGACAATTAAAACGAATTATGTTTTCTTGCCAACAAAAACCTCGGACCGGTTTCCCTGTCTACAACTACGCTACACTGATGAGATACAAAATAGATCGAATTGGCAGGGAAACATAATTATTGTTATAATTGTCGCTGTTTACACTTTTCTTAATTTGCCGGTGGTTATCTACTCAAACAGGGATCTAGTACAACGCTAGTACAATAGATGGCACCTTTGGCGTAATATCTTAAAGATACTTTGCTGTAAATTTCGTAAACCTATAAATATTCTCGCAATTTACAAGATTCTAGAAGTATGGAAGACAAATTGCCGGATAATACTAACAAACTAAATTATGATTTGTGGGAAGACTTAGATAAGATAAAACTAGAACGTATAATATATTCTAAAAAAAAATCAAATTACTGATAGAATCTAGAATCCTTGAAAAACATTTTCGCAATTTCCCTTTCAGAAAAAAACAGTTAAATATGGAAGGGAATAAGAATTTATGATTAATAAGAATTATTGGAAACATCTTCCTCTAATATTAAATATTTTACTATGAGTAAAACTATATAGTTACTTTCAAAAATATATTGTAAGACGCTACAATTGTTTCGCCACACTGTGGCTTCTTCAGGCGAAGAAATTCTTCTGAATATGAACGTTCAACATTTATCAGCCTCATCAATCAATTATTTAAATATTTTATGTAAAATGAAAAAGCGTGCTTAAGTAAAGGAAAATAAGAAGTTTTGAAAGATTTTAGATAATATTGGAAAATTGGAAGAAAATTGTTAGAAAAACAAAAACAAGAAAAATTCCATTGCTCAAAATATTCAGAAATTTAGAAGGAAAAATACTAGAAGAGAAAATGCTGAAACAATTTGATAAAATAAAATAAGACCTTTGAAAATCGTCGCAATTTGGTAGGTAAATAATTAGGTACTCTAGAAACATAAGGAAGAATTCTTATAAAAATATTAATCGAAAATTCAAATTAGCTAAAGTAAAAGAATGTTGAACAGTATGGTTAAATCAGCTGAAAATTTAGAAAAGAAAGAAGAAATTTATTAGTAAGCATTTTAGAAGATTTAAATATCTGGAATAAAAATTGCTGTAGAATTTCATTGAAATTTCATATTTAAATGCAAATATAGACGGTGAGCATGCCAAATTGATACAAGGGAAAGCCAGAAAAGCATGGTGCATTGTGAGGAAGAAGTGGGAAAAATGGTTTTCAGGCAGCTTTCAACTGGTGTGCTAGCTGTGCGATGCGTATCTCCGTTGTATGGGTAGAAATATGAGGAATAAAGAAGTATGATTCCATTATGAGAGAACAGTTGTTGTTCTTGAAGCAGATTCTCGGGGTTGAAAGATCAACCCCTGGGTACATTCTGTTTCAGGAATCAAATATAATAAGTGTGTAAGTTTAGAAGTATAAAATAATAGAAATTATTAATAAAAAATTTAAAAAATCATTACAAGAATTACAGGAAAAACTAGATAAGATAGAAACTTAGAAAAGAAATTTTTCGAAGATTTAAACGAACTGTTGAAAAAATTCTTGTAACTTGAAAGATTAGTTTAAGCAAAAAATAGTGAAGAATTCTAGAAAAATAAAAAGGGAGAAAAACTTCTAGAAAACTAGAAAAGTCAAAATCCTTAGAAATCCTAAAAATCTATAAAACCAGTGTTGGAAATTTCAATTAACCAAAGCAAAATAAATAGAAGATATAATGCTGGGAAATTCCAGAACCTTAAACAATTGGGATGAAAATTAAATCGCTGAAACTTTCAAAATTTCAAAAAATTAAAGACATTTGTTGAAAAATTCGTAAATCCAAATATATCTTCGCAATTTGCAATAAAAATTAATGATAAATTCTAGAAACATGGAAGAAATTATGCTGGAAAACACATAATAAAATATTATTTGCTTAAAGGCTCAGATAAGGTTCTAGAACCATTAAAAACATTCTGGTGATTTCTCTTGCTGCAAAAATACACAAATCTAGAAGTGAATAAGAATTGTTGGAAAAATCTTCTTTTAATACTTTAAAAAATATAAAATCAGTGGCTTAAATATGGTAAAATAAGAAGTGCTGGAAAATAATTAGAAGCTTCGAAGAAAAAAAACATTTAAAACAAAAAATTGGTGGAAATTGTTTAAACATAGAAGAAAGTTCGAGAACTTTAAAAATATGATGAATTCAATTCTCACTTAACCCGCGGATAACATTTTTATGTTAATTAGAGTTTAACAAATTCTTAGAATTTGAAAGATAAATTTAGGGAAGATTCTATTGCTAAATTTTAAAATAATACAGCAGGACATTTATTACACTATATTTAAAAACGTATCCTCGCAGCGAACTTTTTCTTTCCTAATAAATGGATGGGTTTATGGAGTTTATCTTGGAGCATTTTAGGCCCACTTGGCTCAACAGACGTCCATTTACGTGGAGAACATCCCTGCCCCTCTTGCAGTAGTCTACTGCAATGGCGGATTTGTTCCTACTGAAAACCTGTACGGAATGTATTGGTTCCATTCTGGACTTGAAAAGCCGATCGGTATTAGATTGGCGTGCGATCTCTAGTGAGTTGCATACATTTTCATATAGTAAGGGTTATCAATTTATCCAAATTACGATAGCCATAATCTCTTGAGATAGAACTTTGAATCATATGGGAAGAGATTGTGATTTGGAAGGACGTTCAGTTTTGATATTTTCACCTAAGCTATTTTCGGAAATTGATTAATAGGACATCATTAACGATTCCTTAGATCCAACATTATTTTCTTTGACTCTGAATATTAGTAAATTATCTCGTATTTTCTCTCTCTCTCTCTCTGATATTTCATAAATAATTTAATAATTTCCATGACCGTTGGTTTTAGATCTAATTTTTGGAGTCAGTAACCGGTTTGAATGTTTTTAGTTTTTTAGTCTGTCAGTGATTGAGATAAAAATATATTTGTAATGTGGATGGGTGGACTCTAACCCACCCTATAATTATTAAAATACATGGGAGAGTTTTATTGAATCAATTTTTATTAATTATAAAAAGTTTCTTTCAACTAAATAATCTCTTCCATACATATATTTCTGAGTAACGCTGGTTTATATTAAAATAATTGGAGGGTAGTATAATACACATCCACCTACTATACAAAACTTTCGTAATGATTGGCTGCGTGGCTTCAAACCACCCTACAATCATTGATATATACACAAAGGTTTAATTAAATTAATTTTTATTTATAAGAAAATAATTCTTGGATCTTACGGGGTTCACTTGGTGGTACATTTCAATATTAAGAATAAAGAAAACACTTTTTCTTTTTTATACCACTTTAAGTTTTATTTCCAGTGACTAGTTTCGACTACACGGTAATCATTATCAAACTAAGTACTTAAAATACGAATAACAACTGTTTATATACCTATTACAACGCTTCGAACAGTGGGGTGTACATTAGGTCAACCTGGTCGTTAAGGAGGGAAATTCCGGGATTAATTTTCGCTTTGTAGATTTCAAGGGCTTCCAGTAAATCCATCTTTTGGAGTACATCCTTGCCGAAAGTATGGTTTGATTCCAATAAGTGATTTGAAAATGTTGAATTATTTTTCTTTAAATTGAATGACCTCTGATGTTCATTTAATCGTGTTTTAAAATTACGACCTGATTGCCCAATGTACACACTTTTACAATCTGGACAGTTTAAACTATAAATACCTGACTTACACATTTTATTGATGGGGGTTTTGGCATTAAATATTAAATTACAGGTTTTGGTACTTGACTTAAAAACTATATTGACGTCTCGTTTTTTTAAAATATTCTTAATTTTATTGCTAATGGTTCCAAAGTATGTAATTGTTTTGTAAGATTTATTTTCTCTAGTTGGGGGGCTTGCAAAAATATATTTACGGATTTGTGACATTTTAAACTTCTTAATTAATTTTGTAACTATTAAGACCGAATAACCATTGTTAATTGCTATTTGTTTTATGGTGTCAATTTCTTTTTCAAGGGATGTGGGACTAAGTGGGATTTTGAATGCACGGGATATCATTGAATAGAAGCTGGCTATTTTATGTTTGTATGGATGGCGCGAGGAATTCAGGATGATTGCATCTGTGAAAGTAGGTTTCCTGTATATGTCAAATGTAATTGTTAGTTCTGGTTATAGTTACAGTTAAATCTAAGAAGTCGATTTTATTGTCAGATTCTAATTCTAATGTGAATTTAATTGAAGGGTGTAGGGAGTTAAGGAAGGTTAGAAATTTGTTAATTTGTCTATCTGTACCTTCAAAGCATGCAATTACGTCATCTACGTATCTACACCACCATTTAATATGTTTTTTACCTTGAGGGGAGTTTAGAATTACTTTTGCGAACCCATTTCTAAGCCTTCTTTTTGCATATAAAATTTGTTATTAAAAGAGAAATAATTATATGTTAGGATTGTTTCTAATAAATGAATAAAGTCTGACTTCACTATTGGGTTAACGTTATTACAATCTAAAAGTTTAATTATTAATTCTATGCATTCATTAAGTGGTATTTTGGCGAACATATTAGATACGTCGAAGGATACTAATTTGCAACTATTGGGGATAAAAACGTTTTTAATGTTATTGGTTAATTTTACAGGATTTTTAATAGAATGAGGATCGACGAAGTTAGTAATGGTTTTGAATATGGAGCTAAGTTCTACTGCTAATTTACGGGCTGGAGAATTAATGTAAGATACTACTGGACGTATGGGGTTATCAGGTTTATGAATTTTAATAAATCCATACAGTGGAGGAATTCTGGGGTTCATAAGAAAAAGTTGTCTTCTTTCGGAGTCTGAGAATAAGGAATTTTGAATTTTTAATGAGTAAATTGTAAAAATTGTAGCTTAAGATAGTAACCACCAACCTATCCTCAAAAAATATAGATATTAAAATCTGCTTTTCTAATTTTTGAAAACATCTGCAATAAAACTAGTGTGTTTTTTTTGGAAACTAAACGTGTTTCAGGAATTTAAATCCAAATATATTTGTAGGGCGGATGGGTACCAACTAGCACACCCTCCAACCAGTAAAATATGAGCGTATAATTTATAGAATTCTTATTTATTAACAATAAGGCGTTCGCATTATTAAGTACAAGAATATATTTTTTTAATTTTCTTTATATAAACGCATTGTATAAGTTATCAATATTAGAGGTTGGGATACTGGAAACCCACCCACCCTACATAAACATGGAAATTCAATCAAAAACATTGCATTTTAATCTTTGAAAAATATCATAAAAGTGGTGAGTTTTTTTGAAAACTAGAAGTCTGTCACGAATGTAAATTTAAATATATTTTTAGAATGGGTGGGTGTCCTATAATACATCCTCTAATCAGTCAAACATACACGTAGGAAATATAGATTTTTCTGAGGAAAAAAAACAACAAAAAATTAACTAACGAAAAATTAAACCTTTTGTTTAAACGACATAGAGTTCTCGGCTTGATTTTTCGTTTTTTTATTTGTTATGATTGAAATCAGAATCTAACACTTTTGCTTTAAACTCAAAAACGGCCACTGTTATCAAAATTCTTGGAGAGTGATAAACTTTTTATCAAAATCTGGAAGAATAAATGTAGATTTACGAGCAAACAAAGAAGTTCTGAATAAACAAATTTTAGAAACAGCCTATATAGCATGGTCCCCGTGGTCCTATCGAAGTGACAAATTGCCTAAAGAATTGCTTAAGAAAAAACTTGATGTTAGTTTAGGCTGTAACAAATTTCAGCACTCTATCACGAAAGGTATTAAAAATAATTAGAAAAACGTGTTAAAATTTCTTAACTTTGATGGCCTCTATCTTGGTTATTTGAAGACTTATATAATAATTTTTTATACGAATCATCATAATTTTCGCTCTAGTATATATCATTAATTTTATTCCCCAGGTCACGGAAACACACTGTATGTAGCCCACCTTACAGTGAATTGCCGTCTTTTAATTTATTTCTTGATAAATTAAATGCTGTTATGATTATGTTATGTGAAACTGGTAAAACTTTCATATTGCAGCTATTTTGAAAACAATTTTTCAATTAAAAGATCTTGTAAATTATTTTGATCTTAAAACTAAAATTACTGAGAAATGCGAAACATGTTTTGATCATATTATTACCTATATACACCCAAATTATACATTCAGGTATCTCTGATCACATAGCACAATTGTTAACTTATAGGATTCCAACTTTCTAACATATTCATAATCTCAACAGTTCCAAAAGTAGAACCTAATTGAGTCAATAAATTGTTTTATTAACGATCTACGTGAGGAACCATTCTGAAGTGTTTACAAAGTTTCTGACATTAATAAAAAATACAAGCATTTTGTAAATACGTGTAACATATTTTAAACATTTTCTTCTCGTAAGCACAAAAGGACATTGTATGAATGGTGGATTTAACTTAACAATTCTCCGATTATTATTACATTTAAAAATGAAGTCATGTTGTTGCAACTAATTTCACAATATAGGCTAGAATTTCGAGAACATCTTAAATTGAAAAAACTAGCATATAATCGACTATTATGTATGTATTCTTGAGTTATGTGAAGATTATATTAATAATAAAAACAAAGTGGCGAATTGTGAACGATGTTATCGGACCAACAACTTGAAATACTTTACCAAATGATGAAAACATCTTAAATTGTTAAACCAAATTCAATAAAAAATCAACAGAGTTAGTTTCTAGTTTGTCTGAGATAGAATATAGGTGTAATATTCCTTTTAATGCTTCTTCACTTTTTCTAAATCCATGTGACAGTGTTGAAATTTTATCAATCGTAAAGTCATGGCTAAAATGAAGTTCCTATGTAAATTGTTAAAAAATGTATAAAGGAAATATTACATCGCCTTTGGAATATCATAAACTGCTTTCTTGAAACTGCTAACTTTCCAGATAATTACTATAATTCAGCCAATATATAAGTGTGGTGATAAAGAATATATCGGCCTATAAGTCTTTTAAGTTCTATTTCTAAAATATTAGAAGCAGCAATGTATCGTATAGTAATAAATTTAAGAAAACGTAACAACCTGTTCTCTGCAAGTCAACATGGTTTTCTATCTGGGAAGAGTGTAGATACAGCATGATTTGATTATAGCTCTTGATAAAAAAAATCTGAATTTTTTTAGACTTATCTAGGGTAGTCGACTGCATAGATCATGAAATTTTAATAACTAAATTACATCATTACGGTGTAGGAGACATTTCTATCTGTTTGGAAGGAGCCAATCTGTCAAACTTCGACATGATGGCATGGATATGTGGCTGGGTGCTATACATGTGTCCATAAGTCCTCCACAGGGCATGATTTTAGGCCCTCTACTGTTTATTATTTATGTAATGGATATTGCCAATATTGTGGGAGAAAATAGAATTGTAAGTTACGATGATGACGCGAATTTGTTTTAAAGGCCTTAACTTACCTGAAATACTAAAATATGGAGGTACAACTTTGAATAAGATCAAAGATCCACTCTTTGATAAGCAATAAATTAGTTCTTAATGAAGACAAAACTAAAACAAATTAATTTAAATGTAACCAATTTTTGGATATTCCTTCTACACCAAATTTTTATGGACATGATTGATATTTCACTAGTAATACAAAATTTCTTGGAATTTTCATTGATGAGATACTTGTAATATTTATGCAACAAACTTATCGAAGTATGTTACGTTCTAAAAGTATTATCTAAAACGTTATAGAGCAATGTTATAGATTTATATTATGTATCCAACTATTGATCTCTTAATAATTAGAAAAAACACGAAAATATTTCGTAAAATCTACAACAAATGAGTCTTATTAAGACTACAAGAAACAAATCACTTTTGAAACAACTACTTCTCTAGCTAATACTTCGACAGACATTGAATGATACAAAAGTAATTTGCGTGTTACAAAATAGCAAGGCTATCAAAGCAACACTAGTTTAAACGTATTTCTTTCTGTAAAATAAACTAAAAATGATTGAATGTACGTTAAATAGTTTATGAGTGACTATACTATGGTAAATTTAAAAATAAATTAGCAAAAGCAATTAAATAATTAAATACTCAATTTTATAACCATCTGCACACACGTGTTTCGAACTTTCGCTCTCTTCAGTACAGATTTATTATAAAATTGATTTTAAATACAAATAAAAACATTTACTAAAATAAATATAATTAAATATAATAATAAATATGATCTCTTCTCAGATACGGAATCATATTTTGGAGTCTTTCCACCGATACATACTGTGAATTTATCATACAAAAGAGGGCCATAACAATTATAACTAAAATCAGCTCACGAGATTTATGTAGAGGTGTATTCAAATCAAACCAACATTTAACTATGATTGGTATGTACAAGAATGTGCCAAATTCGAATTAAAGTAAATTTAAAAAATATGCAGCAAGATCACAGCACTTTTTGCTAAATATATATTTGTCTATAAACAAAATTATACTAGATTTTGCATTTAAACTTTTTTTTAATTTCTAATCCTTCGCCTTTAAGTTTAATTTTAAAGGGTAGAATAGTGGACACCCACCCTACATATACACTGAGATTTAATCTACAGCACTACTTATAATATTATTAACAACATCTTCATGATTTATATTTTTATTTCACGAAACCAAAACAGTTACAGTGATTGAAGTATCGATACTTATGTAGAATGGGTGGGTGGCCTCTATCCCACTTTCCAAGCTGATATAGATGCATCATGGTTTTGCTGGAGATCTATTTAATTGCAAGCAAATTAATTTATTGATTTAGCATTTAATCTTCTCCTTTTGAAATATTTTTAAATCATCTCTAATAAAAAAAAATAGGTGGACTATTTAAACAATTCTTACCATTCTTAGTATTGTATATAATGAGGTAAATATCTATAGTATAATGGGTATAAATTAAAGTATCTTAACCCAATCTCTAAACACTTTACAAAGATTTATTGCATCAATTTTGATTGTTAATAAAACGTATTCTTTGGATTTCTTAAATATTTACTGTATATTTTCACGAGAAAAAGTTGTTTATATTAAAATATTTATAGGAATTTATAATGTTTATCATTATTCTGGATGGAATGCCTTAAAGATTAAATTTTTCGAGGCAGGTAAAAACACTTATACCTTATTAAAACAAAATTTATTATCACAATCTGATGTAATATTCCAAGGATGTTTACAAAAATCTTCACGTTCTTTTTTTAGGGGGTTACAACGCAACGCATTGTATATTCTATACAAACACACTAATAAAATAAGTTGTCTTATTCGAGTGTAACTCATTCAACTTATGTAAGCCTCAAAAGTTTCCCAATTACACCCGAGAGGATAAACTTGTATTTAAGAGATTACGTAACCTCATCCCTAGCCGCAATTTGCTTGACTTCTCAATAAAATTTACCCCCAGAATTTAAAAGATATCGACATCTTTACCACCACACTACAACAACATAACGTCTTCGATTTTTTACCATTCATTTAAATATTATACAAACAAAATGTATAATTTATTAGATAAAATGTTAGTATTTTAATTTTCTCAAGGTTATAATTCTAATATTCTTTTTGTCTTTGTTTATTATGCAAATAAAGCCATTTATTATTATTATTATACCAGACGACCTTGAAAAAATTAATTTCACGCATGCAACATTAATTCTGTTTTATGTTTGGATTATGTATGGATAAGAATCCACAAAACAACTACATAATTTTAACATTAGCATAGAGGCAAAATACGAGCGAACATTCATATTTATATATTGTTTTAAGCGCTTATTAATTCAAGGCATTTATCGTCGAGACGATCGCAAATAAATAATTAAAACATTCCACGAACGCCATCGATTGTATAAGAATCCCGTCCAGAAGTTCTTCGGCACTAATTACTAGCAGCATTTTCATAATAGCGTTAGCAATGATAACTCCGAGTCGCCAACAAAGGAACGTCGCACAAAAGGGACGGCTGACGACATTAATCCGAGCTCCTTGGAGCGGCGCGTCCCTTCTGGCGAAGGGGAGCGGAGGTTGAACTAATCCCATTCAAAGAAAAATTAACATGTAAAACTTCACTGAGGGATTCCCATTAAGAATAAATTGACGGAAGCGGGGACGCATTAATAAACTGGAAAATTTTTTAAAGATGCATCTCCAGAAGTAATAAACCGGCCGCGGCCTCCACAAATCCCCTCATTACGACCGGGATTATTTTGTCGGGGGCGCGGGAACTTAAGGGCGCTTATCTAGATTAGGAATATTATTATAAAACGGGCAAAAAGTACGCCCGCAGCAACGCGGTTGTAATTAAACCACTGGACTGCCAATTCGTTTTTCAATAAAGGTTTGCTCGATAAAAAAACAGAAGTTATTTATCCTGTCTTCGGGTTTTTGTATAGACATCATTCAAGATTTAGAAATTAATTACAATTTTTGCTATTTAAATAATATTACATAAATTTTATTTGAAAAGTTGAAAAGTTGAAATAAACAAACCAAATATTTCTTTAATCCAACATATTATTTTTTCAATAAACAGAATGGTTGCGACCGTTACTACGTGGTAATCCATACATACACTGAATTGAAAAATTCACTATGTTTTAACCACGAATAATTATTTTTTCAGCTTATTAACTCGGTTAATTATGTAAGAAGTAATGTCTTTGTTATATTGTGCTAAAGATGATTTTAGTTGAGAATCGAAAATTCAAATGATTAATATAGGAAGTATTTGTTTTAACGTGTAGTTTATAATTGTTACTGAAATGATAATTTAATTATCTAGGATAATGTTGATTTCTTTTAATCAATTTCGTACCCAAAAATAGGGTGCATAGAGATTTCCGCAGATCAGAGTTGCAGAATTTGTTAGACCTGCAAATATTTACTACCGATTGATCATACTTGTTTATATAACAAATTAAGGTCACGCCACTGTTAATTGCAATTCCATGGAGTGTCCATTGGAATGTACAATCAACTCACTTAATGATAATCACACAATTACATCCTATTCTATTACTATAATTAGTTTTTTGTGTAATTTGAAATATACATAAAGGTAATAAAAGTATTGGCTTTAGTTTACTTATATCTACATGTATTAATAAATTCTTCAATTGACTATGGCTCACATTCCACTAAGAACTCAATGAATATTTTTAAATGTTTTCGTTTGGGTTGGAATTTAATATTATTGAATGTTGATTGTATTTCCTAAAGTAGGCTGAAGAGAGTTTTAAATTTTCAACTCCTATTGATTCTAGTTGCTCTTCATTTTTCCAATATTCGGTTATACATATTAAATCGCAGTTTAGCTCGTTTAATTCTTTGCTTAGAATCTAAGAAATTTCTAATCGGTTGTACGTACTGATGGAAAATTGTCAATATATGTTTTCTTTGGCCATTGTTCAGGATTTAATAATTCATTTGCTTGTTCTACTAGCACCGATATTTTGAATGAGTATGAATATTCTTCTGTACATTACATGTTTTCAAAATTTTTGTTTTTCAGATACTTAATTTCTCTTCGTTAAGTTCCAAAAGAAGTACATTTAATTAAAAGTATTGCAACATCCAAAGGATATAATTCTAAATTAATTGACAGTATCCTAAAAAAACATCAATTACATAAATACAATAAATACTTATATATGCTGGTAATCATTTGAAGAAAAAACAATTAAATTATAAATCAATCACATATTTTGGCAATGTTAGCTTAGAAACAAATAATATATTAAGAAAACATAATATTAACGTAGCTCTTAAACCATTTTGTAAATTAAATAATACTATCCTCAACTCTAAAACAAAAACACCAATGTTTGAAAAATCTGGAATATATAGTCTAAAATGTGATGAAGTCGCCTTTTAAATTTTCTTTTAGGCATTAGGATTTTCTAGATTTTGTTTTCTAAGAGTTAAGAGTTTAGAAAATGGCCAATAACTGCTTCCCCAAATTAATTTTTTTTTTCAACATTTCTTATAAATTGCGAAGATTTTCTTTCAGACTCTAAATGTTTTTTAATTCGTCTTCTTTTCGAGAATTCAGGTGAATTTCAGTAATTGCTTCTCTAGAATTTAAAATTTTGTTTTAACTAGAGACTGTAAAATTATTTAGATAGTTCTAAATTGCGGAATTTTTTTAGAAAATTTTCCCCTAGGAATCTTTTCTTATATTCGAGAAAGTTTAAGGAATTTTCAGTAATTTCTCTTACCGCTTTCAAGTTATTTTTTCAACTGGTCTTCTAAATTTCTAGGAGGCTCTAGAATTTTAGAAAATTTTCATTTAGAAATCGAGACTTTCTTTCCAAGGGCTCAGGAAATTTCCAGAAATTTCTCCTTCAGATTTTAAGGTTATCTTCTTATATTCTAAATTGCAAAGATGTTCTTGAAGGCTCTAGAACTTTTTAGAAATTTTGTTTGTAGAAATCTTTTCTTGGGGGTTCAGGAAATTTTCAATAATTTCTCGTTTTTTGAGGCTCTAGATTTTTTAGTATTTTTTTTTTCTAAAATCTAGACTTACTTTTTCAAGAATCCAAGAAATTTCCACTAATTTTTTCTCTAGGTTTCAAGATTTGGAAAGATTCAAGATTTTGGAAGCTCCAAAATTAAAAAAAAAAGATAAAACGTCGAAACTCGAGTCGTGCTGTGTTGTTTAGATTTATATAATTGTGCCTACACGTTATATAATATTTTTACAATAATTATTTGTGGTTAAAACAGTGAATTTTTCAATTCAGTGTAAAAAAAGATTCATTTAGAAATTTAGACTTCTTTTAAAAATTAAAAAAATTCTAATAATACCTTTTATGGTATGGATTACCACGTAGTAACGTTCGCAACCATTGTCTATATCAAAAAATTTACTGTCAATTTTCTTTTATTCAATTTTTTTTAAATTAAAGTTATTGAAAACCGCGAGGTGATCAGTAATTAAAGTTAATATACATCTGTAGGGTGGGTGGGTGGCATCTAACCCACCCTCCATAGCTCCCTTACGATAAAAGCTATCGAAAAAAATCTAAGAACAAAGTGGTGCATAATTACCGTCGCTATGTTTCAAAAATATTTCTAATCATCAGTGGCGTGCCGTACTCCAGTGGCGTACCAAACTTATGTTTTTTTAAATGGAATGCCCTATTTTTTATTGCAGATTTGGAAAGTGCTCGGAGAGTACTTATTTTTTTATCTAACATGTTGTACCCTTCACTTTAGCGGTTTCGCGGTTGCGCCCCATTTTTGAGATTTTTTTGAAGAGAAACTAATTGACGCCGGCCCCTAAATTTTGAATTGAGGTACAGGTTAAGACCTCGTATACCTTCACATAATTTTTTTTCGGGTAATTTATGGAAAAAAAAATAATTTTTAGTTGATCTTTGCATGTTGTCATTTTTTTCGAAAATTTCAAATGGCACCCCAAAAAAAAATTACGGCGTTGTACAGCCAAAACTCTAAATTTTTCATTAGTACAAAAAAATTACACATTGCATAACAAATTTTTATTTTTGCAATGTGTATTTTTTTTTGTACCAATGAAAAATTTAGAGTTTTCGTTTCGGTTTACTTCGTTTTTGCTACATTACTTACATCTAAATGAAATGAAAATTGCCTTATTTACTTTTTCCACTTGTAGACTGAAAGTTTTTAAATGACAGTAATCTTACAAGAGAACTGGATGATATAAGTGAAAGGCCCCAAAATGGTCCACAAAAAAAAAACCTCTTCTCTTCTCAACTATATAAGTTATAAGCATATCGAAGTCCATAGAACCTACAAATTAACAGTAAGAGTATAATAAAGATAGTTTTTAGATTTTTCAGCTGAATACACTTTCAAATATAAATTTTTTGTGCTTTCATTTTGTAAGAATACTATTCACTTTCAAATAACAGCATAAAAGATAAAGTAAAAATTCTGAAATCATTCAAACTTTCTTCTGATTCCATTGAAAATAACGACACCGTTGAAAAGAACGTTTTTGATCTTATTTATGTTTGATCTTCTAATTTTTTGAAATGTTGAACAACAGTACATGAATTTGTTTTAATACTAGGGTAATTTTTTCAGTTTAAATTTTATTATCAAAATCTTCCAATAACCTGATGATTTTGTTAAAACCCTTTATTCATTTATTTTATTAGAAGACTTTCATAAAACAATTAATTATCTGTTGATATCTACTTTTTGCTCCAAAAAATCTATAATTATTGAAAATGTTTTCTGTTCTAAAATTCCAATCCCATTATCAAACCCTGTTGATTCTAAACACTACCACGTAGTAACGGTCACCATAATCCTGTTGATTCTGCTCCTGGAAGAACTTCGATATAAACTTTTGTTATTTGTTTTCCATTTTAGAAATAGCCAAAAACAATGTGAGGTTTAATAAAGAGAAGTTTTGAAATGTTCAATAAAAACAGACATAATAAACAATTTCTATTTCAACTTAAAAAATTCTCAATACATTGTTTCTTCAAAAAATTTGGTGTTCTTATTACTTAAGCAAAATTAAATGGCATAAAATTTTAAAGAGAAATTTTAGTTTTTAAACTGTAGTTAAAGTATTATTATTATAAGTAACAATAAATAATTATGAGTGTTTTCGGCCTAATCACTAAGTATATAAGTTTCTTAATCCTACCCACTGCGCCGAAATTATTGTTTATTATTAACATTATATTAATACCTTTATTAATTTATTAACACTTTCGAAAGAGTATTTTTAAACTGTGAAAACTAAAACACTGTCAGTGATTGAAGTTACACTGTATTTGTAGGGTGGGTGGGTGGCCTCTATCCCACCCTCCAATCAATGAAACATCGCAAAAGTTTTGTTGAATTTATCATTACGTTCATACTTTTCAGACGTATACATTTACAACGCTCAAAATACGTTGATTAGTGTTTCTTAATTTTTAATCACGTTAGTGTAATTAATTTCGAAAATAATTCAAACAATCTCTGGTTTATGATGTAGTGATTGGAGGGTGGGATAGGCGCCACCCACCCACCCTACATATACAATGAAACTTTAATTACTGACAGTGTTTTAGTTTCCAGCATTATAAGAAAAAATGATGTTGATGGTGTTATAAACTTAAGCAGTATTCATGATTATATGTAAAGTTATATATAGGGTAGGTGGTGACTATCCTATCCTGCAATTATATTTTCTAAATTATTGATTTAATTTAATAATAAATTAAAATAAATCAGTTTTATAAATTTTTGAAAATTGAAACACTGTCAGTAATTGAAGTTTGATTGTATATGTTTGTTTGTTTGTTTATTAACGGTAAATACCATAGTACATACATAATACATAATATTAGAAAAATAACAATTTTAGATTTAGATTTTAGATTTTTAGACATTTTTGGTTTGTTTCTTTTGCCTTTAGTTGAAACAAAATGTTGAATTCTAGAGAAGCAATTACTAAAATTTACCTGAATTCGCCAAAAGAAGTCGAATTAAAAAACATTTAGAGTCTGAAAGAAAATCTTCGTAATTTATAAGAAAAGTTGAAAAAAATTTAATTTGGGGAAGCAGTTATTGTTTTAGAAAAAATTTTTTTAGAAAATCCTAATGCCTCAAAGAAAATCTTTGCAATTTAAAAGACGACTTTGAAAAAAATCTTGAACTCTGGAGAACCTTCGAGAAAATAATCTAGATTTCCAGAAGAAAATTCTAAAAATTTAAGAGCCTCAAAAAAACTCTTTGCGATTTAGAAGACAAGTTGAAAAAAAACATGAAATGTGGAGAAGGAATGACTAGAAATTTCCTGAACTCTCGAAAAAAAGTCTAGATTTTTAAAAACAAATTTTCTAAAAAAGCTTTCATTTAAATCTTTGCAATTTACTGGAAATTAACCGAATTCTACAAAAGAATCTACATTTCTAGAAAAAAAAATTCTAAAAAGTTTGCAATTTAAAAGACAGCTTAAAAAAATAATCTTGATATCTGGAGAAGAAATAATTGAAAAGAGTCTAGATTTCTAGGAACAGATTTTCTAGAAAAATCTATAGCCTCCAAATCTGAATAAAATTACTGGAAATTTCTGAACTCTCGAAAAAACGTCTAAAATTCTGAAAAAGATGTTTTTAAATTTTTAGCACTGATTTTTCCAGCATATTTTGTACTCCTTCTTAAATTGCACGAATTTTCTTTATGGTTTCTAAAATTTCTTCTCAGTTTTTCTTCCTAGTTCCTCGAGCTAATTTTTTAATTTCAAATTTTTACTTTTGCAACAATTTTTCTTTTAGGATTTTAAAATTTTCTTTCATAGTTTTAAAAATTTCTAAAACTAAATTGCGTAAAAATGTTTTCTATTTAGATTCTTAAATCTTCCAGATTTCTAGAAATTTCCACGATGGTTGATTTTTTGCTATATTCGTTTAGAGTTTAATATTTACGAGCAGTATATCTCTAGATTTCTAGAATTCACTAGTACATTTTTCTCTTCTTCTTTAATTTCGAGAAGTTACTTTAAGATATATAGATTCTTCAAATTTTACCTCTTAATGTACTAGCAACCCTTGCCTTGGTACTTAGAATTTTCTGGTATTCTATTCTTTTCAAATTTCATCTTTCATTTATTCAGGAATCTTCCAGTTTGTAGAATTTTCTAAAATAGTATTTTCCATTCTTCGAGAACCAATTTTTGTTCGAATTTTCCATGTATTTCCTTTATAAATTGCAAAAGTTTTGTTCGAGTGTTTATAATTTATTAGCAATTTATAAATTATCCATCAAGTTTTCTTTTAAAATTTGAAAACTTTCCAAGATTATTTCATCTAAATTGCGTTTTTAATTCATTACGGAAATTCTTTTCCAGATTTCTGAAATTTTTTTCGATCATTATTTCCTGCTTTATTATCTCTGAAATCAATTATGTCTAGTTTTTTCGAAATGTTCTACTTTCTGCTCTTTGAATTTTTCAAACTTTTTCTTTCAAATTTTTAGAATTTACAAACAATGTATCATTTAAATTTTAGAATTTTCTAGTATATTTTTCTCTTCGAGATTTTAGAAAAAAATTGTAAATTCTAAAAAAATCTAGGGTTTCAAAAAAAGAGAAATTACTGAAAATTTCCTGAACACTCAAGAAAAGATTTCTACAAACAAATTTTCTAAAAAGTTCTAGAGCCTTCAAGAAAATCTTTGCAATTTAGATGATAACCTTGAAATCTGAAGGAGAAATTTCTTTAAATTTCCTGTGCCCTTGGAAAAAAAGTCTAGTTTTCTAAATGAAAATTTTCTAAAAATATTAGAGCCTCCTAGACATTTAGAAGACCAGTTAAAAAATAACTTGAAATCGGGAAGAGAAATTACTAAAAATTCCTTAAAATTTCTCGAAAATAAGAAAAGATTCCTAGGGGAAAATTTTCTAAAAAATTCTAGACCCTCCAAGAAAAATTACGCAATTCAGAATTATCTAAATAATCTTACAGCCTCTAGTTGAAACAAAATCTTGAATTCTAGAGAAGCAATTACTGAAATTTACCTGAATTCTCGAAAAGAAGACGAATTAAAAAACATCTGAAAGAAAAACTTTAGAATTATAAGCAAAAAAAAAATAATTTGTGGAAGCAGTTATTGGCCATTTTCTAAACTCTAAACTTTAAAAAAAATCTAGAAAATCCTAATTCCTCAAAGAAAATCTTTGCAATTTAAAAGACGACTTTAAAAAAAATCTTGAACTCTGGAGAACCCTCGAGAAAATAATGTAGATTTCCAGAAGAAAATTCTAAAAATTCAAGAGCCTCAAAAAACTCTTGGTGATTTAGAAGACAAGTTGCAAAAAAAACATGAAATGTGAAGAAGATATTACTAGAAATTTCTTGATCTCTCGAAAAAAAGTCTAGATTTTTAAAAACAATTTCTAAAAAAGCCTTCATTTAAATCTTTGCAATTTACTTGAAATTTCCCGAATTCTACAAAAGAATCTACATTTCTAGAAAAAAAATTCTAAAAACTTCGCAATTTAAAAGACAGCTTAAAAAATAGGAGAAATCACTGAAAAGAGTCTAGATTTCTAAGAACAGATTTTCTAGAAAAATCTATAGCCTCCAAATCTGAATAAAAGTTACTGAAAATTTCTGAACTCTCGAAAAGAAGTCTAAAGTTCTGAAAAAGATTTTTTTAAATTTCTTAGCACTGAAGGAAATCTTGCTTGCAATTTATAAGACAATATTAAAATCTAGAAGAGAAATTACTGGAAACAGCCTCAAAAAAAATTCTATAAATATTGAAACGAACTGAAAAATTTAGAACTCCCGAATAAGACCTTGGAAATATGAAGAAAAAATTACTGTAAACTTCTAGAATCCTCCAAAAAAGCTCTAGAAATCTACAAGGAAAACTTGTGAAAAATTCTAGAATCCTCGAACAAAATTCTTTGGAAAGGAAGATGAAAAAAACTGAAAATATGGAGGAGGAATTCCTGAAACTTGAAATTTTGAAAAATATCCCAATATATTGTAAGCTTAAACAAAATCTTGGGAGAACTTTATGAATAATCTAGAACTCCTTGCTAAAAATTCTGGAAATATCTATTTATTTATTAGATAAGAAAAAGAAATTACTGTACACTTCTAGAATCCTCAAAAAATTTAAAATTAAGTCTTGTGAAAAACTCTAGAAACCTCAATATAAAAGAAAACTAAAAGTATGGATCATCTGAGAAAATTATAGAAATTTATAAGAAAATTTCCTAATAGAAAAAGTTGAACAAAATCTTGTATAGAAACCACGAAGTAATTTCTATAAATAAATATATATATAATGATTTTATAAAAAAAATTGAAACTCTTAAATAAAGTCTTTGCTAAACTTGTAAAAATTTCTAGATTTCTCGATGAAAATCATCATCATCACGCATGTTAAAAAATCAATTAAAATATTTATTTACAATATTTGAAATTTATTATGTTTTAAATATGCAAATTATAACAATATATTATTTGTTTCAGTTATCCAACATGGACTGAGCTGATTATCAGGACAAGGACAATGCATTACAGGTTAGTATGAATAATTTTAAACGTTATCTTCAATGTTAAGCCAAATATTTACAAATAGACCTTGTGTAATATAAGTATGTGTCTTATCATAAAACAATTTACAAGTTTAAATTTATATCTACCTACAAATTCCAGTGATATTAATAAAAGAAATCATTCGAATGCAAAAAGGAAATTCCTTAAATTCCATTTGAACGAGTCGATTCCCCGAACGTATTTTAAAATTGGCATTAATCGACTCGCCTGGATTGAAAATTCAGTAACCTTTAGGCGTTTGATGAAGATGTTTGTCCAATAACGTGAAAATTGTATGATTAGTGATATTTATCATCACAGTGTTACAGTGATACATTATAACACGAAAATTATAATTGTAAAAGTGTTTTTATTTATATAAATGTGCGCATTGTGATAATATTAAAGGATACTCCACGTGTTTATCTCTCGCTATATCTACATACATCAAAGGTATGGTATAAGTACTATAAGTAATTGTTAATCTTATTCAATTCAACTCAGAATATAATTGTCGTATTATTTTCTTTATTATAAGAATCATAAGGACGCAGTTTTGGTCTTTCTGTCCATGCCTCAAAATATATTATATTAGTTAATTAATAAAGCATTAAAAACCTGTCTTTACTCGGACATAAAGTAACCATTATCAATGTTTTAATTAATTAAGTTTATCTTCACGTAACTAACAAAAATCAAATTATTATATTAGATTTATGGTTCTACTTTTATTTAACTTGTTACTCAGAATTATTAGTATTGTACAGGATGGTACTGTTCTATAAATTTTTTGTATTTTATTTCAAGATAATACCATATTTTATTTTAATTTATTCAATATATTACCTGGAACAAATTCTTCGTACCTGTCTCTAGGACATAAAAAGCCATAGGATCGATACAAATACATTGGATGGCCCTATTAATAATGCACTTTGGGTATTTATGGGGCAATGAATAAAATAGTGGAAAATTATTACCCCGGCACGTATGGGTCGGTGAATTTATTTATTTTACGCCGCTTTTAATTTAATAGTGTGCCTATAAATTGTCGTATTTGTGAGGGTGTGACCGTTACAGATAAATAACACTAAAATAATTCAATTAGTGGACACGCTGATAAATTATTTTTAAATGTACACTAATAATTTTATTCCACCTAGGCAGTAATAAATTTTGTGTTAATAATAATGTTTGATGATAACAACATGTTTAAAACAATCACTAGATAAAAATTATTTACAAAATGTTTTCGTATTATTAAATTATTAAAAATTATTTGAGTGAATTCTTCTTAGGATTTGATTGTATATTTTTTTAGTTTATAAACTAAATCACTATTGTGAGGTTTCATTATAGTCCAATTAAAAATTTTCCGTCTTTCACTTAATCAGTTAGGAGAGATAATTTTAGTTTATAAATGTTTTGTTACTAATTTTGCTTCCATATTTTAATAATAATGATTGCTACTTTTAAATAATTTAAAAATTTAGGACTTCAGATTTCATTAAATAATATCTTCATTCAAAACACTACTAACCTACCAATAATAAATATTCCAGCGTACTCTTGACCTACCTCAAACGACTATACATTAACCTAGCGTAACCTTGACCTTTCTCAACGAACTGCTTGTTGTCCTAGGTTAAGAGTACGATGGATAATATGATGATATGAAGCATTTATGAAGAAGGAAACACGATTGCTTTGTTTTGCTAATTTATTTCAACATGAAATATTTATTTTACTTGTAGCATGTATTGGTTTTAGTGTGCACTAGTTTAATAAATAATAATTTGGGATAGGTCAGGTGTCCGCTAGGTCAATGTTAAGTTTATTGTGCTAAGTGAAGAAAACGCTCAGCCCAAGCAACTCTTTAATCCATATCATTAAACATTTGATCAAGGAAAAGTATATTAACTGAACTTCCTACAATATTTTATAAATTTTGACAGTACTATAGTTTAGATTTTTGCAGATCATTGTAAAGTATTGAATGAAGGTCGAAAGTATTGTGGAAACAAAATTGATAATAGAGTGTAAAATATTTTTTGTTTATTATACAATAAATCGTTGTATAAAATATGAAAAATATATTTTTTTTCACTTGATAGAAAACATTGCAATACTTAAGTTAGGTTTTTACAACAAGGAATATTAATTATAGTCATTAAATAAAATCATTTGTTATTAGAAACCTTATAAACGATGAATAATTTGTTCCAAATTGTTGGATAAGTTTATAGAATATAAATAAATTAATTATCAAAAAAACAAAATAAAGAGACAAATCAAAATTGTAAAAATCTCGAAAATACTCTGCTGAAAAAATAAATAATCATTGAAGAAAGTTTTAGAAATCTACAATAAAAATTGTTGAAAAAACTACAAGAAAACTATTATTGGAAAATTTTAGAAGTTGAAATTTTGGCATTGTTAAAAATTTCTATAAAAACATTCTTGCAAAATTCTAGAAATCTGGAAATTTTTAGAATCACAGATTTATGACAGAAATTATGACGATGGTGACAGATGACAGATGACAGTTGGAAACAAATAACAGATGATGACAGATGACATATTCTAAATTAATGGTAGCATATTGAAAATAGAAGATAACACATAGCAGATGACAGATGACTGGTGAGAGGTGGCAGGTGACATATGACAGAAGATAGATATCAGATGACAGATGACAGTTTATAAATGACAGGTGACAGATAATAGATCAGAGATAACAAATAACAGATGACAGATTACAGTTGGCAGGTGGCAAATAACCGAAGACAAATTACAGATGACAGACGAGAGGTAATAGATAACAAGTGACAAATGATAGATGACAGATGAAAAATAGCAGATGACAGCTGACAGTTGAAAGCTGATAAATGAAATATGGCAAATAAAAGACGACATATGACAGATGATGTAATAAATGTCAAAGGAAGACAATAAAAGATATATGATGGGTGACAGATGAAAAATAACAGCTTACTCATTATATATGAAAAAATAAAGGACGACAAATAGATAATAGATATTGTATGCTAAATGAAAGATAACAAATGACAGATTAAACATGACAAATGCCAGGTAACAAATAATAGATTTCATCTTATAAATGAATTGTAACATATGACAAATAAAAAAATTAACAGTTGATAGATGATTGGTGACAGGCGTAAAATAATAGATAACATATCTTAGATGATAGGTAACATATTACAAATATAATACAACAGAAGACAGATAGAATATGACAGATGACAGATGACAAATAACATATAATATACAATTGATGAATGGTAGGTAACATATGACAAATAAAAGGCAATAAATGACAGATAACAAATAACAGATGTAAAGTCATACATGAATGCAGAACAATTAAAAGACAACAGAAGCGAGATAAAATATAACATGTAACAGATGACATAGACGACTGGTAACATATAAAAACTAAAAAATTACAGACGACAGTTGACTGATAATATTTCACAAATAAAAGACTGGTAATATATAATGATAATAATAGGTAACATATGTCAAATAGAAAGCAAAAAGAGATAGATGAAAGATGCCAAATGACAGGTAACAAATAACAGATTACATTTCATAAATGATTGGTAACATTTGACAAATGAAAAATAATAGACGATAGATTACAGATGAAAGATGATAGACGGCCGATGACATATAACAATTTATAGATGACATACGACAAATAACAAATGCTAGGTGACAGATGACAGATGCTAGATGGCAGATAAAAACTGACAGATGATATAAGTTAGATGGCAGATAAAAAATGACATATTACAGGTGACAAATAACAGATATCATATCATAGATAAATGGTAACACATAAAAAATAAAAGAAGGACAGATAAAAGATGTCAGATGACAAATAACAGATAAAATGTCATAAATCAACAGTAAAATATGACAAATAACAAACGACTAATGACAGATAAAATTAGGCAAATGATAAATGACAAGGAAGGGCAATGACAAATAACAGGTAACATATTATAGACGAATGGGAGATAAAGGATGACAAATGCCAAGTAATAAAGAAACATATGCCAAATAGTAGACAACACAGCACAGATGAAAGATGACAAATGACGATCAATAAATACCAGACTACATTACATAGATAAATACAATAAAACAAATGGCAGATGAAGATGTCAAATAACAGATAAAAGATGATGCTAGATGACAGATGACAGATGAAAAATGATAAATTATAGATGAATGATAAGATATGTCAAATAATATACGACAGATGGCAGATAAAGGATGCCATTTGACAGGCGACAGATAACATATATCTCATAGATAAATGGTAACATATAACCAATAAAAGATAACTGAGGAGATTTAAAAGATGACAGATGACAAATAGAAGATAAAATAAGAACAATTAACTGTAGCATATGACAAATAACAGATGTCTAATGATAGATGAAAGTTGACAGATGACAGGTGACAAATAAGGAATAAAATATCATAGATGAATGTCAATATATGAGAAATATAGATGATAGAAAACATATTTTTTTATAAAAAAAATTAATTTTATATTATTATTTTAATGAAAGAAAGAGTTCTGAATAAAAAAATAAATAAATGATAGATGACAGATCAAAAGTACAGATAATATATTATAGATGAATGCTAACATATACAAAATAAAGGACGACAAATGGCAGATGGCAGATAAAAGATGACAAATGACAAGTAACAAATAACAGATAACATATTATAGACAATAGGAAACATATGCCAAATAGAAGACAACAAAACAGATGAACAAATTACATTTCATTGATAAAAGTTAACATATGAAATAAATAATAACAAATTACAGATAAAAATCAACAGAGGACATATGCTAGATGACAGATGAAAACCGACAGATTATAGATTAATGATAACATATGACAAATAATAGATGACAGATGGCGGATAAAAAATGACAGATGACAGGTAACAATAATCAAATAGAATATAACAGAAAAACGAATTAAAAATGAGAGATGAAAAATAACCGATAAAATAACATAAATCAACGGTGATATATTATCATACAATAAATGAAAAAAGAACACAATGAAAGATATACGATAGATGAGAGATGACAAATAATTGATGACATATTATAGATGAATAGTAACATATGATAAACAAAGGTCAACAAATGACAGATGACATAAAATATGAAAAAAAAATAACAACTAACAAAAAAACAAATAAATGACAACAGAAGACAGATAAAATATGACAGGTGACAGATGAAAAATAACAGATAGCACATCATTGATGAATGGTGTCATATGTCCGATGCTGCTTTCATGATTCTGTTGCCAGTAGAGGGCGTATGGCTTATTACGTCACGTTGACATTTTTGAATTCTATAGATGATAGATGACATATAATAAATGCTAGATGACAGATAATAATCGACATATGACATAAACTTTATGACAGATGAAATATGACAGATAACATATTGTAGATGAATGATAACATATTACAAATAAAAACGACAGATGACAGATGAAAGGTGACAAATAACAGATATGATATCATAGATAAATGGTAACATATAACATATAAAAGACAACAGATGACAGATTAAATATGATAGGTGACGGTTTTAAACTGAAATTTTTATTGTTAACATTTTATTCGCAAGTAATTCAACTGTCGTTGCCAATAAAATTCATGGATACCATTCGAGTATCGAAAATTCCCTCGATTTCGGTGGTACTACTTAAATCAGTTATTTTAATTAAACTTTTAATTTAATTTAATTGGGATTTTAATAACGTATAATTTATCGAAATTTTGATCTAATCGAGGCACTATTATGATTAATTAATTTATTGATAATTTCAACGTACAATAAAATTATAACCATATGGAAAGTACCCACAATTATCATTTTTTATTAAACTAACTTCAATGGAATTTTCGTCCATACATTATTTAACAAATTCCATTACGATATTAGTGGAAAAGCTTGTATTTTGCAAATCCGCTAAATATAGTGCACATGTTAATAATTCATAACGTGTACCCAGTAAATGTCTACATTCTAAATGAATGATGCATATGCTTTTATTCTGTTTTTTTTTTTCAATTTTAATGAGGATAAAATTTTTGCATTCCGACGTAAAACGTTTTCAAAATGTATGAATGTATTTCATGCAAATTTAATATACATTTCGACAGATGATAATAGGAATTCGAAACATTCCGCATTTAGATTTAATGCAATGGTCATTGTATTATGGATAAACAATACATAAACAACTGCAATTTAACATTATTAGCGTCTCGTGAAGTATATTTCTGTAATCGATTTAACTTACACGACAACTTTCTTTGTTTGCCAACAAAAGTTCACTAGGCTGTTTCTACTATTTCAAATGTCGTCTCCCATACGTTTTCATCTCGCAAACTATTATTAACAAATAAACGACACGGGTTACTCGATGAACTCGCGCGAATAGGAAAACTTTCTACGTCGCAACAAAGGTTGCAATAAATGGACTAATGGCGCATTACGCAACTTGGAAATAAATCATCTTAAGTGATTTTACACGTTAAATTACCACTTTCTCGCGCTCTTCAATTGCCACTCACTAATCCCAGCGCTTCGTGTCGGAAGCGGACCAGTTTTAGTCATCACCCTCCACCGCTTCGGTAAAAATCGACGAAACCGGTGTTTACCTTCACCGACTTTTTGCAGATTCCGCGGCTTCCGCGTTCATCTTCGCCTCGGAGAAGAAAGTTAACCTCCCACACACACACAAAAAAATTAGAATTAGTGAAAGTGGTCGTAAATGGGAAGATGTTTTAATTATGTGCACGTTTATAATTATTATTTATATACGATAATATACGACTTTCGGTTTTGCGTGTGATAAAAATAAATAAGCATCAATAACAGTGGTTACATAATAATGTCATGCATTAACGAGTGCAGTAACATTATTGTTTATTATTATTATTAAAACAAAGTTATTGTGTCTTATTTACAAATCACTCCAGAAAATAGATGTCACCTTAATGATCTCTCCATCTTAAATATATTCATGTTTATATTAATATCATAAATTTTTCATTACTATAATAAAATTGTTATAATTTATTCCGACTATAACGTAACTTTAATATGAAGTAAACTCTTTATTTTCTTTTATAACCTTTTTATCTCACGAATTATAAACTAGCTGGAACGTATCCATTAACCCTCACCGTTACTACGTGAAATTTTATATAACGAACATTCTATCCGACATGAATTATCATATAGAATAACTCGCGAAAATTCGTTACTGTTTTAAAAACTACATTTATTCCCGATGTAAAATATTTGTTCCACTATAAAGAATTTTTATTACAATTTTTATATAGCTTTTTCCAAAAATTTGCTGAAAGGCTAATTTAATTGAAATATTTGAAATTGTTTACATTTAAAATCAATATTGTTTGTTTTAGCATGAATTGTGTGGACATTTCGTATATAATTGGTTTAAAACATAGAGGTCTTCTACAATATTATATTGAAAAAAAACGGAAGGGTATTTATATTACGTAGAATTTTTTTTACCAGACGCGAATTTGCAAAATACATCGTTTGGCATTCAACGGTTACAAGTTTTAAATCCAGCGTTGAACGTCTCTCTATAATTTTAATTGAGTTAATGTTACACTGCATTGAAAAATTCACTATGTTTTAACCACAAATAATATTATTAGTGAATTTTTCAATTCAGTATTAGTATGGATTACCACGTAGTAACGGTCACAATAATTTTCTTTATTGAGTTAATGTTAGTAATTCCTTCGAAAATGATATTCGCTGATCGAAACATATGCAAGAAAAATAAATATAATTCTATCAAATATAACTAACTAAATATTTTCTAATTTAAAATTACCTAATGTTAATAGAATTCATTTTTTTTTCGAAAATATATTATATTCGCAAAATTATTTAAGAGTATTTATTAACTGTAGTTTTGGTTTACTTTCCCAAAAAATGAATCATTTATTTTATTAATATTGTATAAAGTAAATAAATATTATTATTATTATGTCAGAAAGTTTTGTTTTCAATTTTTTCTCTTTATAATTTTATAATTGATACTGGTAGAGCTACACTCTTGATGGAACGAGATATGTAAATTCAATGGGGTAAAACACCATTGAATTTACTTTATAATTTTGTTTAATTTCAACTATTTTTAAGATTTTAATTTTTTTTTAATTGTTTTTTTTACAAAAATTCAACTGATTTCAATTATTCATTTATGCCAAAAATTCAAGATTGAGGGAAAAGTTTTTTTAGAAATATCTCAACTCTTTAATTTAAATTTAATTTTTATACATAATTTCAACTTTCAAGTTGCGTTTTCAATTGTTTTTTTGCTAAAATTTCAAAGGTTAAAGGAAATTTTATTTTAGGAATATTCTCAACAGTTTTTGTTTAGCAATTATTTATATGCAAAATTTAAACTAATTCAAATTGTTTCAGTTATAATTTAATTGTTTTTAAAGAAATTTAAATATGATTTTTTAGCAGATTTATTTTTTTTGTAAATTAAATTTTAACTTTTGACATTTTTTTAAACAAATTTCACCATTTTGATAGAACTAATTTGTTTCTCGTTTCCAATTGTTTTTTTTTGTAACATTCTAAAGGTTAAAGAAAATATTTATATATTGTATAATATTCTCCATATTTTTTTTCGTTTTAACCCTTTTTTTGACAAAATTACAAATTTTTGATAAAATTCTAATTTTAATATTTCGTTTCAGTTTGGAAGATGGAGGAAAAAGGAAGGTTTTTAAAATGTTTTTTAAATTGAGTTTCTTTTCTTATTTTTTATGTTTTATTTATTTGCCATTATTCTTTGAGTCTAATAATTATTAAAAACTGTGTCATCTTTTTAATTTGTATTTATCATTCGACTATTTTTAGTTTTCACTGTTTTCACTAGTCATTTGTCATTTTTCAGTTGCTATTTTCCATTGATCAGTTGTCATTTTTCATTCATTCAATATATTAGTTTAATAATTGCGTAAGTTTGATTTGTATTTTAGTTTAAGAATAAATATGTAATTTAGTTTAACCTGAGCAAATAAATTACTTTATTATTATTATTATTATTATTATATTCATCATTTTTTAATTGTCAATTGTCATTTGTCATATGTTACCTGTCTTCCTCTTTAGAATATTTATTTCTATGTTTGTCATCTGTCATCTGCAAACTGTCTTAAGTCTTTTATGATTAAAGACAGTTGCTTTTATGTCGTTTTCCATTTATAATTTTTCATTAATCAATTGCTATTTTTAATTTGTCTTTTATTATTTATCAGCTAGCATTTGTTCTTTGTCATTTACTATTTGTCACTTGTGACTTATAATTTGTTAACTCTCATGAATCTTTCTTTAAAGAATTTGTTTCTGTGATTTCTTATTTTTCTTATATTGAATTGACGAGGTGGATACATGATGAAACTCCATAACAGATTGAAATAAAAGAACACAGTTGGGAGGGTTTCACATTTTTTTTAAAATTAGGTTTCCTGTTGGGCAATAAAGTGATTTATTATTATTATTATTATTATTTATTATTGAACACTGCTCAACAATAAATGTGAAACTCTCCCAGCTGTGTTGTTTTATTTCAATGTATTTTTCTTATAATTAGAAAAAACACGAAAATATTTCGTATTTTATTATTTTTCTTATGTTTAATTTGTCATTTACATTTATTTATATTTCACTTTACAAAATCCTGTTTATATTAGATATAAAAAAATATAAATTATACATTAATAATTATTCTTCTCTTATAATAAATATTAAAAACTGTGTCATTTCTCTGTTGTCATATATGTCATTTTTAAATTTTATGTATGTATGTTTATATGTATTTAGTTTTTACTGTTTTTCACTAATGATTTGTCATCAACAGTTGTCATTTTTCATTCGACATTTATCATTTATCACTTGTGATGTGTCATTTGTCATTCATATTTTGTTAATTGTCAATTGTCATTTGTCAGTGTTTATCTGTCTTCTCCTTTAAATTATTTATTTCCATGTTGGTCATCTTTTATTTTTAATGAAAACTTTAAAATATTTTTTTTTACATTTATTCCATTTCCGTTTTATAATTTTTCACGAATCAATTACTATTTTGAATTTGATGTTTATTATTTGCCAGTTGTCAATTTTTAACCTCTCACGTATTTAAACAAAAAATTATCTCTTGTTATTTGTGTCATTTGTAATTTCTATTTATCATTTGACTATTGTTAGTTTTTACTGTTTTTACCAGTCATTTGTCATTTTCATTTATCATTTGTCATTTGTGATATTTTATTTGTGATATGTCATTTGTCTTTGATTTTTTGCTTTTCTTTCTTAATTCTCATATTTAATATGCCATTATTCTTCAATTTTAATAAATAATAAAACGTTTATAAATTCTCTGTTGTTATTTGTGACATTTGTAAACTATATTTATTATTTGAGTATTGGTAATTTTTACTGTTTTCAGTAGTCATTTGTCATTCATCATTTTTTAATGTCATTTGTGATAAGTCATCTGTCATTTGTCTTTTGTAATTTTGTATTTGTCAGTTGTCATTTGCCATTTGTCATATGTATGTTATTGTATGAAATGGCCTCCGTTAATAAATAAATAAATTTGTCATTTGTCATTTGTCATTTGTCATTTGTCATTTGTCATTTGTCAATTGACATTTGTCATTTGTCATTTGTTATTTGTAATTTGTAGTTAAATTGTCATTTGTCATTTTTCATTTGTCATTTGTCATTTGTCATGTGTCATGTGTCATTTGTCATTTGTCATTTGTTATTTGTCATTTGTCATTTGTCATTTGTCATTTGTCATTTGTCAATTATCATTTGTAATCTGTCTTCTTCTTTTTAGTATTTATTTATTGGCCATTATATTTAAGAAGATTTGCCATTATAAAAGTACATTTTAGCAATTGTTTTTGTTTTTAGTTTGATTTGTTATTTGGCACTTCTTTTTATTTGTCATCAGTCGATTGCCATTTGTTATTTGTCATATGTTTTCTGCAAAGTATTTTAGCTTTCTATTGTTAATGAATGTAAAGGGACACTTTTTTCTCATCGCGTTCTGTTTCTCGTTGAGCATTTGTTCTGTGTAATTTATCACTTATGATTTGTCAATTTTCGTGTATTTTCTGAAAAGAATTCTTGTTTTTTCTGTGATTTTTATTATATTTAATAAATCATTATTCTTTCATAATAATTAAAAATTTAAAAACAGTATATTTGTCATGTATCTGTTCTTATTTATCATTAGTCTTTTGTTATTTGTCAGTTGTCAGTTGACATTTGTCATTTTTCATTTGCCATTTATCATTTGTCATTTGTCAATTGTCACATGTCATTAGTCATTTGTCGTTTTTCATTTGTCACTTGTCATTTGTCATTTGTCTTTGGCATGTGTCATTTTTCACTTCCCACTTGTCATTTGTCATTTGTCTTTGACATGTGTCATTTGTCATTCGTCATATTTATTTATTTATTAACGGGTAATACCATTGTACAATATTCATAGAAATGTAAAAATATAATAAAATTATACATTTAACATTTGGCATTTGACATTTGATATTTAAAGTTAATGTGTGATTTTTAAATTAACTATATAATATTTGACATTTGATATTAAACATTAAGCATTGATTTTTGACCATTCAAAATTTGAAATTTGACATTTGACTTTTGACATTTACAATTCAACATTATTTTTTGTGAGTTGATATTTGACATTTGTTATATCATATTTGACGTTTCGTGCTTGACATTGAACATTAGACACTTAAAATTCGACATTTGACATTTAACATTTGACATTTGATATTTAAAGTTTAATGTTTGATTTTAAATAATATTTGACAATTGATATTAGTTATATTGTATTGTATTATATTATCTAGTATCTAATCCAAACTGACGCAATTTTCATTTTGTATATTTGTATTTTACACCTTGAAAATAAAGATTATTATTATTATTATTATAAACGTTAAGCATTGATATTTGACCATTTGAAATTTGAAATTTGACCAATTGTTTTTTCATTGTTTTTTTGACATTTGTTATTTCATAATTGAATTTTGGTGTTTGACATTGAACATTAGACACTTAAAATTCGACATTTGACATTGAACATTTGACATCATCAAATTATTATTAAACATTGGATATTTTATAGGTGAAAATTGGAATAGGGGTAGTAACAATTTCACATTTAGAGGCATCGGCTCTGGACAATATCAATTAACAGTTGAAATGTGCCCTTTGATATGGAAAATTTACCGCATTAACATAGTTATTGTGCACTAAACTTTTGATTTAATACATATTTGGTTTTTGACATTTGACATTTGAAATTTGATATTTGACATTTTTATTTATTTATTTATTAACGGGTAATACCGTTGTACAATGTTCACAGGAGTGTAAAAATATAAAAATTCACAAGTAAATTTAAACGAGATAAATATAAATATAAAACAATTTACGGACAACACAATACAATAGACGGTTGACGTTTGGCATTTGACATCGGATATTTATTTATTTATTTAATTTATTGACGAGTAATATTATTTTACAATGTTCACAGGAATGTAAAAATGCCATACGTCATTTGTAATTTGTTATTTGTCATTTGAAGTAGTTACTTGTCATTTGTCACTTATTACTTATTATGTGACATGTATCACTTGTCAATAGTTAGAGGTTATTTGTTAATTCTCATTTATCACGTGTCTTGCTAAGAATTTTTTTTGACTTATGTTTTATTTTTTATGAACAGAATCTTATAATATTAATGTATACTTTACATCTGTTATTACTTTGATGATTATAAAAAAATCAATTACTAAGACCTGTGTAAAACATGTAAAATATCAATAGTACCAATAATCATTATATTATTAATAAATATTGATAAACAAGGGAATAAAAAGTGTCATATATTTTAAAACATTTAGGATTAAACGCATAAACTTCTTTTGTCATTTGTATCATTTGTGATTTGACATTCATCCTTAGTCATTTGTCGTTTGTCATTTATAATTTATCTTTTATCATTTTTAATGGAAGTTTTGAACTTAAAATTATATTTGCGTAAACTTAAAATCTCTTCAAAATATTTGTTAGTTTACTTCAGTTCCTTCTTATTTACTTTTTTCAAATATTTTTCCCTCTATTTTATTTGGACAAACATTAAATAGGTCTTAATAATCAATGGAATTCCCTGTGAGAATAACTTATGTATGAAATTCAATCAACTCCCAAATTTATATGAATAATTACGTTTAACATAACTTATCTTTATGTTATAATGTATTTTATGTGTACCTGTTCGTACATTTGCATAATTATAATATAATTAATACTTAGTAATCAACCCTTAGCCCCGTGGCGATATTAATTTATAGTTTGTAGGGCGTGAATTAATTACGTTTACCCAAATCGGCCGAATATTGTTGGGGTAATCTTTTGCATCCCTCACTTTACGATATAACAGTGCTGAATTGGAGATTGTGTGAATAATATTTGAATCGCTTATAGTGCATTATTACTAATATCAAAATATTTCAACTGTATAAAATTTATAATGATTGTAAGTTATTTTATATTGCATTATCTTCACGTAACTCACCAATCAATTGAATAAAATTTGTCTATCCTTTATATCTTTGTTTTTTTCATTTGTTAATTTTCAGAAATAATTAGCTTTAACATGAAGAATTATCATTTGTACACCAAAAATTAATTCATAACATCCTGCATGCACGGCATGGGGAAACACCTGATCATGCAAGCGTCGGAAATATAAATGTAAACGTACTTAGTATTCCTCTAATCCGGTCGAGAATTCTTGGCAATCATGTAAATCCGGCAAGTGCCAGGTGGATTGTTTGTATTCCAGCAATGTATAATTTATGATGATGACACAGTGAGTTAATAATAATAAGCTCGTGGTGTGTGCATGCTTTTTTGTATATACATTGCGGTATGTTTTTGTTTTGTTTTAATGAGAAAGCGAACGTGAAATATTGTTGAAAGACGGAAGTGCACTCGGGTTTCGCACCGGAAGAGATTGAGGCGATGCGATGGCACCGCTGCAATACCTCACCCCGAACAACTTTAATATTATGGGTGTTTGTTTACTAGTAAACAGATTGATGGATGTCTATAAAATTATATAGGTCTTAGTTTGATATTATTACTTGTGGTAGGACGAGAATACGATATATTAATATAAATTTAATTGTGGTAGGTACGAAATTAATATATCTCTTAATAAAAATAGTAATAATTGTTGCAATGAGGATTTCTTCTATTCGGCGTAAGATTATTATTTAGTATAGTGTTATTATATTTTTTCTGAAAGATTGTTAAGAAAATCAGAGTACCCAATTCTGAACCCTGAGGTATAACTGATGTTAAGAAGTAGGAATGATATCTAATAGTATTAAGAGTGATAAATTTAACTTGAATAATTTGTTATAATCAAAATTACTCAAATTGTGATAAAAATATGGTTTACTTTGCTTACAATACAATTAACACGATTTAACCTCCTATGGAAAAAATCCATTTTAACGAATAAATATTTAATTTTACGCTAGAGCGATCGCGCAATTATCCGCACATATTACAACTTGAACGACCAATTATAAAAATCCGTTTGACGCAGACCAGTGCTGAAAGAAAAAAAAAGAGGGAGGTGAATAATTAGACCGCCATTGCCGGCAGCGTAGACAACAATGCGTTTTTGAAATTCAAATTTAATTTCAATTAAAATTTGTTTCGAGTCCCACGTTTCACGTATAAACAAAGATCAATACCGGCGACTATATTTAACACGCCGCGTTGCAGTTCCGTTTATATTTTGTTTTCATAAATATTTCCCTTCAATTAAATCCGTTTCAATTCGACGCACCGAAATAGAGAACCGGGAGAATAATAATTTGGATTCAAATTCAATTACCGGAAAAATAATTGCATTAAGTGGTTCATTAATTAAACACCGGGATCGTGTAAATAGAAAATTCCTGACATAGGATTAAATGAAACAGTAGTGTAAAGAAATTAATACCAACTGTAAATTTTATTTTTCAAGTTTATTTAAGTTATACAAACATAGTTATCGTATAAAATGAATAACGAAATAACGGGTGTCCAACAATTATTGCAGTCCCGGGTGACGTTGGAATGAAAAATGTAGGTCGATTCTTACATGTTGCAAATAAATGAACTGACATTTTTAATGCACATTTAGGTTATGTTTGACAATTAACATGTCAGTTCATTTATTTGGCACATGAAAGAATCGACCTACGTTTTTGATTCTAACGCCACCCGGGACTGCAATAATTGTTGGACACCCGTTAGAAGCCTCTAACATATATACCATGTATTTCTTTAGTTTAAACAGTTTAGGTAACTAGATTTTATATGCGCAATAGAGACGGTTGATCAAATCGTTAAAGTTATTAAATTTTAGTTCAATATATCCGATTAAACTATTAATTTTAATTAGAAACCAATTAAACGTTTAAAAATATCAGTGCCGTCGTTCACCGCGATCCCCGCGTAATTAACAGAGTGCTAATAGGGCCTAATTGAAATTTCCCCAGAGCCTCGTAAAGCAAAATGAAATTTTTAAGCGGCAGTGGCCGGAGTTCGGGGCGGCAAAAAAGAACTCCTCCAATTAAAATTCCGTCCGTATCCGAGTCCGGACGTACCGGAAGCGCGCCGCCGTGTGTTTTGCCGAATTAATACGTAATCCTCGAGTTACGGGGGACTAAGAGGGAACGGGATAAATCACTTCTTCGTAATTAGTTATCTACCGTGCTTTTTACGTGCCACTCACGCGGGAAATGATTAGGGCAGATGGCCTATAAATCTGGGAGATGGGATTACCACGGCGGAACACAATACACGGATCGATTTACCCGGGGAATCCCCCCCTAGCAATTCGATCCATTTGTATCTTAGAATGAATTTTAACCTTTTTATATATATATATATATATATATATATATATATATATATATATATATTGTGTGAGGGTTTGAATTTGTGGACCGGACCGGACAAATATTTATACTGCTGCAGAGTATTGTTTAATTTTGATACTGTTTGTAGTGTTTACCACAACCAGCACCCGGACATTAGCTGTTTATAAAGGTCGAAATTTACTGTGTTATTACGTTTTACGACGGTAAACGCTAAATACGTTTCTGGGGCGATTGTTTGGATTGTTTTGTAACCATAAGTTTGTGTAGTTAAAATGTATTTCCGTTATTCCAGTTAAGTACTTACTTTCAGTAGGTTTACAAATTAAGTTATTTTTTAGTGAATAATAAGCTACAATATGCAGATATAGATAAAGGAGTTATTATTATTATTATTATTTTCATTAATGGTAAATCGACAGAACCTTCTTTCTGGTGAAGCAAACAACTTGACTTTACATTTATATATGTTTAGGTGCAGTCTATTGTCTAAGCGCCAATTGTTAATTAGATTCAATTGGTTTTGCAGGAAGTCGATTTTTATGGTTACATTTGTGAATATCTTCAAGTCGTCGGCGAAAAGAAGATTTGAACAAGTTAAGCTAAATGTTGAATTGACGAGACACATGGTGCAATTCCATTATATGGTATATAAGGTAAATAAAACACCAGGTTTGTAATTTGACATTAAAATCAGTGAAATTACAAACCTAGTGTTTTATTTAAGCTAAATAATTTCAAAAATAAAAAATTGTTATGTGGCCATTATCATACTTTTCCTAATAGTTTTGATGATGTTTTACTGAATGGAAAAGTAGGATAGAGGACACCCACCCACCCTACATATAAACTTTAATTCCTTATCGTCTCGCAGTTTCTAATAAAATTAATTACAAAACTTTTTGAATAAAAAAGGTAAAATTTTTGAATATGTAAATTAGTAAAAATTTTATGCATGATGTGTGGGCAAACTTTAATTCTAAATTATATAAGAGTAGCTATAGAAAGACATTTTAATTTAAACTTATATTTTGATTTTGTTTTATTTTTTTATTATATAAAGGTTTGATTATTTCTAGCGGCAAAATCATCAACCATTAGCAATTAAAGTTATCATGTATATGTAGGGTGGGTGGGTGGCCTCTATCCCACCCTCTAATTAGTAAAGCATAAGCCAGGGTTTTAATTAAAAGTTGTAAATATATATTAACACAAAATAATTGCAATTTTTAGAGATTTATTCATACAAATTTTCAAATAATGTTTGATGATGTTTTACTGATTATAGGGTGGAATAGAGGATTTTCAAAAGGTAATATTTTTGAGTGAGGAAATTAATAAAGTTTTTATGCATGATGGGTGGACAGACTTTAAATATAAATTAGATAGGATTATCTAAAGTAGGTCATTTATATTTAAACTTAAATTTGGATTTTGCTTTATTTTCATTTACACACAATGTTTTATTGTTTTATAAGCAGCAAAATCATCAACGGTTAGTATTTGAAGTTGTCATGTATATGTAGGGTTGGTGGGTGGTCTCTATCCCACTTTCCAATCAATAAAACATCATCGAAATCTTCCCATATCACTTCTAAATATCGAATGGCCGCAGATTAATCGTCTTTAACCAATACTTTTTAATCTGTTTCCGAATTTGAAATAAAACCTCAGCATGTTATTCGAGTGGGAAGAAAAATAGAAGACAGACCTAGGCCACTAAAGGTTATTTTCTCAGAACAAGAAACACCTCGTAAAATTTTAAAATCCCCAATGAATATTCCACTGGGAAATTTAAAAATGAAAGAAGATTTTACACCACACCAAAATAAAATTACTTTAAAAATTATTGCGAAATTTCAATGAACCCAAAAAAATGGAGAGGAAAATTTAGCAATTAAGCATATTAATAGAATTCCAAAAATAATTTCCCGAGCAAATGAAATGTACAAAAAAAATTATAATGCAGTGTTACTTTCTTGTGCTTTTACGGATATCCAGCAAGTTTTCATTCATATAAAATTGTCTAACGTGAACATTATTGTACATTCAGCCGAATTCTGGATACGCTGTATATGAAAATCATTATGCTTCAGTTGAAGAGTTACATGCAAATAATTGTGATGCCACAGTTATTATTTGTGGCGATTACCACCTGCCGGATACCAAATGGTCTAATGATGCATTTGGCATATCAGACGATAATGTTAATGAAAATTATTCTTCGCAAATAATTGCAGACTCTTTTGCGTTCTTTAATTTATTTCAATTAAATAATGTAACACTAAATTGAAAAATTCACTATGTTCTAACAAGAAATAATTATTATTTGTGGTTAAAACATAGTGAACTTTTCAATTTAGATTAAGTATGGATTACCACGTAGTAACGGTCGCAGCCAGGCTCATTATTAAATAATGTAAATTTCCTGACCTATGGAAAATTAGTTTTATCAGACCTTTGCACAAAAATGGTGACCGCAATGAAGCAATAAACTATAGGGAAGTGAGTTTGCAACTATCAATTCAAAAATGTTCGATTGTTAAATATCGAAACAACTTTTCAGTATGTATAAGTATATCATAATAAATAAGCAGCATGGGTTTTATGAAGGATGGTTAACTACTACAAAATTTGGTGACATTCTCATCGTACTTATCAAGCGCCTTTGAAAGTAATAATCAAGTTGAAGTTATATATACAGACTTTTAAAGGCACCAAAAAAATAATAAAAAATGGATTTTTCATCTAGCAAAGAAGACTGGTTTGCAAGTTTTATCACTGATAGGTTTTAGCATGTAAGATTTAGAGAATTTATTTCCAGCCCATTTTTGTCTCCTCTGGGTTTCCTCAGGGATCGCACTGTGCACCCATTTTATTCCTTTTATTCATCAATGATATGGCTAAATTTGGAAAAAAAATGTAGATTTTTATTATATACTGGTGACCTTATGTTGTTTAAATTCATATAATGAAGGAAATCGGTTACAAGATTCTTTAAAATATTTGAATGGAAAACGAATTGTTTGTCAATAATTCAAAATTCATATTACATTTTCTCGAAAACTTGCACCGCTAAAATTTACAATTACAATTAATAATGAAACTGAAACTGAAATAAAAGATCTTGGAGTATTGTTTGATAGTAAACAGCTTTAACAATCATGTTATAACACCAACAAATGGGACATTAGAGTTTCAGGATTTGATCATTGATTTTCCGATCAGGTTTAAATAAATACGTTGAAAATATTATACTTAAGTCTTTCAATTTGTTATTTAAATAATGAATATGGATTTTCAACACTTAAGTGCCTCAACAATCAATCAATTATACTTAGGTCTAGTCCGCTCGAAACTTGAGTATGCATCTACTGTTTGATCACCTTATTATGAAAATTGGTGCTATTGTAGAGAGAAGGTACAGAACAAATTCTTGCTAATCGTGGAATTTAAAATGGACATACCTTTTACTGCCATAAATTATGATCTAATATTGCACAACTTTTAGTCACCTACATTGACATCTCGTAAATTACTTAATGACATGTTATTTTTATATACACTTATTAATGGAGAAATAATTTGTACAGAACTGTCAATGCTCAATTTTTATTTTAAAACTGTGGGATGTATTATATGAATTATATTTACTCAGACATCAGACATTGACAAAAAATTATTTTATGAATAATACTATGTACAGAGTCCAAACAACTGCTAATATTCTTATCGATAATAATACCTTGTGCCGATTTCATTCTTCCTTAGATGTATTTAAAAGATGTTTACGTTCAATCATTACAAATACGAGTATACCCATTCATTGATTAATATTGTCACGATCAGTAATATATAGATAAATGAGGTATTTTAGTTTTTAAGCTGTTATGCACTTTTGTGTATTATTTCATATGGAGTCGTCTCTTATTTATTATATTCTTGTATATGAAAAAGGATTTATCCCGTAAATAAATTATTATTACTTTCAAGGATATGCGTTAAGTGGAAAATCATTATGAATAATTGAATTTGGCCTATTATTCCTCCAATAGTGTTGATAGACAGTTTAATAGTTAATAAAATTTTTGCTCATCGTGTATAATATTGGTTTTGTGAGTATTCCAAATTGAACCCACGTATTATAATTGTTTCTTTCCACCTAAATGGCTTATGTTGGTAAGATAAAACTGCAAATAGATTCCCAAAACAAACACTGCGTTTACGAGATCTTTAACGATTACGATGGTCGTCTTTTCGTCAAGGATAGTGGACAACGATTCAAGCTTTTCAAACCTTTGATTAAAATCTCACGTGTCCACAAAAATCAAACGAATTTTATATAAAACACGCTACACATTTCTTAATAGATTATTTTACGCTGATTTACATCCCTTTCAAAAAATAGTTTAATTTTTATAAAGCTGAAACCTAGAAAAACTTTTAGGATCAGAGCTGTAGGGCATCGCTCAATGATGGTCGTTTCGAATGCTAATATTTCCACCCATTTAAATGCAAAATTCTAGTAATGATAGTAAGCAGTAAGCAATGATTCGAATGAGACTAAATACTATTTAATTAGCAGCGCGTATTTGCAGTAAATCACCTAATTTTATATTGGAAATTTTATATCGTTGATGTGATTAATCTTCTGCTTAAAGTATTCTTCTAAGCTTTCTTCAATTCTTTTCCAATAATAGTTTCGTTAAATATTCGAGAGGATTAACTGGATCTGAGAGTGTTTAGCTGATCTTCTATTTTCTGCGTTCATCGTGAAATGCTACTTATGTACGTTGCATCTCTTCTTTCAAACCACTTGTGAATATTGTTGCTCTCCTTGCGTATCATACGGTCACATTATGTAGGCCCCTGATTGGGCTTATTATACACCCCTAGTGCTGGGATATTCAATGCCTATCACTTTGATAAAGTTGACGATTTTTCTGGAAAAACAGATTCCAAGTCGGTCGATTTTGGCAATGATGAAGATCCTGCTGCGGATGATGCAGAATCTTTATCATGGCCAAAATTGGCCGACTTGGTAGGCCTGTTTTCCAGCAAAGTACTTAACTTAATCCCTTAATGTTGCCAAAGTGGGACAATAGCACAGGGTGTTCTCCGCCAACTCCGCTTCCTAATTGCAGCGTCCGCAGTTGGGATCATCAGCGACTTCTAATATATTGAGGTGTATTTAACTGAAAGTTTCCAGATAGGATATCAGTCAGAAATTTTAATAAGTTTGACCAGAACAGATTAACACAATAATGAGAAACTTTAGCGCTGGGACTTCGTATTCGTTTCTAAAATGAGTACAAGTGAATACGTTCTTCCACCTTTCTTTACGTGCTACTAGAGTCATCCCTTGCAATATATTCGAAAGATTACTTTTAAACAGAGGTTTGTAAAGAAGAAAATCGCGTTTAAGTGTGTCTTGATCAAGATCAGGATAATTCTGTTATCTCCAGTATGGCAAAGCATTCATTTTCCAGTCTTGATGAGACCTTGAGATGTGTTAAGATAGCAAGACTGGTTTTGTTGTCTGTGTGGATGCAAATTTTTTTCTCTTTTTTATCTCCAGTTCAGTTATATTTAGGGCACTAATAAATATCCCTTTGAGTATAACCTAGATGATCGTAGAGTGTTCTTCCATGGGTATTTTTAGTTTCAGATTCAGATCAGCACAATATATGCATTTGATGGTCTCTTGATTTTTGCTCTATCCGTGAATATGATGAATATGGGTATAGTGGAGTCTGGAGCGTCAGAATTTTGTGACGTGTAGTATCTTTCGAAAATATATATTGGAGTCCAGATACATCCCTAGAAGAGCATTCGCCTGAGTCGCTCTTCCAAGGATATCCCCATGCTTAGTCCGGTCTGTCTTTGGATACCACAGTCCGTTGTCTCTTAGTCTGTGCTGCGCGAAAACAATACTTCCCCTATATATACTATACAGGAAACGTAATAAGTAATATAAGCGTATACAAACCATTAATGGAGGAGCGAAGTAATTATTTTTTTTTTAGAGTTTCGGTGGAGGCGCCGGGATATAAAAATATTTTCCAGGGGAATGAAAATGCGATTACTTTAAATTATTATTGCTTTAATAACACGTATTAAACTTGCTGTGAGAGCAAAATTTATTGCAATAAAATATTTTTATGGGAGAACGAACACAATTTTTGATATTTTTAAAATGATCAATAAAGTCGTTATTAATTACTAAGAACGGCTTTTATTCACTAACAGCAGGCAAATACAGAAATCAAACCTAAATACAATTGAAACAAAGTGTAGTATTATTCCACCAACCAGGTAGACTAAAGTAAGAAAGGCAAAAGTGGAAGAGAATGTGCAGGACATGTTAAGTAACGTCTCTGTTTGAAAAAGACTATTTGTTATACTTATACAACACTTCAGGTATTTTTTACTTAAAAATTTTCTCAAATAAAGATTAAAGGTATGTGATATATAAAAAAGGTATTTACAATAATTTATATAATAATGTATCACAAAGTAGAAGTATTGCTTTTGGGCAATGTTCTCAACTGCTGATCCTGATTATTTTAACTGATGAAGAGAATTTTACAAGTAATGCAATCATTATTATTACAACAATGCGTAGGCTGAAAAATTTTACAACTTTTTTCCTTTTCAACATAAGCTTTCATTGAACGATTAATTTGGAATTGTGGATGATTGGCTAGTTGTAAAAGTATTTCTACCAGGAATACTTACTGATGTAGGGCATCAAACTTCGCAAATCTCAGTTTTTAGAGGATGTACAATTGACAACAAAAAAAACAATGTAGTTAATGCACGATGATGTACCAGCACATATTAGTGTGGTTGCTCGTGAGTTTAAAACAGTAACATACGGAAATCGATGCTTGATTCCTGGAATTAAACACTGGATTATTCCTTTTACGACTATTCGTTAAAGACTAAGAGGTTTACTTCCCACGTTTGGATGTTATGGTGTGGTTACCTTAAGGAATTATTCTACCTCTTTGAATTTGTGTAAAAATAACTCGAGGTTGGGTTAAGCCCTGACGTTGCTCGAGTTACTCGCAAGATTTTAACTTCCATTGTCCTTACAAGCGCCTCCTGATCTTGTTTCTGCCAGAGCTGGAAGTGCCTCCAGCAGGCGTTCCACATGGAAGACGTTGCCCAGGTAACACCTCTTGGAGGTAACCCTCGATCCTCCCCTGCCGAAGCACTATGTCCTCAGAAGATTAGGAATCGACACGCCGCAGAGTTCCGAACTCGACTCGTCACTGACCACGACTCGTGCTTATAACTCGTTAAATCCAAAAGTACGGATAATGGTGAGTCGTGCATCGCTTGGAGGTTATTAGTACGATGTTTGCCGAAACCTAAGATTGTGTCGAGGACCGTAGTCCATGAATCTGTGGTAAATCTCTATTGACAATCTCGTGTTGTCAATAGTGATGACCTTCATCACCAGATACTATAGGAACTACTGTAATCGAGGTAGCTCAGAAACGCTCTTTCAGTTGTGGCAGCAGGACTTGGTACTTGTTTACCTTTTCGAGGTAACTGCGATGTCGACCATAAATATTCGTTCTTGGTTTTGTATCAGCAAGTCCGGTTTAGGAATATATCCAGAAAACGCCAGATGATAAAGCTGAATACCCTAAGAAATTCCGGTCGTTCGTTAAAAGACTTCCTGGATCCTTGAAAATTAATGGTGTGGGTTTATTTATCTCAGAATATACTGTTCAAGGTTTTAACCTTCAATTTAGTGAGACAGTAAATAAAATTATAATGCAAGAACGAAAAATATAAGATCCAAAAAAAAATAGAAGATAAAAATCAGGAAGGCAAAGAAATAAATAAAAATCAGTTTATACTGATAATATGAACATAAAAACAGTTAGAAGACAAGGCAGACACAAACAGAGAAAACATTCAAAGCCAGAAGATAATATAGTACAGCTAACAAAAGAAAAAGAAAAACAGAAACAGAAAAGTGTCCGGAAATACAAATTAGAAAAAAATAAATAACACAGATATAAAAGGTATATTAAAAGATATCTAAAAACTAGAAGACAGTATATGAGAAACAGAAAAAAAATGTTGTAATCTTAAAATTGTTAAATTACAAATTTTTGTTTCTGTAGAAGACAGCTAAAATAGAAATCAGAAGAGATCTAACACAAGAAGACTTTTGATCAGATGTCAAGTTGGACGGAACACAAGAGATTTTTAAAAGATAGAAACAGACAAATTCATAAATATAGGCATAAACAGTCAAAGATAGAAAACAGAAAAATGAGAAAAGTAATAAAAAATACGAAAACATTTCGTGAATCTACAACAGTGAGTCTTTCTAAGACTACAAAACAAATTAATTTGTTTTCTACAAAAAGAGAAAAGATCTCAAATTAGTCAGATACAAGACAAAAGACATCCAACAAACAAAATACTAAAGAAAAGACAAAAACACAAATTTAGGCAGATAATCAAATAAACGAAAAAATGGGTTAAATGAAAATAATTTTTGAGTTTTTATATCACTATTTATTGTATAATATACACAAACAAAGTTTACAATATATTATCAATTTTGAGACAACTATAGTTTCGACCTTTGCAGGTCATTATTAAGTATAAGAAAAAAATATATAAAAACGGAATAACACATACATAGGAAAAAACAGAGGGCTTACAAAAACTAACAAAGCAAATAAGCAAAAAAGCAGATAGACATAAACAAATAAAAACCAGTAGATATTACAGAACATAAACAAAAGCAAACAAACCCAAAACAAAGAGCAAACAGGATACTAGAAATATGAATAAAACAAAATACAGCCAACAAACAGAGGTAATGAAAAGGTAGATTAAAAACCAGCAAACGGACTAATCAATAGTAGATAAATAAAAACAAAAGAAGACAAAATGATATAAAAAAAGAATTTCTTATTTTTAACAGAAGACAAGAGATCTAAAATATAGAAATATAGAGAAAAGCAAATATAACAAAACAAAAACAAAAAATAAGTTTTTTTTTTTTAAATTCTAGAGTAATGTGTGAAAAGAAGAAATTTAAAAATCCAAATTATAAACGTAATTATGAAAATAAACTAATAAATGTCATCTGTCTTTGTCATGTTATCTGTCATCTGATCATCTGATGAACTGTGAACTCCGCCTTCAGGATCTATGCTCAAAATTTCAAAGTGATTTAATATTTATGTATGTATTTATGTGTTATTTTTTTAAATAGATCTTGTAAAGTAAATAAATAAATAAATAGCTGGTTATCTGATCATTTGGTAATCTGATTACCTGGTTATTTGATCGTCTGGTCATCTAGTCATCTGGGCGTCTGGTCATCTGGTCATATGGTCATCTGGTTATCTATTTGATTATTTGGTTATTTGGTCATCTGGCTATCAGGTCCCTTGTCTTCTAGTCATCTAGTCATCTAGTCATCTGGTCATTTGGTGATATGATCATCTAATCATTTGGTTATTTGGCCAACTAGTCATCTGGTCATCTAGTCATAAGTTCTTCTGGTAATCTGGTCATATGGGCATCTGTTCATTTAGTTATCTGATCATCCAGCTATTTAGCTATCTGTTATTTGTGAAAAAAACAGAAGAAGTTATAAAATCTTGAAAATTATGAACTATAAAAATGAAAAGATTTTTTTTATAGTCCAGAAAAACTTAAATTTAATTATTGTCATCTGTCTTTGTCATGTCATTTGTTATTTGGTTATTTGGTCATGTGGTAATTTGATTATCTGGTTATTTGGTCATCTAACCATCTGGTCGCCTTGTCATCTGGTCATCTAATCATCTAGATATTTGATCATCTGTTCAGCTGGTTATTTAGTCACCTAGTACCTGTTCACCTTGTCATCTGGTCATCTGTTCATCTATCGGGTCGTCTGTCATCTAGTTATCTGGCTCCTAGTCATCTGTCATGGTCATACGATTGTCTAGTTAAGGCAAATAAAAATTAAAGGTAGATTGCAGAAAATATGAAGAGACAAAAAACTGAAAAGAACACAAAAACAGATACAAAAAAAAGATTACAAAAACTAGGAAGCGAAAACAAAAGGCAGGTAAAAACAGACTTCTTGTCATTTTCATGTTATTATTTCTTAATTTTTTAAAGCCCTTTATTTTAGGATTTTTATTTCTAAATTATTCGTACTCTTTTCGAGGGTGTAAGAATTTCTACCTGTTTGTTCAAAACTAAGAAATTTCGAAAAATTTCCGCTATGATAAGTTCCCTAAACCAGTTTCATACTTTAAATAATTTCCCAGTAATCTTATCTTAATTCCCATTTTCCAGTTTTCTAAATATTTATAAGCAATTACCCTTCGTACTTATTCGTTTTTGTCCTTTTTTACTTGAAGAACGTATTTAAATATAAACTCCACCCGTGGTTCTTTAATCCAAAATTCTATGTATGTTTGTAAATTATAAATATGATTTCTGTTTTCTCCAAGTGTGAAGAAAGAACAGGAATGTTTGATGCAAGGTATTAAAGAAAATTTTAAAGATGCATGTAACGATCATCGACTTCTGTAAAGGTAACCGTAGTGTCTATGAAAGAGGGTTGTTCCAACTTAGATTGCCCAGATACTTGCTAATTTGAAAACCTGAGGCTACAAGCCGTTCTGAAGGTGAAACTGAAGTTTCAATTTCTCAAAGGGATAAAATAGAAAAGCCAATAATTAGTATTTAAATCATGTAAAACTACAAAATACTGCTTGCGCAGTTGAGAATGTTTGTGGATATTATTTATTGATTTAAATTATGTACAAAATACTGCTTGCGCAGTGACGAACTGTACGAGCAGTATTTTCTAGAGAATTTACATCAATAAGATACTTGTTGATCAGACATTAATCACTGCGAAGGCAGTATTTTATATATGATTTATATGAAATTTAGTTTGCATGGTATTATGCCGATGTCCAATTAAAAAAAAAAGTACAAAAATATGTAGACGAAACTGTAGTGTCTATAGAAGTGGCTTGTTAAAACTTTACCTAGATTACCTAGATACTTGCTGATATGAAAACTTGAGGCTACAAACCGATCTAACTTTGGACTAAATTTTTAATTTCTTGAGAAGATCAAATAAGTTAACCATTAATAATTATTTTAATCACGTAAATCAACAAAATACTGCTTGCGCAGTTATGGATGTTTGCGGATGATATATATTGACTTAAATTATCTACAAAATACTGCTTGCGCAGTGATGAATTTCCGTATATAAAAATTACTGCGCAGGCAGTATTTTCTAGATGATTTACATCAATAAGATATTTGTGGATAAGACATTAATCACTGCGCAAGCAGTATTTTTTAGATGGTTTATCATCAATACGAAAATCCTGGCTTATGTTAAATTAACTGGAGGGTGGGTTAGAGGCTACCCATCCACCCAACATAGCTAAAGACTGTGGGTGATTTTTTATACTCATACTCATACTTTGTTAGTTTATTTTTCTACAAACTTAAACACGATCAGTACCTGATGTAGCAATGCATATGTATGGTGGGTGGAAGTACTACCCACAATCCAATTTGTATAAGACGCTGCAGGGTTTGAATTAAATTTATACAGAAAACTCCTTTTTTCTGTTGAATTCTTCGTTTTTAATGATCCTCTATAAAAAGGTATTAATTTGGTAAATTGAAAGTTAAATATTGCTTATTGTATTATTATCTTTGTCAAGGCTGTATTGGCTCATTTCAATGAATATCACAAAAGGCGTCGGATAGTTGAGGTGTCTACCATCACATAATTAAAGCACAAATTGTAAAAGTTATAATTTATGTTTTATTTTTCGACTTTTTAATTTGAAAAACCATTGCTTATGTTAAATTAATTGGAGGGTGGGTTAGAGGCCACAAACCCATCCTACATATATAGCTCTAATTCTAGGTAAAGACTTTGGTTGATATATTTCTTACATATCTTCCTCCAAATTGTCGGATTTTTTGGGGGTTATAGAATTTTCTAACAATTTTTCTTTATAATTTCTAAACTTTTCCTAATTTTAACGTACTTTTTTTTCAATACAAGTATTTTTTCGCTTTCTTGTTTATTTTTATGAAGATTTTTAGTAATTTTTGTTTTATTTTATCAGAATTTTCCAACAATTTCTCTTTAAAATTTCATATTTTTTTTTGAGGGATTCTTATTTGTTTCAGAAATTTGTCTTCTATATTTCTAAAAATAACATATAATTTTTTGGTTCATTTTTCGGAAATATCAAATTGAAAGGTTCCAGCATTTTTCGCCAAAAAAGTTTCGAAAATTTTTCTGCAATTTCTCTTTAAAATTCTTTGTAAATTAGATGGGATTCCTATTTGATTCTCTTTGAAAATCATTTATTTATATCTAGATTTATTTTATGCTAAAAATAGATCCCACCGGGATGGGCCTATAATTCTCCGCCGTACATTTATGAACTGGGTTTCTCAAATCAGAAAATTGGATGCTGATTTTCACAAAAAAAATCGTATTGAGCGATGAGGCCAATTTTTCTTTGAATGCGAATGTAAATTATCAAAATTGTCTCATCTGGGGTAGTAATATCCGCATGCTATTTATGAGAAACTAATGCATCCAGAAAACACACTATTTGGTGTTCACAGTTTATAGATGTAAGTTGTCAACTCTCAATTATTTTGAAATGACAATTGAGAGTTTACACATAATAATTGACATTTATGTTTTATCAACTGACTGGGCACATACAGCTTGATAGTGAGCTGAAGGAATCAATGATCGGTACTTTTTTGGAGGACGAAGCCAGTAGTGATGTTACAGACAATTGTGTACGATATCGGGAGAAGTTCTTTGATAATGGCAAGGAATTGTCCATATGTCAAGAAATTGATAAATTAATTATGCAACCAAACAATTCTTTATTTAAAAATCCAGCTTGTAACTTTTTCTTCCATGAAATCAATGATTTGAACTTAAATGATATGGGTTTTCAACAAGATGGAGCCGCATGTCTTGCAGCACGTGAAACAGCGTCTTTATTTCAAACATCCTTTTCATATTATCTTTCAAAAAGCCGCCATCGATTATTTTTTTATATTAACACCAAAATTTGCATCGTTGCACAAAAATTGTGGTTTAGATGTAAAATTGGTATGTGCTGGTATGAAACCAATCAACATCACCCGAAATTTTTAACCCCTATCAACTATTTACGCCCACCGGACGGTTTTTCCACGACCTCTTCACAATAAATAGTGCACGCCATTCACCACCCACCCTCCAAATTTCCTCCGGGCTGGTCTGTCAATCGGGATCAAAAAGGGTCGAATTTATCGCGCACCTCTTCTCGCTTATTCGACCTTTTGCCAACACCACCGGCACAATGCGGTGGCTTTAATCCCGCACCACCCAACAACCCTGTGCGTAAATATTAAATTAAAGTCCGATACTCTGTTCAGTATTTATAATCGCAACACTAATCGACGACCTTATCTAATCCACCATAAGTGTATTACTCGAAAGAGAACGAACTTAATTAAAAAGAGGGGAGTTAAATAATTGTTTTATTGCGCTGAGCGTACGTTTTCGAACGCTGCAACTTCCCATAATCAATAGCATTAAGTTGTCCAGGGTAGTTTAATAGGATTGGTGTTAAATAAAAGTAACTAACTACGGATAAAAAGGATATTAATTGTTTTCCTTTTATAAAAAGGTTTTATTTGAAATATAGGAAATTATTATTAACAATAATTGATCTATCAATAAGCACACCTGAAAACGGCAGTTAGAACATATTGAATTATTCAATTTTCAATTCAGTTAAAGGAGGAATTATTAGAAATTTTTAAAAATTTTGAAAAAATTTCTTTTTTAAAAACTTTAGACCTTCCAATAAAATCTTCACAATTTAGAAAGCTGGTTGAATTAAAAAATCTTGAAACCTAGAGAAGAAATTAGTGGAAATTTCTTGAATTCTTGAAAAAGTGAGTCTAGAACAATAATTCCTAAAAATCTAGAAATTACTGAAAATTTCCTGAACCCTCAAGAAAAATCTTGATTTCTACAAACAAATTTTCTAGAGCCTCCAAGAATTTTTTTTGTAATTTAGAAGATAAGAAGATAACCTTGAAATCTGGAGGAGAAATCTGGAAATTTCCTGAACCCCTGGGGTTCGGCGAGGGTCAACCACCTGACGTCATCGTGACTGAATCAACAGATTATTTCTTCTTAATGTTTTGTTCTTTGTTTGTAATGTTTTGTTCTATAAATGTTTTGTTTATTTTGTGAACCAATAAATATATACCTATGTTTTGAATATGAAAAATTATATTTTATTTTTCCAATTAAAAGGGGTTAGGTGAATGCTCATATGAAACTGATGGCGTTCGGTACCTCCAGCAAGGTTAAGAACCACTGCTCTAGTTGAAACAAAATGTTGAATTCTAGTGAAGCAATTACTGAAATTTACCTGAATTCTCGAAAAGCAGACGAATTAAAAAACATTTACAGCTTGAAAAAAATCTTCGCAATTTATAAGAAAAGTTGAAAAAAAGAAGAAGAAGTTATTGGCCATTTTCTAACTCTAAACTTTTAGAATTTTTTTTTTAGAAAATATTAGGCATTCAAAGAAGGCAAAGGCAATTTAACAGACGACTTCAAAAAACTCTTGAACTCTAGAGAATAAATTCCTAGAAATTTCCTGAAGCCTCGAGAAAATAATCTAGATTTCTAGAAAAAAAAAATTGTAAAAATTCTAGAGCCTCAAAGAAAATCTTTGCGATTTAGAAGACAAGTTGAAAAAAACCTTGAAATGTGGAGAAGAAATTACTAGACATTTTTTCTCTCTGAAAAAATAGTCTAGATTTTTAAAAATAAATTTACTAAAAAAGCCTACATTTAAATTTCCTGAATTTCTAAAAAATGTTTTTTTTAATTTAAACGACAGCTGAAAAAAAAATAATCTTGATATCTGGAGAAGAATTGACTGAAAAGAGACTAGATTTCTAGGAACAGATTTTCTAGAAAAATCTATAGCCTCCAAATCTGAAATTCTGGAAAAGATTTTTCTTTTAATTTTTGAGCAGAAGAAGAGAAATTACTGGAAACAGCCTCAAAGAAAATTCTATAAATATTGAAACGAACTTTCTAAAAAACTCCCGAATAAGACCTTTGCTAAAAATTCTGGAAACATGAAGAAGAAATGACTCTAAACTTTTAGAATACTCGAAAAACGTTCTAGAATTTTATAAGGAAAACTTGTCTAAAAGTCTAGAATCGTCGATGAAAATTCTTTGGAAAGGAAAAAAACTGAAACTGCTAGTAAGTTTTAGAAATTTAGAAAAAAAATCCTAATAAATTATAAAGTTAAACAACTTTCTGAAAAATCTAGAACTCTCGAATAAAATATTTGCTAAAAATTCTGGATATATACTGGTTCTTATAATACATTAAATAAGTTAATGGCTGATTGTTTTGACAAATTTAAAATTGAAATGACTCGATTTATTAGTAACTCATTAACGATACTGGAAAAAAGAATTGAGAAAATCGAAAATTTGAGTTCCATTAGTTCATCGCGTACAAGTTTTAATGAAGAGGACTTATTCGAAGAACTTGAAGAACGTTTCCGTAGAGCAAATAATGTAATAGTGATAAACGTGACTGAATTCATAGGATCTACAAACGAGAGGCAGATGCAGGATAAGCTAATTGTGCAGGAATTACTTGGACCGGAAATTTTATTCGAACCAGAAAAAATAATCAGAATTGGCAAGTACTCTAAAAATTTGTTTCAAAGAAAAATTCGCGCATTATAAAATCTACATAAAATCTACATGCTAAGTTTAAAGCCTCGGGCAGATTTGAGGATTATGATGAGTTTAAAATTCTAAGAGCTCAATGTGCAAATTTAAGTAAATCCCTCTATGATAAATATATAAACAATGTGGAATTGAATGTCAAACGTAATCCTAAGGTTTTTTGGAAATATGTTAATGATTGCAGCAGGATACGTGGGTTTCCTAAACAAATGTGTTACAATGGTATTGTTAGTAATAATGGATACGAGTGATAAGAAAACGAAAATACTGTACACTTCTAGAATCCTCAAAAAAAATTTTATAAATCTAAAATGAAGTCTTGTGAAAAATTCTAGATACCTCAATGTAAAAAAAAACTAAAAGTATGGATTATCTGAGAAAATTATAGAAAAAGTTGAGCAAAATATTGTTCAAAAACCACGAAGAAATTTCTATAAATTCTCGATGAAAATTCTTTGGAAAGGAAGTTGCAATAAAAACTGAAAGTGTGGAGGAGAAATTAATGTAATTTCAAGAATTTTTAAAGAAAAATTTTTCTGAAAAATTCCATAGTTCAAATATTCAAATATTTTACTTTGTCAATTTTGTTTTATTCAAAATTTGTAATTAAAGTTATTGCAAACCGGTAGGCGATTAGTATTTAAAGTTTAAATATTTATCTATGGTGGGTGGGTGGCCTCGAATTCAGATGCATTTTACATTGTTGCTGTTTACACTTTGCTATAAATATGATTAATTCAATTCAATACCATAGCTACACAGCTTCGATTAAGGCTTAATTTATTCCTCCATTCTCTACAGTTTATCGCCACTATTCGCCTTAGTTTTAGACCTTTTTTTGTGGTTAATAGATTCACTTAATTAGAACAATTTAGTGAAATGCCAAAAACAACGATTTTACATATTTTATTACTATCTTCATTTTGTTTTAATTAGATAAGCGAGAACTTACACAATATATTTTAATTCAAGCAGTTTAAAGTTTTTGTGGACAACTTACCCACCCCTAAAACTTGCAAAACTGCAGGTGCATACGAATAGGGTCATTATTTTCGTCACTTTTGCGCGGTATTAAATTTTTCAAAATTAACACGCTGTAATGTTGGTTGCAGTCTTCACCGGCGCATTTAAATGCTGATTAATTAAAACGACTCGCGCGGCGTAATCACCCCCCGTGTGTTGCCCCCGGCGGGTTAGCACCGCTATATTTTAATTAATTATCCTTCGTGCGGCCCTTGCTTAAATATTTACCTATAATTTTCTAGATGGATTTTGCAGGTGAGAAGTTTTCTATAAATTGAAGGCTCCTAAGTGATTAATGTTTAGTTAAATAGTACTTATAAATGTTAGTTTAATACTGACCTACCCCAATTGTGATAAATATTAATTCATACTGTTCTTAAAGTAGTAAAGTTAATAAACTCAAATTATGAGGTCATGTAAGGCTAAGACTTTTTGCAATAATTTATTTAACTTGTATACTTCTATCAAAGACTGTTGTTACTTTTAGAGGATAGATTAAGACTGACCCATCGCAATAACCTCTAGATTAATATGGTAAAATTATAAATTAGAATAATATTTTTCTATAAAATTTTGTAGCTACTTCAGTCCCTATCGAAAATATTATCTACAAGAATTGGTTTAATAAAAAATTATATATTTTAAATTGAATATATTTATAGTTATTTTAAGGCTGACTTATCTTAATAACTTATGCCTAATGCCGTTCATTAAATTATACTTTGAAATACTAAAATAGTGTAATAACTCTCTTTAATTATTTATCGCAATTAACTATGATTGAATGTAGCGCAATGCTGACTGTTCTCAATCAGCAATAAATTACTTAAATATGTAATTTTCGATGCCCTTGAGATATTCATGTTGTATAGAATTACATAAAAAAATTTATTTCGGCTTTTGTTTTAGGGATTGGAAACATTTCAGTAGTGAAAGTATTTATTTATGAATATTTATCAACATGATATGGCCATCAATGTGTAAACTCTAGTGTTTGTGCATAGTTGCAAAACTGACGACCCATAAATCTCATCATAAATATTAATACAGCACCGCACCAGCAAGTGTATTATTACAAATTTAACGATGCGACGAGAAGAAAATTAATATCTGATCCGATTCGCTGCCAAGAATTCCATTTGGGTCAGCTAATTTACGACGCAGTCAACATTGAGTAATACATCCGGATCACCCACACATCCGCATCGAAAATAACAACTTTTCGGCAATCCCGAAAATACCGACGCCGACGCCGTCGGTGCGTGCCCGTTTCCGATAAGGACGACACCTCTCGCCCTGTCCGTCATCGTCTGGCGACGCGAGGGAAATGGGAGTCCCAATCTCCATTGCGGAATTTGATTTGGCCAAAACTTTATATTTCGATTCCCGAAAAGTTTTATTTAAAAAGTTGCGCCGGATCCGCCGCCGCCGCCGCCCCCCTCTTATAATATGATAAGTTTTATTCGCCCGTATCCCGGATGATTTTTTATTTGGGGACATCACTGGTAAATTATGCCGAACGCATACGGGAAAAGTAAAATGCGAAATTTCACGGCGTTCAGCCTAGGGGCGGAAATCGAAGCAGATATTTCGATTAAGGGGGATAACTGAAATTTAATAAGTGAAAGAAGTGAAAAAGCATCTGTTGATGTAGAATTATTTTGAATTTACTTTTATAATATGTAATTGTGATTTCTAACATTTTGATGAAAATATCTGTGCTGGGTCAAATATGGTAATTATTTTAGTGTATCTGTCCATGCGAATTCAAGAATTGCTAAAGATTTTGACCTGAAACTTTAAACTCAAGCTTTTATTTTCAGTTGAAAAGCTTTTAGTAAAAATTCATATCTTTGATGTCTTTCTTATTCTGTTTTGCATTTAATGGTCGAAGTTAAAAAAAATATTTATCCTTTGCCAGCTAGCTGAACCATCCTAGTGATGATTCGCCCAAATAAACGTCTTTATTGTTAGGATGCTATTTTCACATCATAATATTTGAACAATTTAAGAAATTTAACAGGAACTTAAATTATAATCATGTTATATCCTTTACAAATTACATATTTACTTTTTTGCTTTTTTTAATACAGTAAATTTTAAATCAATTCGATGTAAATTTCGTTATGATTAAATCATCTGTTAAATCAAACCAGTATCGACGTAGTCTACACCCGCAGAAACCAAACTCCTCCGGGTCATGATTTGTTATTACCATTTGTAAATGCGTAGCGTTCTCATCTATAGGGGATATATCGTGGCAGTGGGGGGGAGGGGGCACCATCTGCTCGCCTCCCGAGCAACAGATGCCGCACCCTAATTGGCCCCCAGAGCTTGCGATTATTCATCCGCCTCACCGAAATTGATCGCCAGTAGATGGCGCCAGTGGAAGGATTAGTGGTTGGATTCGGTTGCAAAGGATCCCAGGTTTAATTCAAAATTACGAAGGAGTAACACGAGTAAAACGAATTCATGCTTTATATCTTATAAACTGACATCTTATCAATTGACACAATCTCAGCAACTGCTTAGTTTATTTTCAAGACTATTACATAATAGTGAACGGGGGTATTTAAATTAATTCAAGTTGCCGTAAAGTGTAGTACATCGCCATTACAACTTCCCCTTAGTCGTAACGACCTAGTAACTCCGGGGAGAGATATGACGTCGTTATAAGCAAGTTAAGTTCACTTACAACATGATAATTGGTTCAAACTTTGTCATCCTTTTTTTTGGGAGCAATATTTTCGTTCACACAAATGATTACAACATTTTGCAAAACGATTACTAAGAGCATTAATTTAAAACTGCACGCGGAATATTACTTTGCACACCGTTACCATCATTTTTTATTACGTAATGAAAAGGTGCAAATGGAAACAATCCCCGGAGTATGCAGCGACGCCATTTGCGTTTATATTAATAAATAAATCCCCTCCCGCAAGGCGGGAGCGCATTTTTCAGTTTCCATTCTCTTATGGATACTAATATATAAATGCTGCAGGTTTGAGGGGGACTTTTGTTTCCATATATAGGGGTAATATTTTACGTAAATGTCTTACAATTGCAATATTTTTTTATTGTATAGTAGGGTGGACTTATAAAGTTTAAATGTAAATATTCCTTCATTTATTATTGCGTGGGTTACCTTTCATATTTCGGACATGGACGATGCAAGTGCTGCCATCTAACATCCATAACCCAAAGTTACAATATCCCTATGCAATTTGTCTTCTCCTCTAAAACGTAATTTGCTGATTTCCTTTCACTTCCACCATTATCTCATTTGGTTCAAGCTGTTTCAACTTTAAATTCACCTAGAATTTACCCTGATCGACCACTTCGGTAGAGCTGGTAGTATGTAGATGTCAGCTCCTATACAGTTCGAAAATAACTGAATAGTTGAGGCTGTTAGTTGTTGAAAGTTCCTATTCTAATCACTTTGGTAAATTTTCGTAAGTGAAATACGATAACACTTTCAAATATTCATTTTGCCGTTCGCGACAATTGTTTCGACACACTGTGTCTTCTTCAGGCGAAGAAATTCTTCGTGATCTGTTCGAAAATGTTTTGCTCAGATAAATGTATTCTAAGCTTGCAACTGCCACGCCAATCTTACTATCGATGATGAACTGTGGCAATAGTAATTTACGATCCGTCCAAACATGCTTTAAATTTTGTATTCACCCATATGAGGCCAACACCCTCGCATTAATTGCTGGCATACTTTTTTTTAAATAAAGGAAGAGTAAATTGTTCGACATCAAAAAAAAAAAAAACTATGCTAGCAATGAAAACGAAGTGTTGGCCTCATTTGGATGCAGAAGAAATTTAAAGGATGTTTGGACGGATCACTGTTGCCATAATTCATCAGCCACTTCATCATCGACAGGAAGATTGGCGCGATGGGAACATCAGCAAGCTTAGAATATAAACATCTTAATTAATTCTAACTTAACCCAATTTAATCCAGTAGTTAAGAACTTACACCCATGATTTTTAAACTTTATTCCACCTTCAAAATTATTACTCCTGTTCCTTTTGGAACATCTGCTGGCAGCTACTTGACCCATTTCAGGGCTTGTCCGTTCTTCGTCATTCTTTTTTAGCTCATCTCAATGCTTTTTGTGGTAACAAATTTGCTAAAGTTTAAAGCAACGCTACCAAGTATATTTTTGCATAAGTGCATACTAGCATGAGCAAACGAGTGGATGATACCTTATTCCAACATATTGTATTCTTGGGAAATAAAGACAACTTCCGAAAATTAGAATCTAAAATAGATCCTGAACGTCCAGACGCACAAAAATTAAAATTAAAATTAAAATTAAGTATGTCAATGACAATCCGACCATAGTTTCCTTTACTACCAATAGCACATCAAAAAACTAACGACATCTCAACAGAATACTCTTACATGTTATTACCAGAACGTAAGAGGACTCAATACTAAAGCAGCAGAATTCTTTAACAATGTTGAATTTTATGATTTTGATATAATTGCCCTATCGGAGACCTGGCTAAAGGATCATGTTAACAGTAATGAATTTTTTAGTAATAACTATATTGTTTCACGTGATGATAGACAATTACGCAGAGGAGGTGGTACATTAATTGCAACTAAAGCAGATTTAATTGTTCAACCGATACCTAATCCAATTAAATCCCCGAATATCGATATAACGATTGTAAAATTATTTGCTAACAAGAATTTTTTGTATATAATATGTCCTTATATTGCACCTATGACGCCTATCGATGAGTATGTTAAATGTCTGGAATATTTAGAGAACATAATTACAAGTGAGAATGTTCTTGTGTGTGGCGATTTTAATATCCCTGACTTTGTCAAGATAGATGATCATCGCTTTCACACAAATAAACTTGAATATACTCTTAATTTTATGAACTTTTATGGAATTCTCCAACGAAACCATATATTAAATAACATAGGAAGACTTTTAGATCTAGTTTTTGTAACCGAATCCTTATATTGCAAAGTTATTCGTTCTGCAGATACACTAGTGCCTATCGATTTATATCACCCTCCTTAGGATATTACTTTATCATGGAAAAGTTCCAATTGCTGCATCTCTAATACAGATATTAATAATATTTCTTATAACTTTCGCTGTCCAAACTTCCCATTGCTATATGAAGACGTATGCAATGTTGACTGGTCGATGATTGAAAACTCAAATAACATTGATGATGTTTGCGAATCATTCTATTCACTGTTGTATGATATTTTCGATAAACATTAACCCAAAAACATAACGAAATCAAAAAGATCTTATCCAGTATGGTATGATTGTGACATAATAAAAGCATTGAAAAGAAAAAATAGGCTGCGGAAAAAATATAGAAACAACCCAAATAGTCGCATTAAACTAGAATTTTCAAAAATTCGGAAATATACGAGTCTTAAAATATTTCGTGTATATAGGCAATTTATATATCAATCTGAAGAATCAATCAGTCATAATCCTAAAGAATTCTGGACATACATTAACAGAAAAAGGAAAACAACGAGAATACCTGGCGCCATGGTTCTTAATGATAATGTACTCACAAGTTCCAAAGATATTGTTAATGGTTTTGCAACACAATTTAGTTCAATTTATCCTGAACCATATAGCAACTGTAGTAGTTCAATAATGGCTGATGTTATGGGAAAGTTTCAATTAAGTGAAAATCAAGTTCGATAAATTAATGAACATGGACTCTAAAATTACTGGAGGCGTTGACCTCCTACCCGAATTTGTTATTAAAGATATGGCAATATTTCTTGCAAAACCATTGACATATATTTATAACTTTATTTTGAAAAAATGGAATTTATCCTAAATTGTGGAAAAGGGTAAGAATCTGCCCTGTATTTAAATCAGATGAGAAGTCTTGTGTCAAGAATTATCGTCCTATAGCTGTAATATATAACTTCTCCAAAATATTTGAAAGTCTTCTATCCGATCATATTTATTCACAAGTCAAATCACAGCTGAGTGTACATCAACATGGTTTCATGCATAAACGTTCTACGTTAACCAACCTCTTATGTATTACTGAGAATGTGGCACAGAGCTTTGAAAGGAATTTACAAATGGATGTTGTCTATACAGATATTTCTAAAGCATTTGATAAGATGCCTCATTGCTTGCTTTTGGAGAAGTTACGTAGATTTCATATAAACGCTAATATTATTTCTGTGATTATGTCATATTTATTTGAAAGGGAACAATTTGTAGAGTATAAAGGATGTCAATCCGATATTTACATCGCAACCAGTGGTGTGCCGCAGGGCTCCAATTTTGGACCGCTGCTTTTCTTACTTTATATTAATGATGTTGCTGATGTATTGGCTTGTGACTACCTTATATATGCAGATGATATAAAGCTTTATAAAGTCATAAGTTCTATTACCGACTGTATTGACTTACAGCAGAATGTGTCTAGATTGGAAGATTGGTGCAAAACTAATAAACTGGTATTTAATTTTGAAAAGTGCTCTATTGTATCATATACAAGAAAAACTCTTAATATGCTTAACTTTTCATACATAATTAATAATGTAGTTATAAGCCGAAAACAACTTATTAAAGATTTGGGTATAAAGTTTGACCACCACTTAACTTTCGTTAGTCACATAAATCAAATTGTAAGTGACTATTACAAAGCAATTGGATTTATAATTCGATCAACCAGGGAATTAAAAAATTCATTATCATTAAGTTCCTTGTATAAATCGCTTGTCCTATCTAAACTGGATTACTGTGCTGTTATATGGGTACCAAATTATCATGTACATTTATGTAAATTAGAAAATATTCAAAAACGCTTCATAAAACATCTACATTTTTTTACTACTGGATATTATCCTCGTAAAGAAATGTCGTATTCATGTTTACTAGCAAAATATAGTTTTCAATCAGTAGCCGATAGACATAAAAAATTACTGGTAACCACTCTCTATAATATTATTCACAACAAAACGCATTGCAGTGATATACTTAATAAAATTAATATTCATGTTCCTTATTGTCCTATACGAAATGCTCTTACTTTTGTTTATAATGCCCCCCGAATAAATCACCATGCGAATTTACCAATTATAAAAATGATCAAACTTTACCATAGTATTCAACATACGGTTGATATATTTTGTGATAATAGAAGCGCATTTATAAAATCTTTAATTATCTTCCGTAATTATATTTTAGTTATGTTATTCGTATATAATTATTATAGAATGTATATTGTTTATAACGATTAAACATTATTATATGTAGCGCTCATGCATTACTGTGTTTATTTTATAAGTTATTGATATTATGTAAGTAGATTGTTATGTAGTTTAATTTTGATATTTCTCTGTAATTAGATTCATTATGTATCTGTTGAGAAATAATAAATAAATGATTGGTTTGCTCTCCTTCTATAAAAAAAAAACAGATGTCAGTCAGCGAGTGAAAACATTTCTCTTTGGGACTACTACTCAGAGATGTGACAAAAAAGTTTCAGACTGTTTCTTCTATAGCGTCTTTTGGGATAACTATGGTGTGCTTCAAAAAACCGAATAAATAAAGTTTGCCCAGAGGATACACTTCGATTCATATGGAACAGTCGAGGAGCTAAGAGCAAGAATTGTGAAATTTTTGAGACTAGGAGAACAGTAAATCCGAAGAAGATGAGGGATCCTTGAAAGAACCCAAAGTAAACGCGGAAGAAACTAAAAGGGATGCTGCCCAGATATGAAACAGCATTCGTAATTTACATAAAAAAATCCAATAATCGTAAAAAGTTGTTCAGTTATTAATCAAGGTTATTTACTATATAATAATCTTTCAAGGTTATTTAAGGTGAAGCAATAATCACGGAGGGCATTTCATATAATCCAAATATTACTCAAGGGTAGATTGAGTTATTTTTAAGATTTTTTAATAGTAGTAAACATTCATTCGAGATTATTTAAAGTTATTCACATTAATAATGACTATTATAGATTATTTAAGATCAAAGTAATTTAAGGTTATCCAACGACCATTTCAGGTTATCTGATAATTATTCAAAATCAAATAATAGATTATTTAAAGACATTTATGAACATCTGACGATAATACAAGAGTATTATTACTCAAGGTCAATTAAGATCACTCAAGTAGAGTAATACATTATTGCAGGTTATTTAAGGTCATCTAATAAATGATTCTCATTAGTTAAACAAATTCTTTACATCTGACATTTAAAAATAAAAGTGTAGGAAGGAAATAAAAAAGTGTTTTAAATGAATAGTGATAACACACAATTCAAATCAAATCGTGAATTTCTAAACAAATAAAATAAGACAGGTCCCATAAATTGGACCTAAATACGCCAGAAATGGCAAAAATATTGCCTCAATGGCCATACTTGCCTGATGAGCATAGTTACCAGCTGAGAAATGTATTGGGTCGAGTGGAAGAACACATGAAATCGTGAACTCCGCCTTCAGGATCTATGTTCCAAATTTTGAAGTGAATAAGTGTTTATGTATGTATTTTGATATTTTTTGTAATAGATCCTGTAAAGTAGTAAATAATATAAATATAATATAATAATTACCTTTAACTTTTGTTTGAAAATCTCATAGTTTTCGAGAAGAATATAGGGAAAGTATTATGACGGCCACATCGTTGCTTTATTTACATTGTATTATTACCATAAAACATTTTTTATGATATATCTCTTTAATAAATCATTTGCATAGATAGTACTAGATTTGCATTTAAAAAATTTGCAGATAATGTTAACGAGTAATTTAAAATTGCGCAATATGTTTCCGTACATCGAGCTTGAGCCTGATGTTTTGCCATTTGCATATTATATAATGCATATGTTGTGGATAACAGGAGGGCTTTTGAATATTTAATCAAACATGGATAGAGTTTACTCTGCTAATTGTTTCATTGATTTCTTTAATGTAGATACAATTATTAAATTTATTATAAAAACTAAATCAAATATCTAATAATAACAGCGATGAAATGGTAATATTTTAATATTTTGGTATGAATTTATGTCAAAATAATAAAAATTATCGCTCCCCTTTATGAAATACAATTTCTAGCTTTTACGACCTCGTTTGATGGAAAACATTATCCCATCTCGTCGAGATTGATTCGTCCCCTCGTCCACTTGAATATTTCTCATTTCGCTGGCGAAACGTCGTCGATTTATTTACCGGGATCCGGAACGGATTTATCGATCGTGCGACAGCGGTAACGTGCATGTCCGATATGCCCAAAAACCCCAGGTAATGACAGAAGTATAAATGCTTCGTCGGCAATTTATGGGTGGGCCCGAAATATTCGCATATGATTTATAACCGGCGAGGCCCGGCGTAACCGTACATTAACGGCCGAATATCGTCACTGACACCGACGCCATTACGCTGATATATTATGATAAAGTCGGTCCGGCCCGTGCCGACAATTAACACCAATGGCCGGGAAAAACTCTGGGGATTTTTCATTCCGCATTTCGCATTTCACATTTGCCGACCGGCCGACACGACCCCGGACTCGAGTTGATTTATCGGGTATAATTAAACGCATTGTTGGGTTCCCGTGACTTAATACGTCTTCATCTGTTCAAATGAAGACATATATACAAAAGCATTATAACACCATTAATAAAAATAATAGATAAAATCATATACATTATTAATAAAAGAATTATCTACACACCCCAAGAAAGACTCGGTGAATTCTTCCATCGCGCGACGACAACGAGGAATTAAATGGAACCATTAAACTGTGTAAAATCACTCAGTGCCGCCTGTATTGGCGCAGATAAGCCATTCTCGATTCACCCCCTTCCTTCCATTGGCCGTTAGCTGATATCTAGACATCCAGATAAGGTGGATTGAACATCGAAAGGCGATCGGTGATCCATTTTCCACCCTTCGGCGTTGTTTGTTGGCCATCGTCGCGACCCCTTCATCTCCTAATCGGCCGTTTTATCTAGTACACGAGTGGCCATCCCTTACAGTCGTAACTGACCCCAACGGTCCGAGTCCGGCGCTGGTTGGTGAGGTTGTTTGGAGCTGCCCGTTTCTTAGACTCTATTATAGTGCCCCATTCTATTGTGTGCGGTTGTGGTTGTGTTAAATAATAATTGCCGATGGGTAATAAAAATGTCAGCGCTCCTTCCCTGGCACGCGCTATACCCTTCGGCCGAATCAGGTAGTCGGTCAGTTTTCTGGGCGAACGTTTTCTAAGGACGGATAGTATATCATTATAATTCGCTTGTCTACAGAAAAATAATGTTTTATTTTATTTGGAAAAGGGAAATGTTATGAAATAATTTTATATAAAAAAAAAACTTAATGAAGACATTCACTTACGGGACTTATTTAGAAAAGAGAAAATGTTATTAAAGTAACAAATCATAGTAGAATAATTTATTTATACATTACATGAAAATAACAAATGGATTTTTATATACAAAAAAAAATTATGAAAATGTTATTAAAGTAACAAATCATAGTAGAATCATTTATTTACAACATGATTTATTTGTGTTTGTATTATTTATAAAATTGTTATCTATAACCTACTATAGTTAAGTAGTAAACGTATCATGTTGTTCCTTACATAAAAAATATATATTAATTACTATTAATTCTATAAATAAATTTTAAAAAATAAGTTACACTTTATTTTCTCTTCTTTTCAATTAATTTAATTATTAGTCTGTGCCTCAATGTTGTACAATTACACTATTTATAATTCTGTTGGTTCGTTATTTTACATCCAAAGACAAGAGGACGTAACAGCAAGAAAATGAACAGAAGTACTAAAATAAAATTAATTGAAATGAATAATTTTATGCAGATTAATAAAAAAATAATCATCAACAAATTCTATACATGAAGAAGTTTCCATATATTGAATATTTTAAATACATTTTAGATTACTTGTCGGTAGGTTATGCCTAACGTGATTTCGGCCTTTGAGAGATTACCGAATTTAGAAAACAAACCCAGATGCTAATTGTAAGTGTATAATCTGGAAATTTCCATTATTTAATTACTCGATATAATATATTCCTGTTTAACATTACAGAGTAAATATGAGATTTCGACCGACCTTTTTTTTCCCTTGCAGTCCTTTACTACCTGCCCCTTCGCCGGTTATAAATCACAATTTCTATTCACTACAATCTGAATAGATTTCCTAATTTATGATACAAAACAAACCATAAACTGCACCCGTTTTTATAACCGCCTGGAGGCATTTTTCGGAGAAACGGTACGTTCGCAGGTTGTTTATGGGTCGTTAAAGTGCATGTGCTTTGTATCGAAGGGCTCGTCCGCCCAATAAATTAACGCGTTATTTCATTGTACCGGCCCCAGGGGGATCGCCAGGTATTCATTTATATTACCTATTAATTTACTCATACGTTCGAAATAGTAACTCACTTACCACATAATTAGCGAAACATAATAATTTGATCATGCTCTGTAATTACTCTAAAGAGAAAACATAAAAATTAAACATTAAAGTTGTGCCTCGTCTTAGATTATCTATTTTTATTACAGTTGAATGTATAATAGATAATCGATAAGACGAGGCACAACTTTAATATTTTGCTATATTATACCCTTTCTTAAGAGAGTTTTCGTCTTGAAATGAGTCATCTAGTAGTTTGTACCAATATCTGCACTGAGACACTTTCGTATAGTGTTAAGCTTGCAATTGGATTAAAACTACATACCAAAATTTTATATTGGTTTTTGCAAAATCGACTTCATGATCGCTTATGATTAATAAGTAAGGAATTTTTAAACACCTTGTTTGTATCACCAATTAACAATTATTTACTTATTATTTCATAATGTTTCGCCTAGAGATTATTGAGGCATTTATTCGAGAAACGGAAAAGCTTATGATTAATCTTTAATCACCCACCCTACATGTAATTTTGTACACAAACTAGAAACATTCGTTTAGTCTCGAAAAACACAAACAAAATTTTATTAAAGACGAATAAAAATAAAACCACCGTTGTAGTAGATGTAAATTGTAAATATATAGGGTGAGTGGGTGTCCTCTATTACACTCTTCAACCACCACAACATCGCACCCCTTTATCTCAATAATCAATTAGTTAAATCAAAAATAACCAATAATTTATAATTTGAATATTTCATTTTATAAATATTTATAAATTTAAACCTTTTGTTCATGTTAAAATAATTGGATTTTAACTGTTAACAGTGGATGCTTCTACTTCGTTATACATAATTCTTCACAAAGAAAAAACTTTTTAACTTTGTTTGTATAACACGGACTTTATTTAGTGACTTCTAGTTTGATAATGACAAGTTAAAATTGTCGAAACTATAGTCACTAAATAAAGTCCGTGTTATACAAAGTTAAAAAGTTTTTGAATTGGATTTTAGATGAAATCATCGTTAATATTATTTGGTATAAAGGTATGATAAGGGACACCCACCCACCCTACATAATATTTTGTACACAAGCTACGGACAGTCGTTTTATTGCCAAATATTCATCAAAATTTTATGAAATTTTCCTTAAAATGTATCCACCATTGTAATTAATAAAAAAATATAAATAAGTAGGTTGGGCGGGTGGCCTCTAATACACCATTTAATTATTACAACATTTACCTGAAAAATAAATTAAATAAATTAAGAATGATTTACACTCTAAAGTTAATAATTCATTTTATAAATTATTAATTTTAAACGTTATTATTTAGGGTAAACTAATTAGATTGGAAAATCAGACCCTCGCTAATGTGTTTTGATTAGATAGTAGGATAGAGGCCACCCACCCACCCTACATATGTTTATGTACATAAATTACAAACAGTTGTTTCGTTTATAGAATTTCAAATCAAATTTAGTGAAACGTTCAATAAAATAAAATCACCAAAATTAGTTGATGAAAAAAGTTATTATATAAGGTGGGCTGGTATCCAATATTACACTCTTCATTACTATAATAGCCGCTAAACAACCTAAATAATTAATCATATTAGTTAAACATTATTTAAAGTATAAAAACGATAACATTTAATGCAATAAATTATTATTTCTAAACGTTCTCGTTTAGGATAAAATAATTGCTAATTCAAAATCTAGATGATTTTATAGTGGACACTCACCCACCCTACATATTTATAAGTTATATCAACTCTAATGGAGGTTTTAATTTGATTTGTCTTTTACACAATTTAGTTTGTATTTTTCGGAAACTAAACGACTCTTTGGTAGTTTGTTTGCCATAATATATGTAGGGTGGGCGGGTGGCCTCTATCCTACCCTCCAATCAAAACACATTAGCGAGGGTTGGATTTTCCAATTCAATTATTTTACCCTAAACAATAGCGTTTAAAATTAATAATTTATAAAATGATTTATTAAATTTAGATTGTAAATCATTCTTAATTAACACCCTCCAATCAGAACAATATTTTCTAGCTTTAATTTAAATAATCCATAAATTAAATCGAGAATTACTTGGAATTTTAAAAAGTTATAATTTATTTTATACATTAATGATTTTAAACATTCTCATTTCGATGTGATAATTAAATTTTAAATCAAATTCTCGCTGCTGTTATTTTGATTAGAGTGTGTGATAGTGGCTACCCACCCATCCTACATATAACTTTGTACACAAACCACAAACAGTCGTTTAGTCGAAAATACAAACAAAATTTAATGAAATGATTTATAAAACATAGTTGATGTAAAATAGTTATTTAAGGTACAAGTGTAAAAAGTGATACTTTATTGCACGAACTGGCGTTTAAAAACACGAGCGAGGAACGAGTGAGTTTTTTAAAGCCAGGAGTGCAATAAAGAAACTTTTTACACGTGTGCCTTACAAAATTTTATCTTCGATCGTAAAGGATTTCAAAGAATATATTCTTATGGGTAATATTCTAATGTCATTTCAATAATTCAATTAATGAAAACATATTTTACCCGCAGTGCACTAATGAAAGCGTTACTTAGCAACCAGTAAACAAGTTGCACAAATGTCGGCCGCCATTATTATTTATGGAAAAAATGTTTGCTTTATTGTAATCGCTTCCACTTGCTTCAATGAAATCTTCAGAGTTTTTAAATTTGCCATTTGGTTTGTACTATGTATTTTATTTATAGTTTATTAGTTATTTGTATCAATTAATACAAAATTAAGTTTTTCGTCAAAAATTTGTTCTATAATATAATTATCTGTCAAATTTGACATTTCTGTGCAATAAAAACAGTTTGATATTACCGTGCAATAAAAACGTAAAAAAGCACTAGTGCTTTAAAAAGCCACTTTTACAATGAAAAATGATGCAAAAAGCGTCTACTTTCTGTACGATCGTAGATAAAAGTTATTTCTGAATTCCAACACTTCTGCGAAAAAAAACCAGATTAATTGTAAACCTAAACAAAACTGTTTGCTTAGAATTGCACTGAACCGTAGTTAGAACTAACATTTTAGAAAACAATATTTCCTTTAATAATTCCATATTAGAAATTGCGTTCTAAACTAAATAAAGCCTATTTTGCAATACTAACTCTAAAACATACACTAAATATAAATTGTCTATTAAATATATATTATGCGTATGTACATCCTAACTTAGCATACAATATTGTGTCATGGAGTAAAAGCAGAAATTTTACAAGAGTTTTCCTCATTCAGAAGGGCATAATCAGACTAATTTTTGCAATGCAAAGAAATCTTTATAACAAATGAAACACTAACTTTATGCAGCATCTTTATATTAAAATTACTAGTTTACATTCACTCTCATAAATCTGATTTCAAAACGCACTCATAAATCATACCCAACAAGACATAACTATAACTTCTATATCTCAAAGTATACTCACTCTTATCATGAATAATCGCCAGTTCATTCGGGCTCAATAAATTATAACTTGTTACCCGATTTAATTAAGAGTCTTTGTATCACTAAATTTAGCATAAAACTAAAAAAAAAATCAGAAATGAAAGTTTTTATACAAGTTCTAAATACCAACAGTATTTTCAAAAGTAATTAGATTCTTGAATCACTTTCTCATTTATCACTTGGTGAAACATTTTGAACTATTACTAATGAAGGTTTAAATTAAATTACACTTGGTTTGTTTTACAATTTTTCTATATTTACTCAACTAGTTTCGATTTTTACGACTCTTGATAATGCCGTAAAAAGCGAAACTAGTTGAGTAAATATAGAAAAATTGTGAAACAAACCAAGTGTAATTTAATTTAAACCTTCATTAGTAATAGTCACAATGCGATTGAATCAAGGTGTATATTTTCGTATTATTTTTAATTAGTCTTATTATTGTAGTTATAATATTTTTATTATTACAAATAGTGTATTTTGACGTGCCCAATCTATTTAACTTAATGGCTTAATGGGAAAATAAAGTAATTTGATTTGATTGAATTCGTCAAATTTTTCTTCACTATTTTGCTTATGCACGACATTGATATACGCATTATCGTTTTAGTCAACATAAAGAATTATACAATTTAAAACTAACTCTAGATTTGTTCTTTTTAATCTACTTTAGTACATTATCAAATCCTTAATTTTTTGTAGATGTAGAAAAAGTTTTAATAGTAAATGTACAGTGGGTGGGTATTAAATATCCCATGCTTCAATTATATGAAGTAATGAATTAGTTTTAATATATAATTTTTGTTACTTATTGTTGAGGATAATTTAAATTGATTTTTTTTGAAATTATGAAATAAATTCTAAGAAAATCATTGTTTATGTTAAAAATAATTGGAGGGTAGGATAGTTGCCACCCATCCACCCTACATAGACTATTTAAACTTCATCTAGAATCGTTTGTTTAACTTCCAAAAGAAAATAAGGAATATATTTATATAAGCGTTGTTAATTTATACAAAAATAGTGTTTTATATTGAAAGACAAATTAATATGTAGGGTGGATGGGTAGTTACTACCTTATAATCCAATTATTTGAATACGAGAATTAGTTTTAATATATAACTTTTGTTAATAATCATTGAGGGAAACTTTAATTGTTTATTTTTTTCTGATTTGCCGAAATAAATCTTTGTAAAGTCGTGGTTTATGATAAAAACTATGGAGGGTGAGATTTTGAACATCCAACTACTCTACATTTTTTACTTCATGTTAATCCCTCATTTTTGTATAAATTAACGGAGTTTATAAAAATATTTTCTTGTTAGTTTTTGGAAACTAAAAGCAGTAATTTAGGGTAAAGTATTAAATATTTATATAGGGTGGGTGGGTTGCCACTATCCCAATTCCCAATAACTTAATGATAAACAGCGATTTTCCAAAAATGTATTAAATATCTAAAAAAAAATCAATTAAAATTTCCCATAATTATTAATAAGTAATATTATACACTAAAATTTATTATTATACACACCCTACATATTTATAACTATTTTAATTTAAAACTCTAATTCTGTATAATATAACAACACTTTACGTTAATAATGAGAAAAATTAATTTCTATGAGCATTTCTGCACTAATGTAATAATAATAATAATAATAATAATAATAACTATATTAACGGGATTCACCCTATGTACATTAGAAAAAAACAAAATAAATCAACATTGAGAGAAATAAATATATAAAAATGTAATGTAATTATTAATACACTAGAAATTCAATATATTTAATTCATTGCTCACTTAACCCGCGTTGAAACATTTTTCAAGTAAGTGTTTTTAATTTCTAATCAAGATAGAAATTCAATATTTAATTTTCAAAAATATTTCTCTGATTTAATTTTGGAAAGTAGAAAAATAATTGTAGGAAAAGTTTTAATAGTAAATGTAGGGTGAGTGGGTGTTCACTATTCCATCCTTCAAATATTTAATCATACGAATTATTTTTAATATATAATTTTCGTTACTAATCATTGGGAACAATTTTAATTGATTTCATTTTGATATTATGTAAAAAAAAATTAGAAAATCGTTGTTTATGGTAAAAACAATTGTAGGGTGGGATAGTGGCTACAGTATTATATATAAGATGGATTGCCATCTTATATATAATACTAATACTTCAACTAGAATCAATAGTTTAGTTTACAAAAAAAAATAAGCAAAATATTTATATAAGCCTTTTTATATAGACAGAATCTGTCGAAACTATCTAATTATCTAAATTCAAACTAGATAATAATATAAAGATGGTCTCATTCGACGTAACAAATATGTTTTCAAAAATTCCCACAAATGAATGCTTAGAGTTAATAAAGATTATATTTGAAAAAAATAACGTCAATACAATTGTTCAAACAGAGTTTATTAATTTACAAGAAATTAGTTGATTTGAAAAAATTGACGCTTTTTACTTTTTTCAAAATATCTAGTTACCCTTGACTTTTTTGAAAACTTTGAAAGTGGAATTTTATTTGTCTCCTAAATCTGCACTTCTTTCCCCATTTAACCGTTTCTTTATCTCTTATAGTTTTCGAGATCCCCATAGAAAACATTAAAAAAAACTCACCCTGTATATTATTTGTTACTAATTATTAGGAATAATTTTATTTGTTTTTTTTTTATTCACTCCATTAATTTTTTTATAAAGTTGATTGTGATAAAAATAATTTAAAAGAAATTCTTAGGAAAATGGAAATTTAAAAATCTATGTTGCCTCCAAAAATTTGGAGGATGGGATAGTGGCCACCCAGCCTCACTATAAATACTATTAAAACTTCATCTACAGTTGGGTTTCCAAAAGAAAACAAGAAAGTTATAAGTGTCGTTAGTTTATACAAAACTGTAGTTTTAATTGAAATAAGAAAGAAATATGTAGGGTGGGTGAGTGACGTGGCCACAATCCTACCCTCCAATTAATTCAACGTCAACGACGATTTCTTTAAAAATAAGTTGTAGAAAACTACCTTTAACAAATTTCTGTGAGATTTTGGAATTTTCATTTTTTTAATTTCAAAATGTCCTAAGAATTTCTTTTAAATCCTTCACCACTAAAACTTTGTAAGTTTTTTCAAGATCTTTAGGTTATTCAGCACATTATATATATTTAAAAATTGATCCTTGCTTTTCAACTTCCTGAATTGTGTGTGATAGATCACTTAAATTTTCACTTAACCCGTGGTGAAACAAAACTAATTATATCCAGAGTACTCAAATATTTGGATACAAATTTTAATTTTCTGGTTTCTTAATAAATCTCATTCCGTGATCTTAAATTTCTAATCATTTCTAAAAAACAAATCACTTAAAAAAAGCGGAAGATTTTCAGAGGTGAAATTGACCATATTTAAAAAATAAAAACTATAGAATAAAGAAATTTTTTAATTAGATCCTTTGATTCCTAGCTTATTTATACTGAATCATGTTCAAGGATCTCAAATTTTAATCGAATTTAATGAAAGAAATCATTATTTGAAGGTCAGTAAATCTTTTTGAAAGTTTTGAAATTAGAAGATTGAAATTTGATTAACTTTGCTTTTCATGATTTTCTTCATCAACTCATAGATTATATGTAATAGAGAAAATCTAAAATTTCAATTAATTCATAGAATTCTTTATCTAGGACTTGAACCTTAGTTACGGAAAGCATTTACCAAAAGAGATTTTGTATATTAGAAATATTGTCATTTATTAGAGATGTCATCATTAGTTACGATCTACCTTGAATTTCTTTTGCATTTTTGAATTCTTGATTGTATCAAGTGAATTAAATTCGAGAATATTAAATTTAGACTAATTTAAAACGTTTAAATCATTAAAAGATCTCTTTACTGGAATTCAATCACTTTCGAATTCGATTCTTTACATCCTGAATAATTTATGATCGATTACATTCCAAGATCTAAAGTTTTAATTGATTTTAAATTGAAACAAATTAAATATTTTTAGAGATTGTATACAACGTAAGTATGCAACAAATGGGAAACTTTTTTATTATTAATTCCTCAGAAAATTTTATTCTTTATAACAGTTGGTGCTTGATCTAAAACATACAAAAAAGACAAAACTAATGACATACGGTTTCAGTCAACAAAAATTGTATTTTCTTTGAAATTAACAACCTTGACGATATTATTCCTTTAATAAAAATCACTCGATGTGATCCCCTTCCCTCTAAATACATAAGTTTGTTCTTCTCTCAGATTAAATTCTGATTTTTAACCACCCCCATAAAAAGTAATCAAGTAGATTTAGATCAGGTGAGCGAGCAGGCCATGGAAATTTTGAATGTCTTCCAATCCATTTCTCTTTAAATTGCTAATTTAAATATTCAACTACGATACGAGCACTTTGTGCAGGTGCCCCCATCCTGCATAAACGAAAGAGAATTTCTTGGAGCCAAAGGTAACATATAAAATTAATTTTCCAATTCCATATTTAAATATCTTTCTGAATTTTAATTATGCCGAAATATGTAGGACCCTATCAAATTTCGGTTCAAAAAACCAGACCAAACATTTATTTTTGTAGATAATTCCGAATGCTGGATTTTCTGTTGACAACTAGTTTTATGATATAACTACACCGTTTGCAGTAAATGTAGCTTCATGCGTAAACAGGATCTTCTTAGAAAATGTTCTATTAATTTCTATTTCACCTTGTACCATGAAACAAAATATAGAATGATTGTCGTAATAATGTTCTTGCAAAATTTAAACATATCTTGGTTTAAATGCTTTTATCTTATTTCCCAATTCTATTATTATTGTTTCAGGATTTTCAACGAGGCTTTGCAAGATATCTAACGAATTATCCACATTTCTCACTGGTTTAGTACGTTCTTTTTAAAATGCAACTCAAATTTACCGGTCCTTTTAAATTGTTTTAAAATTCTTGACACTTTTGAATAACTGAATCTCTTTTCGGGGTGCCTGCCGTTAAAAATTTCAACTGCTTCTCTGCAAATTTTATAGTTATCGTCACATATTAGCACCAACTCTGCTCTGTATTGTAAAGCTAATAGCTCTGCCATAATTTATACAGATACCTCAAAACTAAGGTTACTTGATAAAATTCGCTTAAAAGTGCAAAAGTTATAAACATTGTTCATTATCTTTCTAATATAGCATTTAATGTCATTTGTTATGTCTTTTTTGTAGGTTTAAGATCAAGCACCAACTTTTATAAAGAGTAAAATTTTCTGAGGAATTAATAATAAAAAAGTTTCCCATTTGTTGGATACTTACGTGGACACGTTGTATATTATAATTTTTAGTGATGAAATTATGACTATAGCAAGAAACTGTCTGTATAGTTTTTGAGTTTACGTAAAGTGATTAATTACAACAAATAAAAACACTTTTACTCCTTACTTCAGTTATTTAACAAGTGCAGTAAGAAGTAAAAGTGTTTTTTTATTTTTTCTAAGAAACGTTAATATTTGATTTTCCAGTTTCTGGTTTCTTTTTGATTGATAATACTTAAAGATATCATGTTTTAATTGATCTTAAAGGAATAAATGATTAACTAAAAAATCAAAAGATGTTACAAAAAACATATTGAATTATTTTTGGAGATAGGATCTAAAATTTAATACAGTTCTCCGAGATTTTAGATTGTACATAACGAATACAATCGAAAAGTCTTATTAATTTTAATTAATAAAATAATTTACTAAGAGATCAAAAGATCTTGAAGATTTTGAAATGTTTATCTTTTTTTCAGAGATGAGAACAGAAGAATTGGATTCACTATCTTCTTCATTCTATCCTTTAAATTATGTGTATTTAACTAATTTTATCTCATGAAAGAAGTAGTCTTCACCTGTAGAACCTCATAGTACACATCGGATACTTGTTTCCCTATCAGAAACGACTGTCAAAAGTCAGTTTTAAACTATTTTGGATCTATTGGGAGTAATACACAATTACAAGTGTTTTTAACTCCATGATGATTGTGACCGTTACTAGGTAATAATCCATATTTAAACGCATATTGACTTACTTACTTACTGCGTTTTTACCACAATTAATTATTGTGGTAAAAACATAGTAAATGTTTCAATATGTGTTTAATTACAAGTGTATTACTTCTCTCAATATAAAAATCGGGTTCCATCAAGAATGTAGTAGAACAAGTATTTTGCATCTTATCAGAGTAGTGCAGTTGAAAGCACACTATTAATGAAATGAAGCTAGACTTTAAGCACCACAGCAGCAAGCACGTCATCTGAGCTTCAATTTACGTTCCATAATATATCGTGAACATAATTCATTCATCTCACTATACTTCATATTTTCTGAGTGTCTATAATTTTTATATAATGTCTATATTAATTACAATGCAATATAAAATGAGTACTCACGAGATATTTGAAGCATCCACTTTCAACTAACTCATCTAAATTGAAATAAAACAACACAATAAATGTGAAGCCCTCTACATTTATTGTTTTTATGAAGTTTCTTATCCAATAACTCACCTAATATAATCACATTATTAGGATAGCACTTCCATCAACAAAATACGTTCAATTCTACAATAGTAAATGAGGCTAGAGTTTGGCCAGTCATAAATTAATGCTTAAAATGAAATGGTGTAAGTGGGGTTGAAAAATTCTTGAAACGAAAGAATTAAATCATTACACCATATACACCTGTTCTTGTTCTTAATAAAATTTTCAATTGGAAACCTTCAATACTATATGCATTTAGTATAGGCATTCAAATCGTATTAAATTCGTTCCTTTTTTTTTGTTCGCGAATCGGAGATACCCCTATGGAAAACCGACTTTTCTATCGGCCCTAATTGAGGCGTTCAAACGGTAAAAGGGGGCCTTTAGTTGGTCTCATATCAAAGAATCATCTTCAAAGGATACGCGCAGATGCAATTCCTCGGGCACGGCGGCCTTTCAAAAGCCCTTTCGATTGCTAATGATTCGTGCTTGTTATGCCCGCATTTGCATATCGGACAAAGGCATCTTTCATATTTGTATCCCTCTTGTTATCGAAGGGCAAATAGAATGAATGAAACGCATAAGGGAATCAATAGCGATTGATTTTTACTATTTACACAAAACAATCTAGTTTCGTAGGAGGTAATTGTAATGATACATAGAGGATCAGGTTGTCTCTTTATTTCCTCCGGGTTGTAAAAGGTCCGATCTACTCGGATGCAACGTGATGGATAAAATTGCACTTCGATCCCGTGAGAGGTGAATCTGAGCTGCATCAATACCTTTCTGGTGGGGTAAGAAGTCGACTAATAGAGCTCGTTTGCAGTTCAAATTAAACAGAAACTGCAGTTTTCAGTAGAATTCCCATCGAATTTCAGGGCACATACCAATGTGCAAACAATGGCTCTGCACTAGTGATTTATGCAGGCATAGCTATCACGTTATATTGATAAATTAGCGATATTAGCGAGCCCGATATCGTTTCGACGATCACGGTTTGGATATTAATGAAATTCACCCCCTCCGGCACCGGACGTGATGGGGACGGATTTTATTATTCCATGGCGATGACAATGAAAGTCCGAGAACACACAAATATATACATTTTTTGCAGTTTTTTTTTTTTGGTTGTTGTTGTTAGTCCGGCCCCGCTGTACATACGAAATAAGCTTAATAAATTTACATTTTGATGGGCAGCCCTTGCAAGTTGAATTCGCAATAAAACGCGAGCTTAACATCAGCGAATAATGTATGCCTCGGCGGAATCATATAAATTCAAGTACGTTTTAATTTCAAGTCGCAGCTATAAATTCTTCAGCGCTCTAAATTTTAATTATCTAGTTGCCGTGTTCCTCTGCACGTTCGGCAGACAAAGGATACACGGGTTCATAATTAAAATTTACACAGTCAAATTTAATCGATAATTAACTTCGGTGCACTGACATAACCGAATGTAGATAAGAGACGACGTGCAATTTCATCTGGAAACTGGAGTTGGAAGACCCACCTCAACGTCGATGTTGGTAATGCATTATGAATAAGAAGTACGCTGTGATATCGATGGGTTATGAATATTCAAACAGGCTGGATGTATTCAGTTCGTCGGGATAGGTTTTGCGATAAGTGGGCATTCAGATTTAATTATTTCACCGTATCAGAAGAAAAGATATGTACTGAAACAAGAGGTGAATTGTAGTTTTATATTGAATACAGTATGTAGTTCAAGAGAGGGAAAAATGTAATATTAAGTAATGTAAGTTAAAATTGTAGTACTTTAATATTGAATAGTTGCTATATTTGATGATGTTAGATCGTTACTACCGAAAATTTATGATGTTAAACAGTTATTACACATTGCTATTTCTAATTGTTGTTGATAATTCCCTCATTGTCAGTGCTTTGTCTACTCAATTATGGATATCAGTCCAATATTTAGCCTTTAAAAATAACTGGAGGAAAAACTCATTATTCGATCTGGCTCAAGTTAATTATTATTGAATATTATTTCACGGAAATCACTAATTGACAAGAAGTATTGATACATCATGTTTAAGATCATTTGAAAAAATTAAATTAATTATAGCAATTTATTGCAAAGTAGAAGAACATTTCCAGAACTTTAAAAGAAAAGTTTCCAGACGAGCCAATTCCCTTCTTCCACTACGTCTATACGAGTTAGCGAAACACAAAGGGCGATAATGACAATTTACATTAGCCCGGATAAGAAATAATATACAACAGATAACAAAACCCACTGGCACCGACCCGTTCCCGATCAGATAAATCCTTAATTACCCTCCCCCACGTCCGGATCTAGATAAGATTTAATAATTACAATCCGAACAGCACTAATCATACAGCATAATTAACGTTTGTTTCAGTTTCACTTGCACGTTTGTTTGCTTCCCTGTGAAATGTCACTTGGAAGTAAAGGTCGGCGTCGTCACACAATAGCCTCCATTAACATTCAGCTGACGCGATTGAAGGAAACAAAAGAATTAACGAAAATGTTTAATTGTGTTATTAACTCGGATCTGAAGCGCAAGAACAATAGGCGTCCAATTACACAGACTATGCCCTCTATTAACGTTGAGCCTGGCGACTTTTAACGTCTGAATTTATTACGGAGGTAATTAGTAATGTAAGTGCATTGTAAATTATCAGTCAAGAAATACCTAGATTTCATTATATGGCGAGGAGTCAAATCTAAGACATTTTAGGATGATGCCGGCGTCCTACAACCCTACAAATAAACACCAACCGACGGATGCTGTCGCCTGTTTATCCGTGCAATTTATATGCAGCCCCGCCGGCTTTTGTCTCGTCGACACGTGTTTGTTTATTCAGTTTCAGCGGCCTGAATGCAGCTTACGTATTAATCCAATAAATCTCCCCTTTAAGAAGACGCCACGGCATGTCGTGATTAGGCGTCGAAGGCGTCGGAACATGAATGTCGCACGTATCAATTTTCCTGACGTGTACACACACCATGATTATTATTGCCAGTCGTTTATCGGGAGATGGATGACGTGCCCTTGTACCTCCCCCAAGAAAAAGTCCTCATCAATTAAACTCGATGGCGTAAGCGTGTCATCGGTGTTATTGATAGGCCTCTCGCGGATGCTTTGTGCGGTTTTGTAGCAGCTTTTCCGGACGATTTTTTTTTTAACTCGAAAAGTGTCTTTAATAACGATTTGCTTGGAAGGGAATCAATTTTCTTGCAGGATGGATTTAAGTTATTAACGACCCAATTGTAATTTGATAGAGATTTGGTATTACAAATATTTACCAATAATTCATAAAAACAGATTGAGTGATTTACTATTACTAAATTGCTTTCGGATTATTTAAATATTTTTGGTTTTTGGTTTCATAGATATGAGTCGCATGGGTGAAAGCTTGATTTTATTTGGCGAATGCGCCGGGTTACGCTATGGTGGAGTAGCCGGGTTAAATATTAAGAGTTATGCATCTGCTGCAGTGCCAAAGAATGTCTTCAATTAAAAAATGATATATTCACATCATGGTTTTGCATTTTAATCACTATCACTTGTTCCTAAACATAACAATGGAATTAATGATGTTGTAAACAAATTTTGGAGCACTATTGCAGGTTGGAGGTCATCTATCCACCCAACATATACATTATACAGTAAATATGATGTTTTGGAAACGCGTATAACTCAGCACAGGGGGAGCCTTACGTTTTCGGAATGGTTGATATGTGAACACCCTTGCCATTTTGTTTGGTTTAGTAGTTATGAAACCGTAGCCGCTAGAGCAATGCGTATTTGCTTATGACACTTACATCGAAACTAGGCGTCGTGTGTTTGCTACACAACGTAGATTTCGAATGTTGGGAGGCCAACGCAAAACAATATCCTGAAGTGGGTGTATAACCTCTTTACCAGAGGATCGTTAAAGTACCTCGAGGTGGAGAAGGAAGTTTCTGAACCCCTGAAAATATAGCTCGAGTTAGGGTAGCTGCAGAAGCAAGTCCACGTTGATCGATAGTACAGCAAGCTCAGGTACTGAGGATGAGTGATCGGTCACTATTGCGAATTTTGCATTTAGATTTACACTGTCTCCAATACAAGTTGATGGTAGTACCGAAAGAGAAGCCAAATTATTTCCAAGATGACTCATTTCGCATCGAGGGTACATCGAGTGCGTCTCACGATCGCCTGAACTTACGCCCTGTGATTTTTTCTATGGGGGTACCTAAAGGTCCGCGTATTTATTGAGAAACCATACACCCTTCCTTGATCAGCTGTTCAATGTTATCACCCAAGAAATTTTAGCGATTTTCGCCAACATATTGGAAGGACTCGATTTCAAGAGTGTGTGGAAAAGAACGCACATTACTTAGATGACATTATTTTGCATACATAAATGTTTTCTACCATTTTCTTTGATATGAATACTAAATGGTAAATCCACATCTACCCATCAAACAAATAAAATTTTAATTATGTTATGATTTTTTCAAAAACGTCATACTTCTCTGCCGAAACCCTGTATTTCATTTATTTATTTATTTCATTTTTGCTTTACAAGATCCTATTAAAATAAGATAAACAAAATTAAGATAATAACATTAAAAATTACAAAAATTTAGGTCAGTGTCACTGGTTTGGTTTCCTAAACATGTAGTTTTCTTGTAGTTTGGATTTAAAAATATATGAAGGGTGAGAGGGTGCTCACTGTCTCACCCTCCAATTATTACAATATAAATGACGGATGTTTAAAAAACAAAACACAGAAGAGGAATATAACCACGTAATTAATAAACAATGCGAGTTTTTCTAGTTTAACAAATAACCTATAAAACCCTCTCTAATATAATGAAGACTAGAGGGTGGGTTAGAGGCCACCCACCCACCCTACATATACATTGAATTATAATCACTGTCACTTGTTTGGTTTCCTAAACATAATGGTAGAATTAATGAAGGTGTAAGGAAATTTTAAAGCACTGTTGTAGCTTGAATTTATAATTATGTATAGGGTGGGTGGGTGTCTACTGTCTCACCCTCCAATTACTACAATATAAACGACGGATGTTAAAGGAACAAATCGCAAATAAATAAAGCAATGCAAGATTTCTTAGTTCAACAAATAACCCTTAAAACTCTCGCTTATGTAATGAAGGTTGCAGGGTGGGATAAAGGACACCAACCCACCCCACAACTATACTATATATATATATATATATATATATATATATATATATATATATATATATATATATATATCACCAGCACTTGTTAGGTTTCCTAAACATAACGGTAGAATTAATGATGATGTAAAGAAATTTTAAAGCAGTGTTGAAGCTTTAATTTAAAAATATATGTACTGTGGCCACTGTCTCACCCTCCAATTACTATATTATAAACGACAAATGCGATATATCATATCGTATTTTAACACATTTTGCTTTATATTATCCAAATCTCAGGAATGTATTTCTCAAATTGCAAGATTTTCTTTCCATAATTTCTCAAATACTTTAGAATTCAAGAAATTTATCTTTCTGATTTTTTAGAACTTTTTTCTATTTTTTATTTATCACCATTTTTTCAGTAATTTATAAAGAACTTTATACATTTTTTGCTTTATATCATCAACATTTTTCAACGCAAAATTTTGCAACAATTTTTCTTTAATTTAATGAAAATTCATCACAAGTTTTTCACAATTTTTTTAGATTTCTAGAACTGTTTTTAAGTGTTCTCAAGAATTTTATATATTTCTTGCTTTATCTATCTACTGCATTTTTCAAAAATGCATCTTTTTTCGGTAATTTTAGAATTTTGCATATTAATATTTCTTTAATTTTATAACAATTCTCTACTTTCAGATTTTTTTATTAATATTTTAAATAATTTTTGCTTTTATATTATTTGAAGTTTTTAATTATTTGTTTTATAAATTCTACTTTTATTTTTAGAATTCTTTTCAGACTTTCTAAAGATTCAACAATCCTGCACTAATTTTGCTTCTATATCTCTAGAGTTTCTCAGCAAGTTTCGTATCATTTTTAAATAATTTTTTACTATTGTTTTTTATTAGCTTCTAAGAATTTTATAAGAATTTTCTTTTAAATTGCAAGAATCTTGTTAAATTGTTTTAATTTGTTTTATCAATTTTTCTGTAATATAAGAAATAAAGAATTTCCTAATTGTTTATAATTTTTTAGCTTTACATTTGTGTAATTTTCTAAATTTTTAAAAATGTATCTTCTAAATCTTATTAATTCCTAGAACATATTCTTAACTTTTCTTTAGGATTTATAGAATTTTCCAGAAAATTTTCTTTCAATTATAACATAAGTTATTACTTTTTTATAAAATTATCATTTCAAAATTTTTCGGAATCTTTTTTTATACTTTTTATCAGAGATTTTAAATTTTTCCTCTAATTTTTTGTTGTTTTTCCTGAATTTACCTACCGATTTTGTAAGATATTTTTTTATTTTGTAAGAACTGTTCTCTCATTTTTCTAGAATTAAAAAAAAATTGACACATCATTCTCGTCAAAGTTGCTTTTATTCATTATCTTCTAATTTGCAATTTTTACATCCTATTGCAAGTTTTTTCCGTGTATAATTATTTTAATTGTTTCGATTTCAGTGGATTGTTTTTATTTGTAAAATACAAGTATTTATTTCAAATTTCTAGATTTCGTAAAATTTTCTTTTTTGAAAAAAATTAATATTTCTATTAAATTCTACATAATTTTTAAGGAATATCTCTTCGAATTTTTTTAGAGGTTCAACAATCTTTCATAATTCTTTTGAGAATTTCTAGAATTTTTAAGCAATTTTTCTTTCAATTCAATTCAATTTATTCGTGCCAATACCTACAAAGGTTTACACTTGTCCATTATACAGATAAAATGTAATAATTAACACAATGTTTTAATAATGTTACATTATATAAAATTATTCTAAAATTAAACACTAAGTAATAAATTAATTAAAATTGTTAAGATAATGAAATTGAATAACATAAATAACACAAATAAATTAGTTTCAAACGTTATTAAAATATACACATTAAAATCAGAAAAACATTAAAACACAAACTCTTCAATACTGTAAAATGCTTTAGAAACTAAATATTGTTTAATACATGATTTGAACATTTTGTTGTTAAGATTTTTTACCTCTTGTGGGAGTTTATTGAACAATTGCGGTGTATAATAACGTGTTCCATTTCTAGATAATGATAACCTGCAATATATTGGTCTAATATCTTCGCTGTTACGTGTTGGGTAGTCATGATAAGCGTTATTAAGTGAGTATTTTTCATGATGTTCTTTTGCCCCTAATAGACACTGCACAATAAATTGAGATGGTAATGTTAATATTCCTCATTAATTAAATTTGTTTTTACAGTCCTCCCTATATCCAATGACTGCTAATATTCTAACAGCTCTACGTTGCAAGCTGAATATTCGTTTTGGTGTGCTCGAGTGTCCCCAAGCCAGAAATCCGTATGATAACAACGTTCTCTCTCTCTCTCTCTCGAATTTTCATTTGCTGTGAGGTGACTACCTGCAAATTATTAAACGATTTTATGCAGTTTTTAGTATGTTTAGGATGTTACAGACTCTTCTCCTGGCGGTAATCTAAGCGGCGTAATTATAACAATTACTTTGTGATCGACCCCCATTTCTTATCCAACAGCGCTGCTGTTACTCGTCCATTTTTGCTGAATAGCAATAGAGTGAATAGGCAATGATTTATTTTACTTATTCATGTTTATTTCGTTAATTTTGATCGAGAAGTATTCTTAGAATTTTCGTCCCTAAAATATTGATATAAGCTACTACAAATCAGCTCAAAGATGACGCTGATTTGTAGTAGTAGATGACGAAACTACATTTTTTCCTAGTTGCTTAGCTTCATGGGAATTTGTCAATATTCAGAGCAAGAATTAATTATCATGTACTTTCTTTTGTTGGTGGAAAATAATTAAGATATGGTTGATGCAAGGTAATAGATTAATTCTGTAGCAGTCTAGGAACAGCCTTAATGTTTCAGGTGATGTAAAATTTTAGATGATACCTTGGTCTAGAATTGAATGCGTCTCCATAGTATTCTTTTACGCAGAGAAGGCAACTGATTTTGAAAATTGTTTATTAGGATGGCCAATTTTTTTTTTGGGTCTCTTGCGTCTCAAAAATTTTGATGAATATCACCAGATGGTCACAGCACTTAAACATTTGTTGGTCCTTGGATGCACCTCCTAAGGCTTACTCCTCAAGCCAACCTAAATTTGTTATAAAATCGTGTAGCTGGCCGTGTAGAGTGTTCCCAGCTTTAATCAATCTGGCAAATCTTCTGCGGATACTAACCACCTGAAATATTTAACTCGCATTCACACATGACGTGTATTATGGTCTCCTCTTCTTGTTCGCATTTCCGACCAAAGGGATGTTATGGAGGTGCTTGTTTAGTTTGCAGTGCATAATAAGAGTACCGATTAGCAGCCGCAAACTGGTTTGTGGTAGTTCAATGTATTTACTGCTCAGCTCAGGTGTTGGTGAGTGTTTGAATTTTTTGGCGAGCGCATACTTGTTTGTAGCCATCTCACTTACATGCATGTGAAGTAGAGTTTCGATTGCAGGCGTGAGTGTTGTGTGTTGTAGGTGGTTTAGATTCTTCCTGGTAACAATTGGTTTATTTTTGGCCTCTAGGTTAACGCTCCATATATCAGAGCTGGTCTAACGATTGCAGTGACTAGCTACCGGGTCATCTTTGGTCTGAAACCTCAGATTGGTCCTATCGCACTCCTGCACTGCCAGAAGAAAACAGAGGCCTTTTTAAGCTTGTGTTCTAAGTGGTTCTCCCAATTGAACTTGAAGTCCAGTGTTACACTGAGGTATTTCACCTCGTTTATTAAGCACAGGTAATTTTTGAAGGGTTTAGGAAGTCTACCTTTGTTGATCTTACTTTTTCTTGTTAACAGTATTAATTCTGTATTTTTGGGGTTAACCTAGAGCGACGTTTTTTCGCATTATTGCTCCATAATTTAGAGAACGCTCTGCATTAGCTAGACAGAACACTCGTTTGTTTCCAATGAGTTGAATTACCACGTCATCTGTATAACCCTCGGCATGATATCCTACATATCATAAAAGCGGAGGTAGAAATATTTGTATATACATTTTGCACAGAAGTTCACATTAAATCAATTTCTTCAACAAGTTTTATAGATGGATTGTTGTTTTATACCACTCATTATTGGTAACATCCTTTTGGACAGTTACTGTCTGGCTTTCTTTCCCTATCGAGGCAATTACAGTTCTATTTCTCAGCATGGCCCCAATACATCAAGTGATTGTTGTGGGGGCAGCATACTTGCTTAGACCATGTTCTATGTTATCAAAGGCTCCTTCGATGTGTATAAAGGCTTCTAGGGCTGACTGGCGATTTAAAAGGGGAGAATGATTTTAGTACCCGTTTTATTTTGCTTTCGGTAACGATGTCTATACTCATGTTCCACTACTCCGCTGTGGGGAAGTATACTGGTTCAGTTTGATGGTTCGCGTCAGACCCTCTTTTGGAATCAGAAAAATGTGACTCCAGAAGCAGATTTAGAGATTCTCGAGGTCAGCAACGTAAGTGCCCTCCTCCTTAATAATATTTTCCTGGATAGTATTTTCTTAGGGCGGGCTGTTTCCGATACGGATTTTATGCCCTTAGAAAAGTTGCGATATGAGGATTTTTTATTCTCTGTGACTGACGACTGTTCTTAGTTTTGTGAAGGTAAAATAATTTAACTTTTATTTTCTCTTGTTAGCCAGGGTTTATGTACTAGGGCTATTCTCTCCTCGTGGATGTGTAGATTTTGGCACAAGTACGCCACAGCCATCTTGTAGCATCCAAAGTTTATTTGTGTGATATTGAATTTGCATGTGAATGTTAGTACAATGTTATGGTTGTATGGTTAGTACTTATTGACTAATAAGCAAAAAGAGACTTCTGTATTTCCCAGTCGGTCTTCTTCTGGTCACGGAGCTAGAATTTTAGTTATTGGAAGCCATCCTAAGTGACTGCTGTGGTCTCCATGGGAAGGTAGTCAACAGCCTTCTGGGAAGAAGAAGATTCTTCTGGCTATTTCAAATGAAGGGTCACTATCCCCAGACTATATCATCGTCCTTATCCTGTGCATTGGGCAGCTAGGCTGAAGCCTCTACCAGCTTAGGCAGACTGTTAACCTACAGGGAGGTCAGAGTCCTTTGACCGTCTTCTCGAGCCATTTCGAGGAATCGTTGTCCGCGCAGATAATAAACAGAACCTTCCCCGAGTAGGAACATCTAAGCATCTGAAGAAATGTAGTACTGGTCGGCTCATGAGGGAGGTTGATGACCTTTGTGTAGATTTTGAGCATTATTCCGGTATCCCTATGTCTCTTCCTAGGGTTAAGCGCAGGCGAATTCCCAGAGTCATTCGACCTATTACGCCTTTTTGAAGGGGGGACGGTCTGCTCGGTCTTCTTTGGAAATGAGCCTTGCTTATCGGAACTGCACATTTTTTGGGTCAGTTACTGATTCTCATTATGTAATTTTTGAGAATCTGAAGACATTGAGAAAAAAAAAGCCTGTTGTGCGGTGCAAAATAATTTCTCAGGTTATCAATTGCTTCTACCTATTATTTGTGGCTGTTTGTTAACTAAAGGAAGGGCAAGGAAGACTACAGTAATACCAAATCATCCAGACCGGTTAGTCTCACATCGTTTGTAATGAAAATCTTGAAGAAGCTTTCTGATCGGTACATCAAGAACTATAGTCTATAGATGAAGCCTTTTTACCCAAATAAACATGCGTACATACACGAATGCCTAATCTAATCAGTTAGTCTACAGTGTGATGGTCAATATTAAGAAGGCCTATTTATACATAGAAGGAGCTTTTGACAAAGCATAGGAGAAGCTCTCTCAATTCTAGGCACTCCAGAATTAGTAAATGGATTTAAAAGATGCTAAGCAAAAGAGTAAATATCAATAGAAAACGAAGTATCCAAATCAAGGGTGATTCGTGGCTGTCCACAGGAAGGAGTAGCTCCTCTTTTGTGAAACATCGTGATAGATGACTTGTTGAGGAAACTAAATGAATATAGCTTACCAGCCATATGATATGCAGATGACATAACAATCCTGCTTAAATGCCGTTGTGAAGGTGTACTTAGTACACTAAGGCAGAGTGCTCTCAATATTGTGGAGAAATGGTGTACAGACAATGTCCTCTCGGTAAATCCAAGTAAGGAACTGTTTTGTAGAATTTAAGAATTATTTTGACGATCGAAATATTAGCATCTATTATCAAATTATTTTGATTTCTGAAGATAATACCTTTTTATATTATGATCCCTCTAGAACTTTGATTTTAAGTTTAACGAAGACACTGCCTTCTCCTTGAAAAACTAAGTTTCTTCCTTTCCTTCGAATAAAAAAGTCACGTACATTAATAATAGGAGAATATAATTTTAAATCCCAATGTTATCATTGGCATGAAATTAATTCAGATGCACATATTCCATTCCCAGAAATAGTTGTTATGTAAATATAATATAAATAATTCCTCACTAGATTAGATAACACATTCGCTAAAATTTTGAATTTATGCAATATATATTATAATACTTTCAAGGACAGATTTAATAATATATTTTTTATCATGCATTTTTAAGTGTTCTATTATTAGCTTGATGATAATAAAACGAACTTCCTGTTTAGGCCAACCTGTCGAAAAATATTTACAAATCACGTTGTTGAAACGAAACGTACCATAAACAAGTCCGAGCATCTCCGTTTCATTCCCACCGCGTTCTGTTGTGTTAAATACGATGCGGTCGCGGCGAACAGGTTGTGACGTGGCAGGGTCATGGCGATCCGTTCGGATTCCTGCGAGCCGCGAACAGTGCAAACGATAACCTTCCACAGGAAACAGTTATGTCGGCCGCAAGTTGTTACACGTAGGTGAACGATCAGATCTTCGGAAATCTGCCCGGAATAAATTTCGGGAGGATCGGCTCGGGCGCGTCTCCAACGTAACGTACTTTGGCTCGAAGGTCGCCTCGTCATGTTTGTGTGTGTTCGTGGCAGATTACGAGTTGTCCGATAGTTCTATGGAAACTTTTGTACAACTTTGGACGCCTTTATCCGTTTAGGTAGTAATCGTGTTTATTTACATATGAAATGCTCGAACGTTCCGTATACAATACAAGTTCAATGTTGGAGCCTCGATTTGAATTGAAAATATTGTACACTTTTGGCATGAATACTTCAGAACGTTTAATGTTTCACCAAGACACGTACATGTAATAAAGCAAATAATAAATAATATCAAGTAAAATCAACTAAGTGTGTTTTTTTGGAAACAATAAAAGCAAATTGCTACTTTTATAACTGATAGCAGAAAATTCTAGTATAATTCGGGTTTACAAAATTTTAAAATGTTGGTGATAATGTGATACCATCAAAGTTAATAATTTTATTTATTTTGAATTATCAAAATGTATCACGAAGTTAAAGCCTCCACAATTACTTATTTATTACAAAATTTTGTCTGATGGTTTTGGAAAAAAGTATTAAGGAAATAATGTGGGATAATTCTAATATTTTTAGGCAAATTCTTAACTAAATTTTCAGGAGGGTTAAGAGTTTTTCTTTACATACTTACAGAAGAGAAGAGAAAATGCGAAAAATATCGAAACCTTTAATGAAAATTCTAACATAGTATTTTTAACTGTAGTTTTTAAGTTTTTATATTAGTTTTTCGGTTTAAGAATTTATCATTAATATCCCTTCCGAATTTCTACAAATTTTTGATAATATTTCTTTAATTTTTCTAAAATTATTCATCTCATTGAAATTTTCCACCAATACGAGAAGATTTATCTAACATATTTTTATCTTACTATATGACCAAATCCGGATAACCCTTACCTAACCTAAGGTCTTCCTATTCTTGTAAGTGAGTAAATATTACCACAAAAAGAATAAACAGCTTTTTCTTTAAGATATATAAAGTTTTCTATAAGGGTACAGAATTTTTCATCATTTTCTCTAAGATGTTTCTAAATTTTTTTAGCAATTCTATTCTTTTTAACTATGTTACAAAGATAGTTTGCGATAGTTCTAGTTGTTTCTTGAAATTTCTCAACAATGTCTTTTCGAAATAGGTGTAATAATTTTTTTTTTCATTTATTGAGAATTATATAACTCCTTTCTAAGATTTTCTGTAAGGATTCAAAATGTTTCACTTAAATCCCTTCAATATTTCTATATTTTATTAGGTTTCTTCTACGAGGATTTAAAATTTATCAGCAACATATCTTCTAGATTTTTAGAATTTATGAATATTTTTCATCAATTTTTCGAAACTTTTTATAAAGCTTTAGAATTTTCCAGTGACGTCTCTTCGAAAATACTACCTATATGTGTTTTTAAGTGGACAAATAATACAGAGAGAAGAATCAGTGGCTTCTTTGTGCTTATTTTAGGATCTATGAGGGTTTAGAATTGTCTTGCTATTAATAAAATTAATACTTAATATTTTTTTGACAATGTCAATGTCACAATATTTTCTAAATTTACCCCTTTAATGCAAGAAATAAGCATTTATTGCTTAAAAATATGTATCCGAAGCTGAGTTCATCTATAATGACACAGTGAAGGAGAGGCCCGACAGGTTAGAGTGGAAGAACATTCTTCAAGAGTGAACTCCGCCTTTCAACTTGCTGACGAAATTATTTGTATGGTTTTGTTTACTTTCTTATGTATTTCGAATTATATTTGTAAAGCAAGTCTGATAAAGCACTAATAAATAAATAAATAAATAAATACTTTCTTGATGGAACATATATACATGGTACATTGTAAATGAAAGTCTTGTTTTATTCCATAGTTACTTTATCTTTTTCCCGACATGTGTTTCAACAATTACTTGTCATTTTCAGAGGAGACATAAGTTACCAAAATGTGAACGGTGAACAAAATCTACAAAAGCTCAAAATATTGCTCTAGGCGCACAAGTGATTCTAACGCTAGAGTTAAATGAAATTGCGAAATAATGTCTGGTTTCAGCAGGATGGGGCACTAACCCATTTTCGATAAAATATTTCATCATAGCTGGATTCGTTGAAGGGGCACTTGTGAGTGGTCCTGACCTTAATCCACTGGATTATTTTTATTTATTAACTTGTTTTCACACATTTGTCTATCACTGTATAAATTGAAAATGATAAGTAATTTTCAAAATATATTTCAGGAAACTGATAAAGTATTTATTTAACAAAGCAAGATTTTATTGCTATTTTTCAGAGAAGGTTTTAAATTTTTTTGCCTTTCTTTTCCATAATTATATAAAGAAATAAATATAGAACAGTTTCTTCTAGCTCATCAAAACTTCAGCAAGTGTTCATATTTTTATTCTTTATCTTTATCCTGGTTTCTTCTTTTGGATTCTTGATTTCCTACTTTTTCTTGGATGTAGTGAGTAAGATCGCAAGATGAGAAATCAAGAATCCAAAAGAAGAAACCAGGAAAACTTCGAGCCGAAAAAAAACAGTAAGTTCTCCAACCTCACCGCCAGGAAACTTTTATCGTAGATTGATAAACAAATTAAATATTAGTTTCACCAAAAATAATTATTTACCCTCAAGACAGGCCCCAAACACTCACCACATTTTCGTGAAAATTCAGTATTTTTTAGAAATGTTTTTTCGATATTTTTAATAACTTTCCTTCTAAAAAATTGTTTTTCCCCCAAAGTATTTTCCAGATTTCTATAATTATTTAAATTTCTTTTTCATTTTTCGATATATTTTACTATTAATTGTAATATTTTTCATAAGAATTCAGATTTTTCATTATTATATTCTTAGATTTTCTTTAGAATTTTTCTTTCATTTTTCCAATCCTATATAGAATTTCTATCAAGGTTTGGTATGTTCCAGCAATTCCATTTTGGGATTTCCAAAATTTTTCAACAGTGTTCTTTCGATATTTCAAAATTTATTTCTTTTATTAAAAAGTACCAATTCCTTCTAAAGTTTTTCTTTCCAGCAATGCATTTTCCAAATGTCTAGAATTTTTATTATTTCTTCTATTCTTTGACATATCCCTTACCATTACTTTTAAAAAAATTCTATGAGGATTCAAATTTTTTTAGCAATTTTTCTCCAATTCATAAATTCCTACATTTTGTGTTCATATGTTCTTTCATTTTTTCGATTATATCTAGAATTTCTACGAGTATTTAGTATATTCTAGTAATTTTGCTTCAAGTTTTTCACAATTTTACAACAATTTTTCTAAAATTTTTGAGGTTTCAATTATTTTACAAATTTTCTATGAACAAATTTCATCTTTGTTTATAGTAATTTCTGATCTGAATTTTTATAAGTATTCATTACTATTTAGCAACTTATTTTAGAGACCTTAAGAACTTAAACCTTAAACTTTTTTTAATCATTCATTGGCTGCCGCAACTTTTTTTTGAGAGAGGAGAAATGCTTTACGTCTCTTCAACCAGATGTATGTGGATCTTTTCCTATTCCTTCTGAATAGGCCCTACTCACTAAACCTCCTCTCTTTCATCCTTTCATCTTGAGGTACTGGTGGTATCGCATGAGCATTCTTTTCCCAGTGCCCTCTGTCATGTATTAGCAGAAACAGGACAGTGGGTGCTGGGCAAAGAATGCTCATGCGATACCACCCAAGATGAAAGGATAAAAGAGAGGAGGTTAAGTTTAGTTAGCCTGCATCATCAACATCGTCCATTGGCGTATCTGCCACGTTTCCCCTAGAAGTAGTTCCTTTTGCCAAAGGATTTCCTTCGTTGCACTTGCTACCGCCTCATTGTGCTCCCTAAGCGGGATACATTCCTCAACGAGCTCAAGCATCATTTGCTACCTAACTAAATCTTATCTAACCTACCCAACTTCACCTCACACTTGGCTAACATAAGATCTGTATATATTATACAATATTATGTAGATAAAACCGACAAAAAGAAGTATATAATAATGTTTCTTGCATTTCTGCCAACTTCAAACCTTCTGATAGTTCTTCGGGTTTCTGCTAATTTTTTTCTCATACCATACATAGCGAATTCGAAATAATTCTAATGTTTTCTATTATTTTTTCACCTAAATTTCCATATGAGACGAATGTTTCAATAATTTCTCTTAAATATTTCTATATTTTTTAGCAATTTCTAAACCCTAAAATGATTCTTTACTATATTTTTATAGTATTTTTTATCAATTTTTGATTTTAGATATTCCCACAAATTTTTTTTTTGAATTTCTATAACCACTAATAATTTATTTTTAGTTCTTCTAAATATATTCACTATTCCTCTGTAATTTTCCAGCAATACGATAAGATTAATTGATTTAACTCTTTAACTTAAGATCTATACTATCTATATATTTTTTACGCGTGTAAATCATAGAGTAAGAATGTAAAAAAGAAAATGTAGCATCTCACAATATAGTTTTTTGAAAGTACTTATATAGTTTTATTCAAATAAAGTGAAGATGAACTTCTAACATCTGTCAGCCTCATCAATCAATTACTTCCTTTTTCTTTAAGCTTTATAGAGTTTTCTATGAGAATTTAGAATTTATTAGGGGTTTCTAAAATTTTTAATAAATTTTCTTTATATAACTATGCAAAGAAAGTAATGTGGGGCAGTTAAAGGTTTTTCTAGAAAAATTTCATTCAGACTTAGGCAAGAGATCAGAATTTATAGGTAATGCCTTCAAATTATCTTTTATTGCGAATTTCTAAATTTTTCTACGACAATTCAAAATAGTCTGCAATTTCTAAAATTCGTTAGTTCCTTTTTCTAACGATTTAGAAATATCTATTCTAGATTTTTAGAATTTTTCATAAGTTTTCCATACATGTTTTAAAATTTCCTTGTAAATATGTTTTGAGACTTTTAGCTTTTTTTCATTTTCTGAAAATGAATTTTTCATCAATATCTTTTTGAGAACTATTTCTTGTGATATTAACGCAACACAATCAATTTGAAAAAAAAAGAGGATTTCTTTTTTCAAAATTGATTTAAATTTTAAGAATTTTTTCTTCCTTTTTGAAAGTATTTTCCCCGTTCTTTTCTACAATATTTTATAATTTTCTATAAATACGAGGGTGAATCAAATATAAACAGGAATTTACTAAAAAAGGTATGTCTGTATTATTCTAAAAAAAGAATAAGTTTTAATTTTTGTACTTAGTATCCGCTTCTATGTATTTTTCCCAGCGAAGCGGAAGTTTCTTAATTCCGTCGTGTCTTCTTCAGCCATTTTTTTACGAACGATTCAACATCTTGGTTACTGTGAGAACGGCGTCCACCCAATTCGTCTTCGAATGGACTAAACATATGAAGGTCACACGGGGACAAGTTAGTATAGGGCGGGTGTTTCAATATATCGCAATTCATTTTCTTGGGTCAAATCAGATGTATATAGCCGAGAGTTGTCCTGAAATTTATTTAATAATTGCATCACAATGGTGTTGCAATGTTTATATCTAAAATTAAATCTAACTTATTCTGATTAAGTCTACCCGCCCAGGAAGTAGGGTTTGGAAAATAAAACAACCCACATCCCTTAAACTTTATTCCATCCTCACATTCAGTATTCAGTATTCCCATTAAAACTTCCCACTCATTTCTAAACAGGCAATAGCTACTCAGTTCACCATTGGATTCTTGATGATATTTGTTCTTCATTCTTCTTTTTCTTCACACTTCTTTTTTCTGGTACGTCTATGTCTTAGTAGTTACTCTATCCACCAGCGGTTTATCTGCATGCACGACTTACTTCTTCTTCATTCTTCCACGTTTATGGAACTTAGGAACAAAGCCTACTACATGTAGGCTATCAAAAACTCATAGGAAAAGTGGGAAAAAGTGCAAAACTGGCCACTGGATAAACAAACTAAAATGCAAAGGCAAAATATTTATTGGCCTCTCGCCAAAGAGAGCAAAACAGCTCTTGCCCCTCACTAAAAGCGAGATAGGACTAGTATTCTTACAGGACATTGTCCCGTAAAATATCATCTTTACAAGATATTTAAAATGGACAACACCACTTATAGATTGTATTCATTGGAAAGGGAAACGGACGAGCACATCCTAGGCGTACGTGTAGCACTGCCTACCACCTCCGGTGAAATGGCGATAACATCAGGACAGAGAAGGGCATGGAAGTTAATTGATCTCACCAAAGAAAGTGTATTCCTGGGAATATACTAATAGTAGGGTATTATTACAAAAGATCAAAAGATCTAACCAGGTTGCAGTGCTGAGCAGTAGCCTTGCTTCAAGATGGCAGTGAGATAAGGTATTCTGCCATCTTCTAATTTCTAATTTTTAAGGCATTTCTGCCTAATCTCCCCTCGTTGTTTTTGTTTTTTTTAATAAATCTTTTATGCAACCTTTTTAGAAAAACTGTCAAAGGCATAGAAAATCTGCTGAACCCATGAATTCTAAAATACCAAATTTCCACAAATCTACGAAAAAAATCTAGTACATTCTCTTAATTTCTCATCCAGGTTTTGATCAAGGTTGAGTGTTCAGAGACTTCTAGATTTTCTCATCATTTATTTTTCTATTTCTAATCTACAGTTATTGAGTTTTTTTTAGGAGTATACAAAATTTTCCAGAAATTTTGATAATAATTTACCTTTATTTTTCGAGACTTTTTACAATTCCTTTCTAATTTTTACTATGAGGGTTCAGATTCTCTCAATAATGTCTGCAAGATTTTTATTATTCTATTGTATTATTAAATATTTACTTTTTTCAAATTTTCTTCAAATCCTTTTTAAAAATTTAAACAATTTCTCTTTGTGATTTTTGGAATACTTCACTAATTTTCTACCTATTAAAAAAATGACTATTTTTTTCTAAAAATTTTCATAAGGATTCAAATTATTTCAACAATTTTGAAAATCATTTACCATTATTCTTCAAATTTTTGAGAATTTTTATCGTTACCATTAAATTTTTTCTAATAATATTTTTTCCGATTTTTCCAGTAATGACTTCAACATTTACAGAATTATTCGAGATTTATTTTTCTATTTTAATTTTCCAGCAATTTCTCTTTGGGATTTTTATAATACTTCACTAATATTTTTCCTATGTTTTAAGAATTTTTAATATTCTTTCCAAAAATATTCTATGAGGATCAGAATTTGCCAACAATTTCTCTGTAAGATTTTGAGAATTATTCACCGTTATTTTTCTGCTTTTGATGAATTTTTACCCTTCCTTTCTAAATTTTTCTATAGGGATTCAGCTTTTTCCAGCGATGCCTTTTCAAGATTTACAGAATTATTTAATATTTATTTTTCATTTATTAAAATTTTCAGCAGTTCCTTCTGAAAATTTTCAGCAATTTCTTTTAGACAGTTTTAGAATATTTCGCTATAATTTTTGCTAGAGAGAAAACATCTTTATTGTAGATAGTATTACAATAAATAATTATAATAATTATTGTGTTTCTTCGTTTCCTTCTGGCTATTTACCATAGGTTTTTCAGCCTAAATTCTTCCTATATTCTAAAATTTTCTTAAAAGATCCAGAATGTTTCAGCAATTTCTCTTCAAGATTTTGAAGTAATTTTTTTTTAATTCTTTTCTCCTGCGAACTTGTTAAGGAAACTACGTAGGGTATGATATTTGTTTGAATGGTCACAAAACGTAACAGTTTACTTTCTAAAATTGTATTGGAGGATTTATAATTTTCAGGCATATTTCTTCAAGATTTCTAAAAATTCTTCAAAACTTATCTTTAATTTTTTGAAAATTGTCTAGGAAAAATTGCTCTAATTATTCTAAAAATATCTGTTTCATATTTCTAAAATTTTCGTTTCTTTCACTTTTCAAAATTTTCTCTGAGTAAATTTTATATGAGAATACATACTTTTCGAGATATTAATTTTTTGCAAATTTTCTAAAATTTTCTTCAATTATCCGAAATGTTAGAATAATATACCTTAGAGATATTTATAATTTTTCAACACTTTCCTTCCAGTTTTCTAATAATTTCACCATTTATAAATCAGCAAAGACAAGAAGGGCAAAAACTATATATGTATCTAAAATTGAAGGAATTACAGTAATAGTTTAAAATATGACACCAAGTGATAAATGAGAAAGGCATTCAAGAAATAAATAATGAAATTTATATTACAATAATTTCAATTTTACCAATTCATTATTAATTTCTTCAACATGGTTATATCTCATAATAAATAAAAGGATTCCTCATATAATTAACATTAAAGAAAATAATAGTGAATGGTGAAAGGTACTGGATCTCTCAATATGTTATAGAATCCTACCTTTCCAGCACTAATTTCAAATTACAGCCACACCGTACCCATTTGATACTATAACATTTAATTTTCTCTATAAAAAATACACATCTTCAACACTGTGTGATATTTCATGATTTAGTAATTATAACGCAATTACATTAATCGAAAATCCTTCTTCGTTTCAGGTGAGCGGATCTGCAAGGATATGAAAGCCGCTTTTCTCGCGTAATTAATGGCCATTACAACAACAACAACGACAACAATATTTGCGTACGTATTCACAATTTTCTATCAAGGGATAATTTTGCGTACTGTGATGATTCATATCTTAATTCCATTAGGTAATGTGCGTGTGACGGAACGCATTTTTTAATACATCGCAATTGTTTGAGTGAAGTCTCCCATGCCGAATTAATTAATTGTTTAATAAATAAGATTGAAATATTTAACAAAAGTGAAAATATGCATTCCAGTACAGCCTTACTCATCAAAAAGACATTCTACGGCGAAAATCGCACCCTAGACGCGATCATCCCTTTGGGGGACAAGCGATCCCTCCTGAATACATGTTTCTGAAATGAGGTGTGTTTCGCGAACGTCCCGACTATTCTACGTGGCGAATTGCGCCAGGCCAGAACAAAGGGGATGCTGCATTCGCTCCACTCGTCCATTTAAGCAGAACGGATTCTGCTCTAATGAGGAAAACATCACGTTTTGATTAAGGAGTGTTTTTCCAGCTCTCGCTCAATTAAATGGGCTGAATATCACTTACAAAAACACTCGAAGAAATCCGCGCGATACGTTTTTAATTGACCGCAGGAATTTATTTTGCTCCTACATTAATTCGTTTTATATTGTGGTAAAGAGATGTAATTTTCATAATTCGTAATTCACCTGCTCGTAATTGTCACGGCAAATCAAAGTAAGAGCAGCACACAAGGGACCCACTTTCTTGATTTATAACCATCTGCACACCGCTTTTACACTTTCCGGTGTAAACACTGTTTTATTATTAGAGTCTGTGAGGTGATAATATTACATACTTTATCTGAAAAATATGCTGAAATATATTATAAACTATTTTTATTTTTATTATATGAAGATTTATATATTTACTCTCCATCACTAAAAATAATTTATATTAAAATTTATTATATAATTTTCTGCAACAACGTTAAGGATTTTAATACATCTTTTCTTTATATGAATTTCTCACATCTGATCAGACTCATCCTCAATCGATATCCTGTTTATATTTCAAATGCAAATGTCTATCCACCACTTTGGCTGAAAATCGAAGTGAAGTTTAAATTAATTTAGTATATTTCCTTGTGATTATATTTGGTAAATGATAGTACAAAGAAATAGAAATTTCTATATATGATTAAGAATAAGCATGACTTTCGAACTCACTCATTTGTGCGTGTTATATCCATATTCATCTCGCCAAAGATAAGTTGTAATCGTTTCCATTAATACTACCTAACGACCAAGACTGCATAATGCAGAAGTAATGCTAATGAGTTCTTTGTTCGTTGTATTTTTCCAATTCGTAAATTAGACTCCTGGATGAAACCTAATATCGAGGCCGTGATCCACATAACTTCTTTGTTACCATTTCGTTTATGGATTATAATTTCGGCATTAACTGCACGCATGGTGCGTGTAAAGACAGTTATCGCTTGGCTCAATAGTACGCATTTTCTAAAAGAAAGTATACATGCATCGGTATCCCGGATTTACCTTAAAAAGATGCACCGACTTTACATAATGTCATCACTTTCACCATGTTTTTGCAGACGCCGCGTTAAATTTACGAATACGCGCTCAAATAAATTTTTGACCTCCTCATGTGACTAGTTAACCTATTGATATTCCTTTTAGAAAGTCAACGCTTGTATGCCGGTGGTTTTATAAGAAATGACCTATCAAAAATAAGTTTTATTTATTTTTTATACACAATAAGAACTCTATGATGTTTTCGGAATGCCTTAATTGTTGCTGATTGTTTAGGAGATTAGCCTCGTTGTTAATGGCTTTTTGATACACAGACCTTTTCTGGAAATCCGGATTGATGTAATCTCCCCCAATTGGTGTTCTGCCTTGATACAATGTTCGGGTAATCCTGTGGCTGCTTTTCCATATATAATTGATTTGCGGTGTTCATTAAATCTAATATCAAAATGCCTTCCTATTTGCCCTATATAAATGCCGTCACAATTTCCACACTGGATTTTGTAAATTCCTGAAATATACAATTGCAGCGTTACCATTTTGTTTCCAGCTATAATGCGTAAATTCTTTTATATGGATATTGTAAATACTTTAATTCTTAATCGAATTTGTAATTTTCAAGCCAATCCTACAAGTGGTTAATTTTTTACAATTTTCCAAATCACCGAATGCAATTTAATTTCCTTAAATTTACGTTTGCAGCGTTGCCATTTTGTTTGTAGCTATGATTCAGCAATTTTTCTCTACTGATATTATAAATACGTTAATTCTTAATAGATTTTTTAAAGTTTCAAGCCAATCCCACGAGTGGTTAATTTTTTACAATTTTGCAAACCTCCGAACGCAATTTAATTTCCTTAAATTTACGTTCGTAGCGTTGCCATTTTGTTTTTAGCTATGATACTGCAATTGTTTTGTCAGGATATTGTAAATACGTTAATTCTTAATAGATTTTTTTTAAATTTTCAAGCCAATCCCACGAGTGGTTAATTTTTTACAATTTTCCAAACCTCCGAGCGCAATTTAATTTCTTTAAATTTAAGTTTGCAGCTTTGCCATTTTGTTTGTAGCTATGATACAGCAATATCTCTATAGTGATATTGTAAATACGTTAATTCTTAATAGATTTTTTAATTTTCAAGCCAATCCTACGAGCGATTAATTTTTTACAATTTTCCAAACCTCCGAACGCAATTTAATTTCCTTAAATTTGCGTTCGCTGCGTTGCCATTTTGTTTTTTGATATGATACGGCAATTGTTTTGTAAGGATATTGCAAATACGTTAATTCTTAAGAGATTATGTAATTTTTGAAAAAATTACACAAGTGGTTAATTGTTTACAATTTTTCAAGCCACCGAATGCAATTGAATTTCCTTAAATTTATGTTTGAAGCGTTGCCCTTTTGTTTGTAGCTATGATATAGCAATTGCTTTATAGTAATATTGTAAATACATGAATTCTTAATAAATGTTGTAATTTTTAAGCCAATTCCATGTATAGTTCAATTATTAAAACTACCCAACGCGATTAAATTTCTTTAAATGTAAGTTTGCAACGTTGCCATTTTGTTTTTAGCCATAATATGGCAATTGTTTTATAGTTTTATTGTGAATACGTTAATTGTTAATAGATTTTGTAATTTTCAAGCCAATTCCACGTGTGCTTAATTTTTTACAATTTTTAAAACCGCCGAACGAAACTGAATTTCCTTAAATATACAATTTCAGCCTTCCCATTTTGTTAGCAGCTATAATACGTCAATTGTTTTATAGGGATATTGTAAATACTTTAATTCTTAATCGAATTTGTAATTTTCAAGCCAATCCCACAAGTGGTTAATTGTTTACAATTTTTCAAGCCACCGAATGAAATTGAATTTACTTAAATTTACATTTGCAGCGTTGCCATTTTGTTTGTAGCTATGATACAGCAATTGTTTTATAGTGATATTGTAAATACATTAATTCTTAATAGATTTTGTAATTTTCAAGCCAATTGCACGTGTTGTTCATTTATTACAATTGTTCAAACCACCCAACGCGATTAAATTTCCTTAAATTTAAGTTTGTCGCGTTGCCATTTTGTTTTTAGCCATGATATGGCAATTTTTTATAATTGTGTTGTAAATACGTTCATTATTAATATATTTTGTAATTTTTAAGCCAATTCCACATGTGGTTAATTTTCTACAATTTTTATAATCGCCAAACGCAACTGAATTTCTTTAAATTTACAATTGCAGCGTTGCCATTTTGTTTCCAGCTACAATACGTCAATTGTTGTATAGGAATATTGTAAATACGTTAATTCTTAATAGATTTTTTAGATTTCAAGCCAATCCCATGAGTGGTTAATTTTTTACAATTGTTCAAACCTCCGAACGCAATTTAATTTCCTTAAATTTACATTTGCAGCGTTACCATTTTGTTTCCAGCTATAATACGTCAATTGTTTTATAGGTATATTGTAAATACGTTAATTCTTAATCGGTTTTGTAATTCTCAAGCCAATCCCACGAGTGATTAAATTTTTAAAATTTTCCAAACCACTAAATGCATATCAATTTCCTTAAATTTACGTTTATGGCGTTGCCATTTTGTTTGTAGCTATGATAGAGTGATATCTCTATAGTGATATTGTAAATACATTAATTCTTAATCGATTTTGTAATTTTCAAGCCAATCCCACGAGTGATTAATTTTTTAAAATTTTCCAAACCACTAGATGCATATCAATTTCCTTAAATTTACGTTTGCGGTGTTGCCATTTTGTTTGTAGCTATGATACAGCAATATCTCAATAGTGATATTGTAAATACGTTAATTCCTAATAGATTTTTTAATTTTTAAGCCAATCCCACAAGTGGTTAATTTTTTACAATTTTCCAAACCTCCGTACGCAATTTAATTTCCCTAAATTTACGTTCGAAGCGTTGCCATTTTGTTTTTAGCTATGATACGGCAATTGTTTTGTAAGAATATTGCAAATACGTTAATTCTTAAGAGATTTTGTAATTTTAGAACCAATTACACAAGTGGTTAATTGTTTACAATTTTTCAAGCCACCGGACGCAATTGAATTTCCTTAAATTTACGTTTGCAGCGTTGCCATTTTGTTTATAGCTATAAAATAGTAATTGCTTTATAACGATATTGTAAATGCATTAATTCTTGATAGAGTTTGTAATTTTCCAGCCAATTCCATGTGTAGTTCAATTATTACAATTGTTAAAACTACCCAACGCGATTAAATTTCTTTAAATGTAAGTTTGTAGCGTTGCCATTTTGTTTTTAGCCACGATATGGCAATTGGTTGGTAATCGTATTGTAAATACGTCAATTTTTGATAGATTTTGTAATTTTCAACCCAATTCCCAGTGTGGTTAATTTTTTACAATTTTTAAAACTGCCGAACGCAACTGAATTTCTTTAAATTTACAATTGCAGCGTTGCCACTTTGTTTCCAGCTATAATACGTTAATTTTTTTATAGGAATATTGTAAATACGTTAATTCTTAATAAAATTTGTAATTTTCAAGCCAATCCCACAAGTGGTTAATTTTTTACAATTTTCCAAATCACCAAATGCAATTGAATATCCTTAAATTTACGTTTCCAGCGTTGCTATTTTGTTTCCAGCTATAATACGTTAATTGTTTTATAGGGATATTGTAAATACTTTAATTCTTAATAGAATTTGTATTTTTAAAGCCAATCCCACAAGTGGTTAATTTTTTACATTTTACCAAACCTCCGAACGCAATATAATTTCCTTAAATTTACGTTCGCAGCGTTGCCATTTTGTTTGTAGCTATGATACGGCAATTGTTTTGTAGGGATATTATAAGTACGTTAATTTTTAAGAGATTTTGTGATTTTCGAACCAATTACACTAGTGGTTAATTGTTTACAATTTTTCAAGCTACCGAATGCAATTGAATTTCCTTAAATTTTCAATTGCAGCGTTGCCATTTTGTTTCCAGCTATAATACGTCAATTGTTTTATAGGGATATTGTAAATACCTTAATTCTTAATAGATTTTGTAATTTTAAAGCCTATTCTAGGAGTGGACAATTTTTTACAATTGAAGCCACCGAATGCAACTGAATTTCCTTAAATTTACGTTTGCAGCGTTGCCATTTTATTTGTAGCTACGATACAGGAATTTCTCTTTAGTGATATTATAAATACATTAATTCTTAATAGATTTTGTAATTTTCAAGTCTATTTCACTAGTGGACAATTTTTTACAATTGTTCAAACCGCCGAACGCAATTGAATTTCTTTAAATTTACATTTGCAGCGTTGCCATTTTGTTTCCAGCTATAATACGTCAATTGTTTTATAGGAATATTGTAAATACGTTAATTCTCAACAGATTTGAGTGGAAATTAGTGTCGCAAATTGCGCAGATTGATTGGGAAGCTATTTGTCAAAGATGGTGCTTCATGGATTTCACAGCGACTTCCCACAGCTCTGCGATATGAGGAGCAGTGGGTAGTATGAAACGCTATTCAGTTCCAACGGAGGCGGCTCTGGGAGTAGTGGCAGTTTCAACCTTGGGGGAAGCGAGGAAACTCTTGCAATTATTGCTGAATATAAAGGTAATGTACCCTCTGCGAGTAGCAATACAAGAAAGCAGGTGGTTGTGAGGTCTAAAGACAATTCTAGGTGAACAGCCTTGGCGGTGGAGCAAACAAGTGCACAGATGTAAGTCTTGGTAACACGGGCACCTCGAAACCGTCGGGTGGTGGTGTTAAATGGTCCGGCATAATCCACTGGGAGCTGCCACATTGGCTGAATAACAGGGGTCGACTTGCAGCTGAAGCACCTTGTCATCGGTGCGGTAATATGCACTTGTAGAACTACACAGTGAAGGGCGGTATTGAGTTCGTTGGAAGTCAATGTGCGATGTTGACTGTCTGGGGTGGTTCTGGCGTTGGAAGTGAAGCCACGACAATAGGCGACTTCGCGCTGAAGGCGAGCAAACGAGTAAATAATTATCATTCCATACGAAAATGAGTCGAAGTGGCTAATAAGCTCTGGATCGAAAGCGCTCGTTCCTCCTCCACGACTTCAGAATCTCTCGGGGATTTTGTAGCCAGTCAGGTTCCTTCAACCACAACGGGTGGTCGTACAATTTACCAGGAAGCACAGTCACGATTCCATAGATAAGGTGGTAGAATCTCTTGAATCTCAGCGACTCTGTTAGCAGCAAACGTTTTTCAGCGATGGGCTTCCCTGCGTTTTAGGACAAAGTAACAGTAAAATCGTTAAAAGCGAAATCATGATGGATTTTAATGTTTAAAGAGTTGGTCACGACGAGAATGCATTAGTTTAGCGAGAAGATTAACACTGCACAGCTCTTGACGAGTAAAATTAGCTTTCTTTTCTGCGATGTGAGGTGCAATTTGTTGATGTGATATCCGCAAAAAACGACGGCGGCGAATCCGAGCTCTAAAACATCATAGAATCCAACAAGACAAATATCGGCAGAAGTTATGCAATCTAAAATCTAAGAATATATTAAATAGAAGGCTGAAAACCTGGGCCAGCATCTTTCTGTAAATACGAATAGAGTAATTCGGCGATAATCGTCTGGGATGCTCTCGAAAATTTCAAGTGAGTTGGCCAGCCATTCACGCAGTTCAAACTCGCCCGTCTTGCGAATTATTGCAGGCTCCTTGCGTAAGACAATTGTTTCGGCTATAGAAAATTATAGACAACTCTGATACTCCAGGGCTCAGTCCTCGGCACCGTTCTGTGATGAAGTCTTGAACATGAAAATACCAAAAAGGGTTTGGTTTAGTTTTGTTTATTTCAAGGGTTGAAATAGTCGCATAATCGGACAATCTGGCAGAATCTAATAATTTCGAATGCACAAAAAGTACGTGTACATAGTAATTTATAGAGCTCCAAACTCACAAACCACTAACTTGTTGACAAAGCTTAATGCACTGCTGATAATTCTCACTGAAGGGACTTCAACGTTGATATCAATGAATCAACCCATGATGTAGTTACTTAAGTACATGAAGGTTAATATCACTTAATTGAAAACGCAGTTATGTTCCTTTCTTCACTTTTTATTTTTCAGTAAGCTATTGATGGGTACATAGTGCCCGAAATGTACATTTAGCAGTGAAAAAATAAAAAGTGAAGAAATGAATATAATTTTATTTCCAATTATAAATATTTTTAACACCTCTGATGCTATTATTTCAATCACACTTCCAACTCGAATTTCAAACGTTAACTCTTCAATGATTGACAACATTGTTATAAGCTATTGATAATGGGTGCATAGTACCCGAAATGTACATCTAGCGAAATAAAAATTATTTGTGAAGAAAGTGTTAGTGTTTTAATCAAGATTTAGCATTGTAACTAACCTAGACCAAGAATTCGAAACAAATTTGCCGCACAAAAATATTGTTTTCGCAAAAATAATGAAGCTTTACCTTCAGCACAAAAAGAATTTTTAATGAAACGAATATTTCGAAATTTGTGAAATTTTTAATAGATGAGATGTGCGCTTATACTGATGTGAATGGTGGTTCAAATAAATTCATACGCATAATGTCTTAATGTCCTAAAATAAAATGTACTCATAAACCATCGTAAAAGAAGTGTAAATCGTATAAAAGATTTTACCACTAACAAATCTAATTAATTTGTGCATTAGGGTCAGTTTTTCCAGATGCCTTAAAAATTGGATGCATAATTCCATTTTTTAAAAAGGGTTGCACATCTGACCCCAATAATTAAAGACCAATTTGTTTGTTGCCCATATTCTCAAAGGTCAATAGGCACAAAGTTTATAAAATTAAATAAAAATCAGTTTGGTTTTGGGGGTGGGTTGTGTACTGTGGACACAGTCAATGCTTTAATGTAGAATGTCCTTAATGGTTTTAATTCAGGAGGGGGGCCTTTACTATTAACGACCTGCCTTATGTTGAATATTCGAAGCTGATCTTGTATGCCGATGACACTGCTTGTTTGAACTAATCTGTAGATCCTAAACTCTTAATAACAAGAACCAAAGAAGCCGATACTAAGTATTGGAGTGGTTTAGTTGTAATAAACTCTCCCTTGATACTTCAAAAACCATCAAACTTTTTCACTGAAAAGATAATTATTAAATGATGCCTACACCAAATTCCTAGGAATTAATTTGGACAGCAAATTAAATTGGCATTCCCACGGGAACTATATGTCAAAAAAGCTGTGTTCTATCACCTTTTTACTACGAAATCTTAGGAACTCGTTACCTCATCAGGCTCTAATAACTGCTTATTTTGCACAATTTCACACACATATACCTTGTTTTACTATGAAGTCATTCCACAATTACCAATAGATTATTTGGGCTTCAAAGTCGTCTTATCAAGATTTTATGTGATGTAGGATATAGAGATGACTGTAAAAAAATATTCACTGCGTTAAAAATACTTAAACTACCGCATTTTTATTATGGAGTGCATAAAATATGTTCGCAAGCACATTAATTCATATACAAAACATACCAAACATGTAATTGCCTTATGCTATATCCCTCTCAACATCGCATATCAAAGTGTAGAAACGGCTCCACCTACTATAGTCCAAAGCTGTACAATTTACTTCCTTCAAATGTCAAGAATCTATCAGACAAAAAGTTTAATGTCAAGCTAAAATTATACTTACATAAAAAGGCATTTTATAATATTGAAGAGTGTTTGGCTAATGATTCAATGACTTCGAATCCGTGACAGCATAATATAATTTAACTTTATGTTTCCGTTGAGTATTTTTCGTTTTATATTCTATTACGTTCCTTTGTACTTTAATGTTTTGTATAATACTACTCCGTTTTGTATTTTATTAATAGTTTGAATCTGTTCCTATTTATAACAACAGTCAATACTGCCGTATATTTTAATTTTTTTAAATTTAATATTCATTCTTGATACAGTACAATATAATACAAACTTTAATCAATTATATTCTCAATTCTAAATCCGTCTAAAGTAGCAATAGCATCAATTTTTATAGGCTCGGAGAGCAACAAAAATATTAAAGTAATAAATATAAAACATTTTAATCTAACATTAAAATAAATAGAAAAATAATGAGGGCAATAATATATAGTGCGTCCGCCAGTGTCTTGCTTATAGGGCCATGTATGTATCTTCATATAATTTCCTTTTACTTTGGAAGCTGAATTCTTACGATTAGTGAAAGGTATTGTTAGGATTAGCCTTTCCTCAAACTCTATTTTACAATGATATTGAGGGATAAAATGATATTGTGGTATGAAAATTATTATCAATTATAAATCAAGGTCAGCAGGAGGTCATCCATTACGATACACCATAGCAAATACTATAGAACCCCGCCCTGAGGGCATCCTTTTACTGTGGTTACCGTTCTTCATTCACTCCCCATACCTGCAATGATCCTACGGTTTTCAAGTACGGCTTTTATTCATCTTATATACCTTCATGATAGCCCTCTTATATGGTTTGAAATGCCGTGTTGTAAAACGCATCTTTAATATCCACAAAAATACCTAATGCAACCTCACTATGATGCAGTGAAGCTTCAATGCCTGTAGCGAGGCTATGAAGTCCAACTTCAGTTGATTTGCCAGGTTTATAGTTTATAGAGCTATATTTTTTCTCCAAGGCTTTTAAAAGAAATTAGGTATTATTACCCCAGCCCCTCTCCATTCCATTGAAATATAGCTTAGCGTAAAACTAGCTTTGTAATTTGCCTTCAAGTAGGGGCGATTATATCTAGTAGTCTAGTAGACCCATTTGAAGGGTTTACACTACCCTTTCATATTTTTAACCAACCTTGCTTTCTATAGTAGGTAGGAACATGCTTCCTTCCATAAATTGTGCAGTGTATTCTTGGATTTCACAGATGTTGTGCCTCTTTAACAGCACACTGAGACTTTTTCTAAGTTTATCTGCATACCTCCCATCAGGTTGTTTTTTATTAGCCCGATGTTCATGGAGTGTTCTTGGACAGGATTTTGTAGAGCCTGGCTTGCATCTTGAGGCGAGCCAAATCCTTGTTCCACCAGGGCACGTCTCCGGAAGGAGATCTTCTCTTTAGAGGATAACTAACTGGATTCATTCCCCTTTAAGATGCTATTTCTGAGCAGAGTCGCTGCTGTTTCTAGCTCTTCTGTGGTCTTCTCGTAGGGGTTAAAAATAAGTCATTAATTAAAGTCTGTAACAAATGAAAATACATAAAAATTCAATGGGGTAAAACACTTGTTAAGTTCCATAATATTTTTATTTTTTAGAAACACGTGTCAGGCAACTGAAAATAAAAATATTATGGAACTTAACAAGTGTTTTACCCCATTGAATTTACATATCTCGTTCCATAAAGAGTGTTGCTCTACCAGTACCAATTATATCAAGAAAATACATCAATTCTAGTTTGTTCATTATTTCAATTTTGAGGCCACATTTCACTCCTAGGGCAAAAATATACGAAAGGATCATCACTAAATTTGCAGTAGAGGTCAAAGTGTTCTTTACAAGTTTTGATTCAGCTATCCAAACAATATAGTGTATGTTTTCAATCCAAGATTTCCTCTTAAGAAACTACAAAGAAAAACGTTTTTATAAAAATGTACATTATTATACATCCTTCAAATCGTCTCGATGAAAGAAATGTATTGAGATAAACACATTTTTTTCTACCTAAACAAATAATAATAATAATAAAGTATCTGCCTAAATAACCAACATTATTAGGATCGCCTTGAGAAAAAACATCGTTCCTACCAATAATTTTTGCCACAACTGACCAAACAAAAAAGTTTATTTTTTTCAATCCGACATTTCCTCTAGAAAAAGCAAAAAATATTCAGATTTTTTTGCCAAATGGTATATTAACATACATTGTTAATATACCATTTAATAATCTCAATGAATGAAGTTAATTTGCTTGAACGAATTTCCTCCATCTGTTCGTATAATGAAAATTTTCAGGAAACTATTTTCACGTAGATTTAGATTATTATACATCGTTGAAATCGTCTTGGTGACTGGAGCTCTCAGGTCTAAACAGTTCTTCTCTAATTATTCTAATAACGAAGTAAAATTTACCAAAATCAGAAGAGTAATTGTGAAAGTTTTGATCACTTTTTTAAAACTAAACTATAGGTTATTATACATCTTTGAAATCGTCTCGATAAAAGGAATAAAGTTTTCGATCGTTTAAAATAACAAAAGAAAATTTTGCCAAAATCAATTACTGAGAATAATTTTAATTATCAAAATCTAGTTTTTACAATGGCATTTTTTTTTGTTTTCAATTACAAACTGTAATTTTAGGAAATATATTTATCAAAGTTATTTAAAAATATAATTAATTAAATATTTAACCATATGACACCATTCTTATAAAACCTCATTAATCTGTTTGTTTACTCTACGTTCGAACGAATAACGTAAAAATCCAGACCGCAACTGCACAATAATTTATATTTAGAAATATCCCCGCCGCTATAAATACGTACCCGCTAGCAAATCGAGTTATAAATTCAAAACTTTGATATAAAACAAATGCACTTTACGTAATTCGTAATACGCATCGTAAAATATGATGTTTCCGAGCAAGACCCGCCAAATTGAATATATCCGGCGAACGAACTGCGAACTTTCAGCTAAAATAAACACCAATAAACGCCGCCGCACACGCTGAAATTAAACTTACGTGCTCATCATGGCAAAGTTAAACGAAAACAATTGTATTAATTAATTTTGAGTGAGCAGCGAAATAATCCGTACATGCCGTTAATGGATTTTGATTCGAAATAATGTATTAAAACTTTGATAAAGTATCTAAGTGTTTATTCATTAGAAAGTTAAGTGAGCGTAACGAATTCCAATATCAATACGAATCAATTTGGTATTCGTAATTTAAGTTTTATTGTCTGCTGTCATAAAATCGAACGGGATAACATATTAATTTTCAATACAAGCAGATTCGCGTTGTCGCGCCGAGAACATTCCATAACTTTTTTTTATCAACTCCATAAAGTACCCCGACATGAAATTCCATTGACACAACACGCTCTCGGCATTTATGCAGAACAAAGAATTTATCAGTGGAAAATGCGGAATGTGAAACAAATAAATTACCCTCGGTGTGTTTTTTTAAGCCCCACAGACTTTAATTTCCGATCCAATCCATATACGATAAAAACAATATTTACACATTCCCTTCTGCGACTACGAAAGACTGGTGTTTAATTACAAAACTACATTGCGATTTCGTTAATTCAATGATAGAAATTAATTAACTACAGTAAAATTTTTATTATCGCCAGCTGATCTATACTAAAATTCTTTGAGAATAATATTAGTTTAATCTTGTGATTACTTTGCAAGATCTATTAAAAAATATTTATATTTTTAATAGATATTAGAAAGTAAACTAATAATACAATTTTTAAATATTATAATCATCTCATTATCATCATTAATGGTGCTTTAAAGTGACAAAGGCGATCTTTAAAGTAACAAGCTTATTTACACACACACAAATAACACGAAAGAAGGATCCATAGCCAAACACTACTATTTTAATCACAATCATATGATTATGTTAAAAATTAGTCACCTGGCTTTTAATTGATGTAGGCTTGGGACATTCCAGCACTTGCGTCTTCTGTCCTAATGTTGAAAATGAGTCATCTGGCCGCAACTAATACCTCGTTTCGGTTTCACCAAACTGACGAAATCATTGTTTGCCCAATAAGGAATTACCATACGCAGACAAAGGAAGAGACGGGGCGATTTGATTTCGCGTTAAATTTAATTGCGATTGTATCTAGGAAACGGATCTCGAGGAAGAAAGTCGGCCCCGGGTATTCGGAGATCCTCAGATTAATGGTCGCCGATCGGCGGGTGATTAACCCACGACCTGGCCCTTGACACTCCCGAACTTTTTCGCTTTCACCCGGTGGGATTATCGCTCGTCGAGATTATGGAATCGGAATTGGAATGGTGGAAACGGCGATCGGATCTGATCGATTGAAATAAATGGCGCTTTAATTTCAATGAGACGGGTTTGCGTTTTCCAAATTAAAATTGCTTTCGTGTTGGAAAGTTTCATTGATTTACTCTCGGGATTTTCTTTATAAGATTTAAAAAATTTAATACGAATACATCCTCTTTTTATACTAATATTATTTGAATGTTCGTCTACTATAGATCTGAAAGATATTTTTAAGTTAGATCTAAAATATGCTTGTATAACCTTGAAAAAAGAATTACGTTTGGATTACCTCAAACAATAATCTAATTAGATTACTTCTAAATAGTTTTTGGGCGACTTTCAATGATAATCGAAACTCAAAACGCTTTAATTTGCCTGTGTATTGCTTAGAATAATTTCTGAATGCCATTAAATAATGTTTTGCAGCTTTTATTGACCATTAGGTTACCTTGAAGGATCGTCTGTTGACCTCAATGATTTCAAATAATTATTGGGTACTTCAATCGTTGGATAATATTAAAGGTCATTACATTGTTAATGATTGTCAATATTACTTCATAACTGTTTAACAATCTCAAATATCTTTAAATGACCAGTGGATAGCCTTAAATGATAATCACATGATTTAAATAACATTGTATAACCATTGTATGACCCCAAAATAACCTTGAAGGGTCATCCAATGCAGCTGAATGATTTTTTCGTAACCACGTTTATTTATCATCTTAAAATTTCGCAATTTGAATTCTTGATTAGTTAATTCAAATTCTGTAATTGGCGACTTTAGAGAGTAAATAAAATGAACTACCACATAGTAACGGTCGTCATCATTATCTTCATCTATATAATCTTTTATTGATATTAAGGAGAAACCTTGGATAACCTTAAATAACCTTTATTTGACCATAATTACTCCTTCAAACCTCCTTTAATTGCCAATCGACTTCAAAACGAAGATTTGAACATTTTGTCAATAGTTACCTTCAAAATGTATAATCCCAGTCTATTTTCTTAACACTTTTATGATTCGTGTGCTGAAAAGTATTCCTTCTTTTTAATGTGGCTTGATTAATTCGCGAGCATTTTGGAGCTTTTTCAGCAACGAAGATGCTTCCTTTCATTTCATCATGTAAAAGATGAAATTGCAAGGTTGAAATCTAATAATAACATTGAAGATATGATGTTGGAAATGGAAGAACGTGATTATAGAAGCCATAACATAATAGTATTTAATTTACCCGAATCAACGTTAGATACGTTTGAACAACGCAAAGAATATTGATATTAAATAATGTAATCGTTTAAAAAGATCTTGTGATATAAATCAATAGTAAAATTTGGGTGATCCTAATAATTTATGTTACTACTTTGACATTATTAGAGAATGTTTTGTTTTCGTAACATTAGTCAAAATAATTTAATTCCGAACAACCGTGGAATATTTTTAGACTTATTCTTTTCCAATACTGATATTTCAATAACAACTGCCAGCGAAGTAAAGTGTAGAGAAACATTACACCATATACCATATGAAATTACCTTAAAATTAAGTGAAGAATATGAGAAAATGGATACTAGCTTTGTCGAATTTAATTTTAAACGAGGAAATTATAATGCAATCAATGACTTTTTAGTAAATGTTAATTGGTTCTTTGATAATTGAAATTTCATGTGAAACATTCTATAATTTATTAAATGATGTATTAAACCGATGAAGTATCCAAAACGGTTTAATTATACGTTTATAAGTTTTATTCACGAGAAGAAAAAGGCACATCAATTATACAAAATAAGCAATAATCAATCTGATTACAAACGGTTTTCTTATTTACGAAGTGGATGTTCTAAACTCGTAACATACGTCATATATGAATAATAAAGAATTAGAGTTGCATTCAAATCCTTCAAGATTTTGGGCGTTTGTGAACAAAGTACGAGACACAACTGGATATCCGAACCATATATTCCTGAATGAAAAAAAAAATGTGACAACGCCAATGATTGTGTGAATTTATTTGCACAGTTTTTTTCATCAGTAGTTACAGTTAGTAATACTAGTATTCCAAATTTCAGATGTGTTAATCAAATTAATTTAAATACATTTCGTGTAAGTACGAGGTCTTTGTTTCAGAGCGTTGTTGATCTTAAAGACAGTTGTGCGATTGGCCCAGATGATGTGAAAAAGGAGCTACATAACGCCATTGTTCAAAGCCGGATATAGAGAAGATATGAAAAACTATAGGGGTGTTTGCACCAAATCCGTCATCCCTAAAATGTTGGATGCATTGGTATATTATATATATTCTAGAGACCTTTGAAAGTGGATCACAAGTTGACGCAATATATACAGACTTTGCGAAGGCTTTCGATCGCGTACATCATGAAGTCCTTATTGCAAAATTATTATCAATGGGTTTTGGTTCCATAGTCATTAATTGGCCCAGGAATTTTATCACGTTATGGATGTGACATCGGGTGTACCGCAAGGGTCCCACTGTTATCCCTTACTATTTATTTTATTTATCAACGATATTGCCAAAATGTTTAAGTGCTGTCGTTGTTTGCTATTTAATAATAATAATAATAATAATAATAATAATAAACCAAATTTATTTTTCTATTTGCAGATGATCTAAAATTATTTCTTAAAGTGAACTCTATAAATGACAGGGACAGGTTGCAGAAAGATGTTTTAAGTCTATGTAAATTGGTGCAATGTCAATAAATTATTTTTAAACACAAGTATATACCCAAATTAAACATTCGGCCGCAGTCGAGTCTTACACAATTATGATTATTTCATAGAGAGTTACAAATTAGAAGGCGTAAAAATTGTAAAAGATTTGGGCGTATGTTTTGACCAAATATTGTCTTCAAATTCCCATGTTACTGGTTTAGCATCAAAAATCTTAGGTTTTATACGTAGATTTTCACAATTTTTTTCCGCAGAGACAGTTAAAATGTTATAAGTGTTACTTATTAGACCGCAATTTGAATATGCATCTATAATTTTGTCTCCTCAATACGTTACTTATATTAATAAATTGGAACGTGTATAGAATAAATTTTTGAAAATAATAGATAAGAAATCAACTGTCGAATTAATGGAAACTCAAGCTCTTAGATATTTATTTAATATACCAGCTCTTCATGTTAGAAGAGATGTATCAGATTTATGTTTTCTCTTTAGTTTGCGTAATTCTTTTATAAATTGTGATGATCTTTTATGTATTTTAAACTTTAATGCTATTCAACCAAACTTGCAACGACATTTGAAAACCTTTCGAGTTGGTCATCATAAAACTAATTACGGAATGAATAGTCCATTATCTCGATCCGTGCGCACATTTAATTCTATTGCTTGTATAAACATTGATATATTTTCTGGTTCTAGGCACAGTTTAAAAAAATCAATAAAGCATATTTTACCTCGAATAGAAATTAATTAAACGTGGTATATTTATGTTACAATTACAGAAGTTTAACTTTACTTGTCCTTTAAATATAATGTTAAGTATATATAAGTACTTATATACCATAAGTGGATTTATGTAGTAATTATGTATTATTATTGTTTTGTAAAATGGTGTTTGCCGTACGAATAAATAAATAAATAAATACAACCACTCATGAACTGGATTAGATGGTAAGAAAGTGCCCGCCGGTTTACTCAATTCTCAAAGAAGTGTATTAATCTATGGATCCATTCCGCTTGGCCATCCTCCGCTCAACGGTCTTCTCAGTAGTGTAAGAGTCATTCTGTAGCTTTTCTTGATAACCCTCCTTCCAAACTCATTGTTGGTCAATACAGTTATTCCGGACTCTAACTGTTTTTAATCATCAATATGATGTATGGCGAAGAGATATGTTTTCAGTTTATTTCTGCATTTCGTATAGGGTATCATTCATTGACTTACTATTTTAGAGGTCATATTATCGTTCAGTGAGCCCCAACTTGATGTCTAGCTATTTAGACAGTCAGTTCTTAGTATTCTTAGTATATAGTCGAATGTGCTGATATTAAACTCATATGACACATTCTCTCAGTTAACTATTTTTTTCTTTCTTTCTAGTGTCTAGTACTGCTCGAGTTTATGTTCTACTAAGATGCTTCTTAATCCCATTCGCTCTATTTCTGACTTAGGTACTTCGTTAAATCACCAATACCATTCTATATTTTTTTAGAGTTTTTGTTGTAATATCTACTTCATAAAACGCTCATAGGATTTTTAAGAATGTTGAGGATTATGGAGACAGCGCTCGCAATTGGGTGGTGTATCACATTCAGTCACGCGATAAATTAACCATCAGTCCCTTCTACCCTACCTAAGAACTAACCAAGCGAGCTCACCACAGCACGTTAGGCAACCAGACGGTGATGCCGGACTCTGCCACACATAAATCAACCTGGTACCCAAGCCCGATTCCGCAGAAGAATCGGCAATGCTGTAAGAAGATCCATGAAAAACCTGGTGGTACCCCGGCCAATATCACTATCTATGTTTGCCCACGACATCTATTGAGGCAGGCATGTAGCAAAGCTAAGTATAATGTATATGCAGTGAATGGAACTATTGTAAACATATAAGGTACGATAAATTTAAACTTGGACCTGAAGCTGCAAAAAAATTCATATGGCAATTTATAATAGCCGAACTACCGCTGGACCACCAGTATCTAGCAGGGCGAGACGACTCGCAACAAATAAATTAGCAATCGCAAAAGTGCCTGGTCTCCACCTTTACATCTAATGGCTAAGAAAAATAAAGTGATTAATAATCGTGTGTAGATTACCGAGCTCTTAACGCAAGAAGAGTAGCTGATAAAAACCCAGTCAGGTACATCAAAGATTTTTCGCAGCAATTTTATGGAAAAAAAAGATATTAGACCTAGTCAGAGCATATCATCAGATCCCATTAACCGAAAAGGACAGCAATAACCACACTTTTTGAATTCCATTTCGTGATATTTGATTGACGTAACGCCGCGCACTCTTTTCAGATATTCATGGGCGGAATACTGCAAAATTTCGATTTCTGCTACTATGCGTACATAGATTATATTTTGGTAGGATCAAAATCTGAAGAAGAGCACACCGAGTACCTTAAGCAACTTTTCCAACGATTAGACGAAAACGGAATCGTAATAAATCCGACAAGTGCAAATTTGGAGAACAACAAGTTTGCCTTTTGGGATAGGTTGTATCAGAACAAGAAATGAACGACAAAGTAAAAGGTATCCAGGCATTCCAGATGCCACAGACAGTAAAAAGATACGACAAGCCCTCGGGATGATAAATTAATACCTTCATTTCTTCTCAGAAGCAGCGTACAAGTAAACGATTTATTGAAAGGAAGGAAGAAGCAACCGATCATATGGAATGCAGAAGCATGAGAAGCGTATAGTAAATGCAAACAGCAAATAGCTAGAGAAGCATTGCAGGTGCATCCAGGGCACAATGCCAAGCTGGCAGTCAAAACAAACGCATCAGACACTGCAATCGGAGGCGTAATTCAACATTGGTACGAAGAAACGTGGAAACCACTAGCTTCCTAATCACGAAAACTATCACCAGCAGAACAGAAGTATACGCTTGAAAATATACGCGAAAATCAAACAATATCAGCACCTACTGGACAGACGAACATTCACCATTTTGAACGATGAAAACCCAATAATATACACATTCACGCAGAGGGTAGAAAAATGCTCACCCTGACAATTCCGATATCTCGATTACATCGGAGCCGGAGTAAACTTCAGCATTAGGAGTGGACCAGAAAGCAAACCTAGAACTCAAACGCATTTTAAACCAGTCTCCAGCTGAAAAAATCTATTTTCGAGAATACAATAGAGACATTTATTGTGAAATTTCGACCAACTTAATTCGACCGTTTATTACAAACCATTTAGAAAACAAACGTTTGTTGGACATTAATTGGTTGATTATCTCACCCAGGCGGAAGAGCCACAACCAAACTCATCACAGAGAAATTTATGTGGCCAAAAAAACGAACAGTCAATTCTTGACTTGTCAACGTGCAAAAGAAAAAAAAATACATTCTAACTTGTATCTATCGTTTCACCAGATATCCAGAAGCCATACCAATGGCAAACATCGAAGCTAGCACGGTAGCAGAGATATTTGTCACATACTGGATAGCTAGGTACGAAACACCACTTAGGGTCATGACAAGAACAATAATACGAGTCACAGCTATTCAAGAGGTTAGAAGAAATCATAAGTTACGACAGCATACCATCTACAAGCAAATGAATTAGTGTAAAGATTTCACATACATCTGAAATCCGCACTAATATGCCACAGCAACGGGCCATGGAAGGAGAATATCAATGCCACAGCATCAGGAGAAGCACTGCGACCCCTTGGAAAAATGCTAATTACGAATCCTGGTATACTGAGGACAGAGCCCGATAATTATGTAGAACCACACGAGAAGACTGTGAAGAAGATTATTCTTTAAAATATGTATTTAACACAGTTCTAATGGGACTTGACAACCAACCGCTTATCTCCTTCATCAGCCAAGCTCAGCTTCGAATTCTTACCACGAAGGCAAACGCATGCCCTTGGGCTTCCTTAACGTGTACAATATCTAAAGATCCATTATGGCATTTATTGTTTATCACAGTGTCGACACGACCTAAATTACGGCCTCCGGTGGCCATCCACAGGTTTCTAGAGTCGAATTTGATAAAGTCCAAAATTTCTTTGGTGGCAATTTCCAACTGAACGGTGCTATTTACTTTAATTACGAGGTCTGGGTAGCGGATGGTCTTCAGAAATGGGATTTCCTTGGGGCTCGTTAATCTTGCACAATTTGTACTTGGCTTCCTCAGCAGTAGTTCGATGGATTGTGAAACATCATAGATCAGACGAAAAAATGTTCCACTTTTTTCAATGGTCATAAGATCGATGAATTCAGCTGAGCAGAACAATTTTGGCAACCTAGAAATTTGTAAGTGCGTACTATGGAAAATTACGCAGGAAAATTAAGGGGGTGATTGACTCTCTAACCTTGTGTCCAATATCCACACCTTCTGGACATTTAAACATTTTATATGCTTCTTTGGACCTCGAGCCATCTTAGAATATAAACAGAAACATTTTTACTTTCCCTATATAGAATATATAGCGACAGCCGTTTTTCGTAATCCTCATAGTTTTCGAGAAAAATGTCAGGAAAATACTATGATGACTACATCACCATTTTTTATGTTTCTTTACATTTTACAAGTTTTAAATTATGCCCGTTTATGTTTTACTCATTGGAAAGTGGAATAGAGGCCACCCACCCACCCTACATTTACATGATATCTTTAGATACTAATCGTTGATGATTTTGCTGCAAAAGACAATAAAACCTTGTAAATAATAAAAAAAAACATTTAACAAAATCCAAATTTAACTTTAAATATTAATGACCTTCTATAACTAATCTTATCTAATTTAGATTTAAAGTCTGCCCACCAATTAAGTCTCATATACTCCATCCTCATCCACACTTCTCTGCCTCTCTCTCTCTCTCTTCATTCCCACACTTCAAACGTGCTAGGATTTTTACACCCTCTCTATTTAGTCTGTCAAAGTAGGGTGGAGTTGTTTCGAATAATTGCAATTCTTTCATTTTACATATAAAGTAAGAGATAATACTAGAGATTACGACGAATAATTGCTAGAGGAGATACTTGAAATTTCTTGAAGATCAGTTGGGAATTTTACGGTTTTAAAATGCTTGACAATTCTAGATATCTTAGAAAGAAGTTTCGTAAAGAGAAAATGTTTTAGGAATACAGTAAACTGTAGAAAACTGTTGGGAATATTTTTAGAATTTAACAGAGCTGAAATACTAAACAAGAGTTGAAATTTAGATGTTAAAAGCTTAAGAATTCTTGAAATCCTAAAGAGAATTCCTAAACAGGAAAACTGTTTTAAATATAATTGAAATTCTGTTGGGAGCAAATACTTGAAAGAACTAGGAAATAAGACGTGTAGTTCTAGAAAAATTCATAAAGAGGAAATCGTTGAGAATACTTGAAATCTTTAAGAGAAGTTAACAGGAAAAATGCAAAATATGCAGAAAAGATTTTGAAATACTTATTGAAATTTTACAAAGAGGACATTCTAAAGGAAGGACTAGTAATTTAGACGCGTAATTACTGGCAAAGTCCAGAAGAAAAAAATTCTTGTTAATTTCTAAAGTCATTAAAAGAAGTACGATAAAATTTTAGAAAAATCTAAAACAAAAAAAGTCTGTAAAAAATATTAAGAGTTGTTTATAGGAAGGCAAACGAGAACCAAATTCAACAAATATGTCAAAAATATTTCTGATATTTTATAAAGAGAAAATGCTCAAAAAGAGTATAAACTCAGACGTGACATTCTTATAATTTGGAAGAGAACTTCTATAAAAAGAAAATATGTTAGCAAAAAGTAAAATGTAGAAAATCTGAATAGAATATTTTCGGAAGGTTGCAAAAATGTAAAGTTAGCGACGACTACAAATTTAGATGTGTAAGTGCTGAACAATTGAGAATTCTCAAAATTTTAAAAGGAATTAGCAAGAACTGAAAATATTTTCGATGTGAAGTAAAAAGCAGAAAATCTGTTGAGAACTTTATTGAAATTTCATAGAGAGAAAATGGCCAGATTGAGACGAGTAATTGCTGAAAAAATCCACAAAAAGGGAATGCTTGAGATTTCTTGAAAATCAGTGGGGAATATAATTGGAATTTTACACTGAGATAATTCAAAATCAGAAAATGCTTAAGAATTCTTGAGTGAAGTTTTGTAAAAAGAATTTGTGAAATTATAAGAACGTCTAACATACAAAAAATCTGGTGAGGATTTTATTGAAATTTCACAGAGAGAAAATGGCTAGATTTAGACGAGTAATTGCTGGAAAAATCCACAAAGAGGAAATGCTTGAGAATTATTGAAATCTTTAAGAGAAGTTCTAAAAAGGAAAAATGTTTAAATATATATATATAAAGTAAAATGCACAAAATGTATTGATGATTTTGTTAAAATTTAACACATAGAAAATGGGGAATATTATTGGAATTTTACAGTGAGGAAGTTCTAGAAATGTCGATGTGTAATTACTGGAGAAATTCAAAATCAGAAAATGCTATAGAGTTCTTGAAATCTTCGAAAGAAATTCTATAAAGAGAAAATGTTTTTGAAATATAGTAAAATGTAGAAAACTATTGTGCATATTTTTGGAGTTTGCTAAATAAGAGTTAAAAGCTTAAGAACTCTGAAGAGAGTTGCGAATAAGGAAAAATTTCTTAGAAATAAAGAAAGTAAAATTCTGAAATTCTATTGGGAATTAACACAAAGAAATTGCTTAAATAAAACGTGTAATTGCTGAAAAAGTGAATAAAGAAGAAATGCTTGAGAATTCTTAAAGATCTTTAAGAAAAGTTCTAAAAAGGAAACATGTTTAAAAACATCAAGTAAAATGAAGAAAATCTGTTGATGCTTTTGTTAAAATTTCACACAGAGAAAATGTTCTAAAAGAGTAGAAATTTTGATATGCAATTCCTAAGAAAATGCGTGAGAATTCTATAAAATCTTGAAGAGAAATTCTATACAAGTGAAATAAATAAACAAATAAATAAAGTAATAAATTTAAAAATACGAAAACATTTCGTGAATCTACAACAATGAGTCTTACTAAGACTTAGTCTTTTAATACATTTTATTAAATAAATAAAGAAGAAAAAGTAATAAAATTTAGATGTTGATAGCTTAAACTCTTGAAATCCCGATAAGAATTTCAAAACAGGAAAAATATTTTAAAAATTTTATCTTTTGAATTGTTTTCTTATTATTTTTTATTCAAAAATCGAAACAATTAGTAATTGATATTTGTATGTATATGTAGGGTGGGTGGGTGGCCTCTACCCCACCCTCCAATCAGTAAAACATTTTCCAAAATGATTTGAAATATTTGTATGAATACATAGATTAAAAAATGCAATTATTTTCTGTTACATTTTACAATTTCTAACTAAAACCTTCGATGTTGTTTTACTGATTGGATCAGATTGTGGAAACAGACAGAAATTAAATAACACCGGGTTTAAAATAAATGATGAGTGGATCGGTTCTCTTTTACTAGCAGCTTTGTCAGAAAAATTTATGCCAATTATTAACGTGTACAATATCAGAAGATCCTTGATGGCGTCCTTTGTTCATCACAGAACCGACAATACCTAAATTACTTAAATTACGGCCTCCGGTGGACATCCACAGGTTTCTAGAGTCGAATTTGATAAAGTCCAAAATTTCTTTGGTGGCAATTTCCAACTGAACGGTGCCATTTACTTTAATTGTGAGGTCTGGGTAGCGAATGGTTCGTCCATCGTGTCTCTTCAGAAATTGGTTTCCCTTGGGGCGCCTCTGTACCCTCTTAATTTTGCACAATTTCTACTTAACTTCTTCAACAGTGGTACTATGGATTCTGAAACGTCCCGTGACATCATACGGAAGAATTCTCCACTTTTTTCAATGGTCCAAACATCGATGAATTCAGCTGAGTAATTAGGATCGGTCATAACTTTACCTTCAACCTTGATCAACCTCTGAAAAATAATTTTTGTAATCTTGAATTTTTTATGTTTGACTTTTTATTTGTCACTGGTTTATATTTATTTACGATCAAAATGCTCCACAAACTTCTATCATCTATCAAATTGAAGGGATCAAATTTAAATAAAAAGTGTGTATACAGTAGACCTTATTCTGTTTCGCATTTACATTTCTCAATAAAAGGAAATAACAATGGGAAAATTTTATTTCAACCCCACCTGATACATTTTCGCGGGCTTATTCTGTGTGAATTCCAATGGGAACATTAACGGAAATGCTCCAGAGGAACGTCGTTGGGTCAACGCGTTACAATATAAACCGCTTGAGAGTCCTGCAAGTGTCGTTTCCTTTAAGTGCGTGTTTCTGGCATGTTTATATTTCCATGGCACTCAAGCTGCACTCACTTTAAAACATAACCATTGTTCGACGTAGTATTTACACGTAACTCCTCAATTGCTAAACACGTAGCGGCGTGTTTGTACATAAGTAAGTTAATATATTATTTTTACACGTGACTAACTTTAACATCAAGGTATATGCTGACGTTACAAATTAAATTTATCCACCCAAATCGTTGTGTTTATAATTATGTTGATCTTATACAATATTCGATTGTTTCCTAATTAGTCCTCTAATTATAAAGATAACATAGCATTTATTAGATAATAAGCATTTAAATTTTATAATTGTATTATATTTAAAGTTATTAAATGTTAACCAAATTAAGAATTCGTATTTAATAGGTTTCCGAGCACTAGCTGAATGTTTAATGAATGCACGTAAATTCATTCTATAACTCACTTAAATCTTTTTGTAATCGCTAGGAAAGTATCAAACAAAAAAAAATTCCCTCAGTCGGGAATATTAAATAATCAGGGGACGGACGGTGGTAGTAGGAGCATAAATTGAAATTAAAAAATTAGTGCTCCGAGACCGATTGTATTAGGGCAATTTGCGAGACGATAAACTCGGCAATTCCGTAATTACGGACTCATCACCGGGCAACGTCGCCGTCGGGGGTGGTTACGACGTCCCTCCAACCCCTTTTTTTTTAATTACGGACGGCCGGCGCAACGTCGTAATGAAATAATGAGACGACCGCGCCATCCATTAAAGACGAATTTATGGAGTCGCGAATTGCCGGGGAATTTTTCTCGGTTTGCGGGGACGGAGACGTCATTCCATTTGCATCCCAATTTATGCGGCGAGATTAAGGGATCCGGGGAACTTCTTTATGATTATTCAGTGAAAAATATCTGAAATCGCAATTCAAAACTTTCGCGTCGTATAATTTGGAATGGAACTATTTCCGTCAAATGCGCTTTTCGTCTTACGGACAACAGATGCTTAGCATTTAGATTAAGCCACCGCGATTCTGACTTCGACCCTTTCAGTATTACAATTTATATATTTCAACCAATAACATAAAACATTATGAATAATTAAATTTGTTAAACCCATCCTGACTAATCACGAATTGCGAGTGTTACGGCTACATTATCAATGTGCGAAATGAATAATTTTCTATCACATGAATAAATAATTGACCAATGCGTTCATTCCCCGCATTCGAATCGCACAGTTCCGAAGTAGGAACCTATAAACATTTCAACGAGTTAATTACGATTTCGTTTACTGTTTAATTGTTTACTTGCGCATTTGCCAATGACGCTCCCGTTAATTTTTAATAAATTTAAATTACCAAGCAAATACACACACATTCATAAAACTAAAATTCCAATTTGATTGTTTATTCACTTAATTGAATAATTTGCGAAAGAGTAATTGTATGTTTTAACTGTGATTAAAATTTCATAATTAATTATATTTATTTACAAAAATCAATACGGTTTATATATTTAATCTATTATTAAATAAATATATAATTTAATGAAATTATATATTGCAGTCTGTACATGTTTACATTAAACGCAATCAATTTAATTAGCAAATATGAACATTGACATTGTGATAAGATTATAATTTATGGTTCTCTCGAACTAGATCTCATTTGGATTATAAATCGATGGCAGAATCTATTATCTATGTGTTTCTATTTAATTAACCTCTGATTAATATTAAAATGTCTTAATAGCTGTAAAAAATCGAATTGATGACAGATTAGTTACTATCTGGTAGTTCAATTCAAAAGGGTAAATCAAAAAAATTTCGACGTTTTTATACCACCATTTACCTTTTTAAAATTAACTACCACAAAGTAATAGTCGCTACCATCATTTCCATTAAATCGGCCTGTACAGCAACCTAAACAAGAACCTTTTTTAAAACATATTAATTTTTTATACAATAATACATACATGCATACTTTTTTTACTAAATTTCACTTTATATTTGGTTCACCCTCGTATATGACCGATACATTTCAGATAAGTTTACAGATTGGAGATGGCCTGTAAATGATAGAGTCGTAATACATGTTTGAGTTTTTAATTTAATATTAGTAATCTAATAATTAAAATTGAAATTATGAGTTTTTTTAATTCTAAATTCGAAAATTGCGAATTGAGAGATGACAACTGATAATAAATAATAATTTACGTTTAAGGAGGCAGTAGAAATATAAAACATAGCAGGTAAAATGAGATAGAAGATTGATGAAAAATGTGACAGATGAATGATAATGTAAGATCCCACTGGATAGAATAGTAGCAAATTTAAGATATCACATAGATTATCATTTGACATCTAACATGTTGTAGTAAGTTATATAGAGATTGATAAAAAAAATGGCAGAAAACAGATTAGAAAATAACAAAATTATGTGACAGACGATAAATGACAGATCATTTTTGACAAATATTATTATTGTTAATTTGAATAGTCTTACAATTGTTAATAAGTTTCTTAAAATATTCTTAAATCAAAAATAAACTAATTAGAATGCAGACGATACATTTTCTATAATGATAAATGACAGATGACAGGGTGGTTGGGCGACCTCTATCTCACCCTCTAATTTAAACGTACGCGATTATTTCAATGAATGTTCATTTGGTTTGGTTTCAAACAATTTTGTATTTAATTTATTTGCATTTTATTTTTGATAACTCATTGCTCGTGTTTTTGAAATTGGAGGCTGGAGGCCCTACATATACAATGCAATTTAAATTAAAACACTGATTAAAATTTTTGGAATACAAAAAATAGAAAATCTGTTGTGATTTTTGGAAAAACAAAAGATAAAACATTGACTGAAATAAAAATTTATATCTAAGGTGGGTGGCCTCTATCGCACCCTTCATATCACAGCATATTAACAAGAGTTTTGTTTTCTAAGTATATTTTATGGTTTTTAATTTTTTAATAACTTCTATAATCGGAATGCAATAGTTTTCTAGAAACTAAAATACTCTGATTGATGAAAAGTTTTCTGCGTATGTAGGGTGGGTGGGTGGCCTCTATCCCACCCTCCAACTTTTAAAACGTACCCGAGTCTTTCAATAAATGTTTATTTTCTTCTAAACAGTTATGTACTTTAATTATTGCGAACATATGCTTTATTTGCATTTTATTTTTGATAAATCGTTGGTCGTGTTTTTGAGATTGGATGGTGGGATAGTAGCCACCCAACCACCCTACATATACAATGCAATTTAAATTAAAACCCTAATTTATATTTTTGGAATACAAAAAATTAAAGATTTGTTGTGGTTGACAGATGACAGATAAAAGATTACAGATGATTTATAACACATGACAGATGATATGAAAAGATGGAAAATGACAGATGACTGATGATTTTTGACAAATAATTTATTGATTTATTAATTTGAATGGTATTACAATTCGAAATAGGTGTCCTAAAATTTTCTAGAAATTATATTATTATTATTATTAGAAATTATTTTCTATAATAACAAATGGCAGATGATAGATGAGAGATGACAGACAAAAAATGACAGATAAGAAATGACACATGACAAATATTAGATGAAAGATGAAAGATCACATAGCGGATAACAGATGTTTTTGACACAAACATGTTTTTGTTAATATAAATTGTCTTACAATTGCTTATAGGTTTCCTAAACCTTTCTAGAAATTCTTAAATCAAGAATTAACAGATTAAATGGCAGGTGACACACTTTCTATAAAGTCAAATGACAGATGACACCTGAAAGATGACAGATAACAGATGTCAGGAGAGAGATGACAGATTGCAGATGAAATATGACAGATGAAAAATGAAAAATGAAAAAATGACAGATTACAGATGACATATGAATTTTGACAGATAACAGATTAACAATTAACAGATTAGATGGAAGATAACACACTGTCCATAATGACAAATATCAGATGGCAGGATGGAGATTACACATGACAGATGACAAATGGCAGATGATAAATGAAAGATAACATATGACAGATGACAGATGACAGAGAACAGATTACAGATTATAGATTGACTAGTGATACGATAATTGTTTTTTTTGTCTTAAAATTTTAATTATATTTCCCAAAGATTTCTAGAACTTCTTAAATAAAGATTTATCAGATTATTATTATTTATTATTTTAATTATTATTATTAGACACACTTTCTATAACGACAAATGACAGAAGACACATGACAATTGACAAATGATAAATGAAAGATGACAGATGGAGATGGCACATGACAGGTGATAGATGAAATATGACAAATAACAGATAGCAGATGACACATAACAAATATAATAAGATAATTTATGACAGAGAATAATTTTTAATCTTACAAATCAGGTTTCCTAAAATTTTCTAGAAATTCCTATATCAAGAATTAATAACAGGTTAGATATCAGATGATAAACTTTCTATAATAACAAATGACAGATGACAGATAACAAATGGCAGATTATTTTTAACAGATAATTGTTTTTGTTAATTTGAATAGTATCACAAGTCGCAATATTTTTCCTAAAGTTTTCTAGAAATACTTAAATCAAGAATTAACAGATTAGAAGACAGATGATACATTTGAAAAATGACAAATGACAGTTGACAGAAGAAAAATCGCATACGACAAATGCCAGATAAAAGATGACAGATGAGAGATGATACATGACAGATGATGTCAGATGACTTAAAGAATTCTGATGTTAAATACCTAAAATCTCCAATAAGTTTTGTATAATTCTAATATTTTCCAATTAATAAAAATTAAGAAAGATGACACGTGACAGGTGACAGATGATAGATGACAGATGAGAGATGAAACATGACAAATGATAGATGAAAGATGACAAATGAATTTTGACTGATAATTTTTTGTTAATTTGAATAGTCTTACAATTCCTAATAGGTTTTCCAAAAATTTCCAAAAATTTTTAAATAAAGAATTAACAGATTAGATGGCAGATTCTATATTTCTATTTCTATAATAACAAATGACAGATGACTAATGAAAGATGACAGTTGATAGACGAAATATGACAAATAACATATAGCAAATGACAGATGACAGATGATTTTTGACAGATAATTGTTTTCAGTCTTCAAATTCTTAAGGTTTCCTAAAATTTTCTAGAAATTCTTAAATCAAAAATTAACAGGTTAGATGGAAGACGACATATTTTCTATAATAACAAATGACAGACAACAGATAAGAGATGGCACTTGACAAATGACAGATGACGGATGACAAATGACAGATGACTAATGATCGATAAAAGATTACCGATAACAGATGACAGTTGACATTTGACAGATAACAACGTTTAGTCTTACAATTCCTAAAATGTTTCCTAAAATTTTCTAGAAATTCTTAAATCAAGAATTAACAGATTAGATGGCAAATGACACATTTTCTACAATAACAAATGACAAATCACTCATAAAAGATGATACATGACAAATGAAAGATGACAGATAGAGATGAAACATGACAGATGACAGAGGAAATATGACACTTGACAGATAGCAGATGACAGATAACAAATGATAGATGACAGACGATTCCTGAGAGATAATTGTTTTTAGTCTTACAATTCCAAAAAGGTTTCCTAAAATTTTGTAGAAATTCTTAAATCAAGAATTAACAAGTTAGATGACAGATGACATACTGTCTATAATAAAAAATGACAGATAACAGATAATATATGACATATGACACATGGCAGATGACAGGTGAAAGAAGACAAATAAGAGATAACACATGACAAATGATAGATGAAATATGACAGATGACAGATGACAGATAACAGATAGCAGATGATTTTTGCCAGATAATTTTTGTAGTCCTACAATTCCTAAAAGGTCTCTTGAAGTTTTCTAGAAATTCTTAAATCAAAAATTAATAGGTTAAATGGCAGATAATATACTTTTTATATTAACAAATGACAGATAACAGATAAGATGTTGACACATGACAAATGACAGATGAAAGATGACACGTGACAGATGATAAATGAAATATGACAGATGACAGAGAACAGGTGACAGATGATTTTTTTTGTTATTTTAAATAGTCTTACAATTTTTAATAAATTTCTTACAGTTTTCTAGAAATTTTAAAATCAAGAAAGAACAGATTAGAAGGCAGATGACATATTTTCCAGAAAGACAAATGACAAATGACACATGAAAAATAACACATGAAAAATAACACATGGCAGATGGGAAGTGACACATGACAGATGTGATCAGATGACATGAAGTATTTGTTGTTGCATACTTCTAAAATTCCCAATAAGTTTTGTATAATTCTAATATTTTCTAATTAAAAAAATAAGTTTTTCGTAAATTCTTAAACCGAAAATTAAAAGATTAAATTTCAGATGAAACACTTTCTACAATGACAGATAACAGATGACAGATGAGAGATGACACATGTCAGATGACAGATAATAGATGACACATGACATATGACAGATGACAGATGACAGATGAAAGATGACAGATGAGAGATGACACATGGCAGATGGGAAATGACCATAACAGATGTGATCAGATGACATGAAGTATTGTATTGTTGTTGAATACTTCTGAAATCTTTAATAAGTTTTGTATAATTCTAATATTTTTTAATTAGAAAAATAGGTTTCCTAAAGTTTTCCAGAAATTCTTAAATCGAAAATGAAGAGATTGAATTGCAGATGAAACAATTTCTATAATGCCAAATAACAGATGACAGATAAAAGAAGGCAGATAAGATATGACACATGACAGATGATAGATTAAACATAAAAGTTTACAAATGACAGATGACAGATGAATTGAAACAGATAATTATTTTTGTTAATTTGAATAGTTTTACAATTCCTTATACGTTTCCCAAAGATTTCCAGAAATTCTTAAATAAAGAATTAACAGATTAGATTCCAGATAACACATGACAGATGATAGATGTAATATGACAAATGACAGATGGCAGATGACAGATGGCAGATGACAGTTGATATTTTACAGATAATTGTTTTTAGTCTTACAATTCCTAAAAGGTTTCCTAAAATTTCTAGAAATTCTTACATCAAGATTTAACAGGTTTCTATAATAACAAATTACAGATAACAGGTAAGAGACGACACATTTCACATGACACATGACAGATGACAGATGACAGGTGAAAGACGTGAGATGACAGATTACAAATGATTTATGACAGATGACTAATGACAAATAACAGATGACAGATAACAGTTGACAAGTTGACTTTTGACAGATAATTGTTTTTAGCCCTACAATTTCTAAATTCCTAAAGATTCCTAGAAATTCTTAAATAAAGAATTAACAGATTAGATGGCAGATGACACACTTTCTATAATGACAAATGACAAATGAGAGATGACACATGACAAATGAAAGATGACAGATGGAAATGACTCATGACAGATGATAGATGAAATATGACAAATGACAGAAGGCTGCTGATTTTTAACAGATAATTGTTTTTAGTATTACAATTCATAAAAGGTTAGACAGATAAGAGATGACACATGACACATAACAGATGGAAGGTGAAAGAAGACAGATAAGAGATGACACATTACACATGATAAATGAAATACACTTTCTATAATGACAAATGACAAATGAGAGATGACACATGACAAATGAAAGATGACAATGACTCATGACAGATGATAGATGAAATATGACAAATGACAGATAACAGTTGACAGAAGGCTGCTGATTTTTAACAGATAATTGTTTTTAGTATTACAATTCATAAAAGGTTAGACAGATAAGAGATGACACATGACACATAACAGATGGAAGGTGAAAGATGACAGATAAAAGATGGCAGATTATTTTTGACAGATAATTGTTTTTGTTAATTTGAATAGTATTACAAGTCCTATTATGTTCCCAAAAGTTTTCTAGAAATTATTAAAACAAAAAGTAACAGATTAGAAGACAGATGATAAATTTTCTATAATGACAAATGACAGATGGCATATGAAAAATGACACATGACAGATGACAGATAAGAGAATGTTAAATACTTCCAAAAACCCCAATAAGTTTTATATAGTTCTAATATTTTCTAATTTAAAAAAAATAGGTTTTTTAAAGTTTTCTAGAAATTCTTAAATCGAAAATTAAAAGATTAAAGGCAGATAAAACATTTTCTATAATGTTAAATGACAGATGAAACATTTTCTATAGTGTTAAATGACAGATGACGCGTGACCGATGACAGATGAGGGATGACACATGACAGATGATAGATGAAAGTTGACAAGTATCATCATCATGATAGATGAATTGTGACAGATATTTTTTTCTCAATTAGAATAGTCTTACAATAATTCCTAATAGGTTTTCTAAAATTTTCTTGAAATTCTTAAATCAAGAATTAACTTATTAGAAGGCATTTTTTATAATGACAAATGACAAGTGACAGAATGGAACATGACAGATGACATATTTCCTAATTAAAAAACTCAAATGAAGCTGAATTGCCAGTAAACAGGTGACGGCTAGAAAATGAATGTGGAGAAAAGACAAATAATATATGACAGATAAATAATAATGTAAAGATGCGAGAGATCAAACAATCAGGTGACACAGAGCATCAAAAAGAAGATAAATGTAGAGATATTAGACTATATAATGATAACAGATGAAAATTGCAATTGTTATCAGAACGACATTTGGCAGCTATTATATGATGGATAATTTAAAGTTTTTAAGTGGCAGCCTGAAAATAGACGACAGATAAAAGATTTAAAATTAGGGAAAGATATTAGATGACATGGCAGATGAAAGACAATTTTCCAGAAGATTTTTAGTGTGTTCTTCAGATTAATAGATTATAGAGAAATTATGTAAGATATATATTCGTTTTATAATCTTTAATAAGCTTCATTCATTCCTTATATAATTCTGAAATCCTTAATTATGAATAACAGATGACAGATAATAAATATCAGATGACAGATGTCAAATTACAGATGACAGTTGACAAATGACAGATGACAGAGGAATTTAATAGATGACCAATAGAATATAATATAACAGATTATAAATAACGAAAAGATGTCAGATTTTCTGAGGTAGGTCAAATATACGCTATTTAAATGCATTATTTATTGTAATAGGTCAAAAATATGTTGTCTCAATCAAGTATGTGCCTTGTAAACTTTGCGAAATTGCAAAAAATACATTTTTCTGACACAGTAACTTATAGTTTGTTATGCTACGTCAGGATTACAATAAATAATAATGTTTATAGTTTATATTTTCATGTTTTTTAAGTAAAATATACAAGAAAAGTATTGTTGTGGTCTTTCCGCTTAAAATTTAATGATAAAACATTAGAAAATCTTAATTGATTCATGTTATTAACTTAACATATTAACTAATATTTTAGATATTTTCATTTTAAATATTTTTTCGGCTTAATTATCAATTTCAGTGCTATATTACTGAAAATATTTTTGCTTAAGTAGATTGTAAATTTAATCTGCATCATAATTAATCGTTTAAAAATTCGAATTCAACATGAGATACAGAATTTTGTCGGCGCGATAATATAATTAAACTCTAACGATGTCAAAAAAAAAGATGAACCGATACCCCCGCTGCGCTCGTTATGTCACCTAATTAATTAATATCCCACCCTCCCCCCGATGCTCGTGAAATGAAACACGGAATTAATTAAATTATGTACGTCGAGTTATACGCGGAACGAAACGAAATTCACGTATGTCCGCGATAATGTTGATATGCAAATTTGTTACACGACCGTGGTGAATTTTGTATTCAATTCGAATGGAAAAAGTCTTGTTTCGCTCCGGATAGGAGCTGCGGCTCACCCCTGGGGAACCGTTTCACTCCGGCGAATTAATAAGGGACTAATGCACGGCCGGCTGGATCCGTCAAAATTTAATGAGTTTGTCTGATATAATTGCGCCGGATTTACAGATTACTGACGTGTTTATGCAGTGAACTTTTTTTAATTGTTTTAATGTAAATATAATAATCGTAAAAAATATAATCAGGATGTATTTTATCACTAAATATTTACATAGGAATAAAATTGCTGAAAAATATAACGTAGTTTTTAATCAAGGGACATAGATTTCAGCATTTTCAATGGTTTGATGATTTTCTTCGTAGCTAAGATTTTTTCTCTTTCTGGTGTTGATATCGCGTGAAAGTTACTGGCTTTTTCTTAACCTGGGTAGAGCTTAGCAGTAGCAATGCTAAACAGCATAACCAATAATTAAAAAAGATGTAATTGTTAAAGAATTGATAATGTTTCACCAAGAGATAAGTGATAAAATTATTAAAGAAATAAAATTGTTCTATTTTATGTAGACTATGGAAAATAAAATTCTTGATGGAATCAAATATGTACCTTAAATATGATCAAAACCTGTTCCAAAGTACTCGAAAAAACTAAAGAAAATGTTTAAAGACAATATTGAATTAAAGAGAGTTTGAGTATGTCATATGAAAAAAAGAACTGATGAAAATGTTTAAAGACAATATTGAACTGAAGAGCGTTTGAGTATGTCAAATGAAAAGAAAATAGAAAATTTTGCCTAAAAAATAAATAAGAAGTGGATTAATAAATTCGTTAACAAAAGCACCAGGGGTTCAAGTCAAAATAAAATCAACAACCGAATGTAATTATTCTCATTCACTCACCCCTTCCGCCTAAATATAGTGAATAAAAACGTGAGCTCGCGATTCCATTAATATAATTTTCATTGGCCGCGTTAAGAGCATCATTCCAGTAAAAGCATTGCTCTTGCTGGAAATTAATCTCGCTTTTAAGCACCCGCACAGCTTTCCACCTATTGTTTCTACCACCCCCACCCCCCATCCAACCCTCATACACACGGAACCCAGATAAATAACAACCACTTGACGTGTCTACCGCGAAATTCATCAAGATCTAGTATTTATGTGGCTCGTAAATGGCAACCATTTTCCAACAATCGGTTTCTTCGTACGGTGATTATCCGGCCCGGAGAATTGATGGAAGCGGACATTTATTTATCGTGGTCGGTTTGTCACCGCATCGAAAGTCCAGCGAAGCGAAACGTATCAACAATACCGCCTTAAATCGCGCGTGTTAAAATTACGAAAATTATCGATAAGTGTTTAATTGTGGAATTCATCTGTTATCTTGATAGGTGGGCTGAGAATTTTATGATTTACAGTTACCATTGTTTGCTACCAGATGCGTAACCAGTATTATTATTATTAGTGCTATTGGATTGGAACGTTTATGAATCCATTGTTGTAAGTTTAATATTGCCTTTAATTAAATTTATCAATATCGTTAAGAAATAATCTTTATATTTAAATAATCAAAAAAATTAATTAAATATTAAAAGTTTATGGTTTATATTCATAAATAATATTTTAATAATATATTTGCCGATGCATAGCGTAGTTGCTGATGATCCTGCGGGATCTTGTTTACATACATTCTATAGGGCGTGTAATTTTCTGCTGGAAGGGTCGACGTGTTCTTTATGGAAATAGGAAAGGTCCGATGCGAATTAAATGTTTTATTAAACGCGCTCTATTCTGGGCCGGGCCTAAAATTAAACACGGACGCGCGGGTAATATTTTATGAAAATTTGAATATATTCGAGGGCCGGCGGTTCACGGCTTAACAGCAACGCATTGTTCCTCTAAGTCCGTGTTAGAAAATCATAATTTCACACCGAAATTGTATATGTAACTCCAAGCCCTTCAAAACACGAGAAAATTACGGTATTCATCATGTAGTACTACTAGAAAGGATTGTGAATAATTTGCAAAATTGAAATCTGGTTTCATCATAACGATGTTGTGTTATATAGTCATAATACATTATATACAAAACATTAAACTCTTCAACTCTTCAGAAATTGATGATATCTATCTTAACGTACGTCTAGAGCTTTGAAGATCCTAAGTTAGATATACAACTTAGTACAAAATTAAAATTCTTTAAAACTAAATTCTCATGATGAAAGTAGAATTTAGTGTTAATGAATTTTAATTTTATACTAAATTGTATATCGAACTTAAGGTTTTCAATGCTCTAGAGAATGACATACTACTAGAACAAATATTGAGCTCTAATAAATACGACCTTTTCAAACTGTAGATTGAAGGAAAAATTGAGGAAACAATGATTGGAGAGCCCTGAAAGATCATATCTCTTCTTATCATACGAAATTTAACAGCCCAATTGAAGCTATGGTCATTAAAAGATATTTACTACCATCCAAAATCGACAAACGGTAATTCAAGGCTATTAAAGAGTATTTAATGACTTTCTGGTAATCCAAGAAGTTCTTAAAATATACAAGGTCAATCTTGGTCGTCAAACGACTGTTAGAAGTCATTCAAGGTCATATAATGATCCTTCAGGTTGACTTAATTGGAGGTATGGTCATTCAAAGCTATTTACTACAATCTAAATTCATCAAGAGATTATTCAATGTTAAGTTAAGGATTATTAAATTATTTTTTTCGTCATCTTTAATGCCATGTAAGTTCCTTTATGGTTACATAATGACTATTCAGTCATTCGAGGTCATCTAATGATCATCCAGGTTGAGTCAATTAGATCTAGAGTCATTCAAAGATATTTACTAAAATCCAAAATCATCAAAAGATTCAAAGTTACTAAGGATTATTCAATTATTCTTTAGTCGTCCAAGATATCATGTAACGTTTTTTTATGGTCTTCCAGTAAAAATTCAAGTTTATTCGAGATTATCCCAATTGAAACTATGGTCATTTAAAGATATTTACTAAAATCCAAAATCATCAAAAGATTCAAAGTTACTAAGGATTATTCAATTATTCTTTAGTCGTCCAAGATATCATGTAACGTTTTTTTTATGGTCTTCCAGTAAAAATTCAAGTTTATTCGAGATTATCACAATTGAAACTATGGTCATTTAAAGATATTTACTAAAATCCAAAATCATCAAAAGATTCAAAGTTACTAAGGATTATTCAATTATTCTTTAGTCGTCCAAGATATCATGTAACGTTTTTTTATGGTCTTCCAGTAAAAATTCAAGTTTATTCGAGATTATCCCAATTGAAACTATGGTCATTTAAAGATATTTACTAAAATCCAAAATCATCAAAAGATTCAAAGTTACTAAGGATTATTCAATTATTCTTTAGTCGTCCAAGATATCATGTAACGTTTTTTTATGGTCTTCCAGTAAAAATTCAAGTTTATTCGAGATTATCCCAATTGAAACTATGGTCATTTAAAGATATTTACTAAAATCCAAAATCATCAAAAGATTCAAAGTTACTAAGGATTATTCAATTATTCTTTAGTCGTCCAAGATATCATGTAACGTTTTTTTATGGTCTTCCAGTAAAAATTCAAGTTTATTCGAGATTATCACAATTGAAACTATGGTCATTTAAAGATATTTACTATAATCCAAAATCATCAAACGCCAATTCAAGGCTATTAGAGAGTATTCAATGACTTTCTAGTCATACTGCATGTTAATAAGACTATCTTACAATAATAAAAGGTCAATTTTGGTCATTCAAAGTTGGAAATATGGTCACTCAAAGATACTTACTACAATATAAATTCATCAAAAGATTATCCAAAGTAAAGTTAAGGATTATTCAATTATTATTTTGATCATCCCAGAGGTTAACATGATTTTTAAAGTCATGCAAGTTCTCTTGACCTAATGACAATTCAAAGTCATTTGAGGTCATCTGATGATCATTGAGGTTGAGCCAATTGGAACTACAGTCATTTAAATATATTTACTAAAATCCAAAATCATCAAAAGATAATTCAAAGTTATTAAGGATTATTCAATTATTCTTTAGTCGTCCAAGATATCATGAAAAGTTTCTTATGGTCTTCCAGTAAAAATTCAAGTTTATTCGAGATTAACTAATCCTTCGGATTGACCCAATTGAAACTACGGTCATTCAAAGATATTTACTACAATCCAAAATCATCAAACGACAATTCAAGGATATTAAAGAGTATTCAATGACTTTCTAATCATGCAACAAGTTAATAAGATGATCTTACAATAATAAAAGGTCAATTTTCGTCATCCGACTTTTCGAAGTCATTCAAAGTTGAAAATATGGTCACTCAAAGATACTTACTACAATATAAATTCATCAAAAGATTATTCAAAGTAAAGTTAAGGATTATTCAATTATTATTTTGATCATCCCAGAGGTTAACATGATTTGTAAAGTCATGCAAGTTCTCTTATGGTCACCTAATGACAGTTCAAAGTCATTTGAGGTCATCTGATGATCATTGAGGTTGAGCCAATTGGAACTACAGTCATTTAAATATATTTACTAAAATCCAAAATCATTAAAAGATAATTCAAAGTTATTAAGTATTATTCAATTATTCTTTAGTCGTCCAATATATCATCTAACGTTTCTTATGGTCTTCCAGTAAAAATTTACCTCAATTCGAGATTATCTAATCCTTCGGGTTGACCCAATTGAAACTACGGTCATTCAAAGATATTTACTACAATCCAAAATCATCAAACGACAATTCAAGGCTATTAAAGAGTATTCAATGACTTTCTAGCCATCCAGCAAGTTAATATAGATGATCTTACAATAATAAAAGGTCAATTTTTATCCGATTTTTCGAAGTCATTCAAAATTGGAAATATGCTCACTCAAAGATACTTACTACAATCTAAATTCATCAAAACATTATTTAAAATTATTCAATTATTATTTTGGTCATCTCAGAGGTTAACATGATTTTTAAAGTCATGCAAGTTCTCTTATGGTCACCTAATGACAATTCAAAGTCATTTTAGGTCATCTGAAGATCATTCAGGTTCAGCCAATTGGAACTACAATCATTCAAAAATATTTATTAAAATCCAAAATCTTCAAAAGATAATTCAAAGTTTTTAAATATTATTCAATTATTCTTTAGTCGTCCAAGTCATGCAAGTTCTCTTATGGCCACCTAATGACAATTCAAAGTCATTTGAGGTCATCTGATGATCATACAGGTTGAGCCGATTGGAACTACAGTAATTCAAAAATATTTATTAAAACCCATAGTCATCAAAAGATAATTCAAAAGTATTAAGGATTATTCAATAATCCTTTAGTTATCAAAGGGTTTAATAAGATTACCTTAATGTCATGTAAAGTCTCTTATGGTCATCTAACAAAAACTCAAAGTTATTCGAGGTCATCTAATCGGGTTGACCCACTTAATGATATTTACTACTTACTTTAAAATTCTCAAAATTTAGAATAAAAGATGTTGAAAATTGATGCAAAATTTATTAAAATATCTTCGACAAAATGAGACTGGAGATACTGAAAAATTCTAGAAATTTAAAACGGAAATTACTGAAATATTCTAGAAACCTCGGAGGAAATTCTCATAATTTAGAACAAACATTTTTAAGAGTTCTAACAATTAAGAAGGAAATTTATGGGACAATACAAGAAATAATATAAAGCAGATATGCTAGGAAATTCTAAAAATTTAAAGAATAAATTGCCTAAATAAACCATTAAAATATACTTGAAATTGGTAGGAAAATAAAATTTAGTTGGGAAGGTAAATTGTTGTAGAATTATTTAACAAACCAAATGTGAGAAAAAAGAAGCTGGAAAATTGAAGATCTAGAAGAAAAGTAATTAAAAAATGCTGCCAAATTCATTAAAATCCTTCGACAAAATGAGTCCAGAGTCTGAAATCTAGAAGAGAAATTAATGAAATATTTTAGAAACCTTGGATGAAATTTACACAATTTCGAGTAAACATTCTCAAGAGTTCTAAGAATTAGAAAGGAAAATTATAGGAAAATACTGGAAATAATAGAAAGCAGAGATGCTAGAAAATTCTAGAAATCTGAAAAAGAAATTGCTTAAAAATATTATAACTCATTAAAAAAACTCTTTGTAACTGGTAGAAATATTGTAATTGGGAAGGGAAATTGCTGTAGAATTGTTACAAAAAAATATGATTGAAGTTGCTGGAAAATAATTCAAGAAGTCTAGAAGAGAAGTTACTTTAAAAAACTTACAATTTAGAACAAAACACATTGGGAATTGAAAAATGAGACTGGAGATACTGAAAAATTCTAGAAATTTAAAACGGAAATTACTGAAACATACTAGAAACCTCGGAGGAAATTCTCATTGTTTGAAACAAACATTTCTTAAGAGTTCTAAGAATTAAGAAGGAAATTTATGGGACAATACAAGAAATAATATAAAACAGATATTCCTAGAATTTTTGAAAAGAGATTCGATAAAATAAGGCAGAGATGTTGAAAAATTCCAAAAGTCTTCTAAGAAAAATTACTGAAAATTTCTAGAAACCTCCAAATAGATAACAGAAAAACATTTAACTTTTTTATGCTACTTTTTATTTTTATACAATACTTCGTCACTAGTTTAGAATTACACACTAATCATTATCAAACTATACTGTGTAATTCGAAACTAGACACGAAGTATTGTATAAAAATAAAAAGTAGCATAAAAAAGTTAAACGTTTTTCTGTTATTCATTAAAAAATGTACTACGAAGTGAACGCCACCAAAATTCAAGATATGCTCCAAATAGATGGTTCTTTAAGTTTTAGAAATTGGTAAAGAAACTGAAATACACCAGAAACAAACCTTAAAATGTTACGTTCAAAGACGATTAAATATAAATGAATTGTAGATTAATTTCATTGCATTCGGTTGCCCAAAATTCTTCTAGAATTTTGTCCAATTTTCACTTTGAAACAAATTTTCGTAATTTGCAAGAAAATAAATCAAATGTTCAAAAATGACTTTCCAAAAAACTGCAGCAATATTCCGAATACCAATTGTTATTTTAGTTAGTTTCTCATTTCAAAATTGTAACTTCTAAAGTGGAAGTTCAAATTCCACCAAGACTCTAAATTAACCTTAGAACTCTCCAAAATAAAATTCTCGCAATTTGTAAGAAAAAAAATTCTTTGGAAATTCCTGGAACAGAGAAGGATTTTTGAAAAAATATACATTACATTACATTACATTACATTTTCATCACTGTTAATGGTTTAGTTTCCTAAAAACTACAACGTGGTGATTATTAATGTTTAATTATTCATAATAACTGTTTTAGCTTAAGTTTCATTACATATGTAGGGTGGGTGGGTGGCCACTATCACACCATCCAATTAATATAATATCAAACAAGATTTCTCAGGAAGAAATCGTATTTAGCTTGAACTGAATTAATACATAATAAATTTAAAAATACGAAAACATGAACTAAAGGATTTTAATAAAGGATTTTAATACATTTTATTATTGAATTAATCCATTATTTACACGTGTATTTCGAATTAAATGTACATTTCATGAAACTCTCTGGCCTGTTATAAAGATTGGAGGGTCGTAATGCAGATTTTATTTCATTAATTGAAGTTTTGAGTGGCGCCATTTTGTTTCTGTCAATTGTTTTAGGTGGAAATTAAAAATATTTTTGTCATTTTTTTGGAAGAGAAACTTTTTTCAATGATTAGTAAAGAAAAATAAAAGATACAAATAAAAGCCAGTAATTAATTTTTTAATTTCCACTCAAAACAATTGACATACCGTATGCAGAAACAAAATGGCGGCACTTAAAACTTAAATTAATGGAAGAAAAAGTGCTTTAGGTTATTACTAAAAAAATAAAAGATAATTCACAGCAGAAAATCATTTCAAATCTTTAAAATCCATTACTAAGAAAAATGTTATTAATTTGCAGCTGAAACAATTGACATACCATTTGCGGAAATAAAATGGCGCCACTCCAAACTTAAATTTATGGAAGAAAAACTGCGTTCGATGTTTAGTAATAAATTAAAGATTATTTACAGCAGAAATTAATTTCAAATCTTCAACATCAATTACTAATGAAAGTATTTTTAATTTCCATTCAAAACAATTGACATACCGTATGCAGAAACAAAATGGCGACACTTAAAACTTAAATTAATTTAAGAAAAAGTGCGTCAGGTTATTACTAAAAAAATAAAGGTAATTCACAGCAACAATTAATTTCAAATCTTTAAAATCCATTACTAAGAAACAGGTTATTAATTTCCATCTGAAACAATTGACATACCATTTGCGGAAATAAAATGGCGCCACAAAACTTAAATTTATGAAAGAAAAACTGCGTTCGATCTATAGTAAAAAATGAAAGGTTATTCACAGCAGAAATTAATTTCAAATCTTCAAAATCAATTACTAATGAAAGTATTTTTAATTTCCATCCAAAACAATTAACATACCGTATGCAGAAACAAAATGGCGGCACTTAAAACTTAAATTAATTGAAGAAAAAGTGCGTCAGGCTATTACTAAAAAAATTAAAGATAATTCACAGCAGGAATTAATTTCAAATCTTTAAAATCCATTACTAAGAAACAGGTTATTAATTTCCATCTGAAACAATTGACATACCATTTGCGTAAATAAAATAGCGCTCCAAACTTAAATTTATGGAAGAAAAACTGCGTTCGATGTTTAGCAATAAATTAAAGATTATTTACAGCAGAAATTAATTTCAAATCTTCAACATCAATTACTAATGAAAGTATTTTTAATTTCCATCCAAAACAATTGACATACCGAATGCAGAAACAAAATGGTGGCACTTAAAACTTAAATTAATGGAAGAAAAAGTGCGTCAGGTTATTACTAAAAAAATAAAAGATAATTCACAGCAGAAAATCATTTCAAATCTTTAAAATCCATTACTAAGAAAAATGTTATTAATTTCCAGCTGAAACAATTGACATACCATTTGCGGAAATAAAATGGCGCCACTACAAACTTCAATTTATGGAACAAAAACTGCGTTCGATGTTTAGTAAAAAAATTAAAGATTATTTACAGAAGAAATTAATTTCAAATCTTCAACATCAATTACTAATGAAAATATTTTTAATTTCCATCCAAAACAATTGACATACCGTATGCAGAAACAAAATGGCGGCACTTAAAACTTAAATTAATGGAAGAAAAAGTGCTTTAGGTTATTACTAAAAAAATAAAATATAATTCACAGCAGAAAATCATTTCAAATCTTTAAAATCCATTACTAAGAAAAATGTTATTATTTCCAGCTGAAACAATTGACATACCGTTTGCAGGAACAAAATGGTGCCACTCCAAACTTAAATTTATGGAAGAAAAACTGCGTTCGATGTATAGTAAAAAATTTCCATCCAAAACAATTGACATACCGTATGCAGAAACAAAATGGCGGCACTTAAAACTTAAATTAATGGAAGAAAAAGTGCTTTAGGTTATTACTAAAAAAATAAAAGATAATTCACAGCAGAAAATCATTTCAAATCTTTAAAATCCATTGCTAAGAAAAATGTTATTAATTTCCAGCTGAAACAATTGACATACCATTTGCGGAAATAAAATGGCGCCACTCCAAACTTAAATTTATGGAAGAAAAACTGCGTTCGATGTTTAGTAATAAATTAAAGGTTATTCACAGCAAAAATTAATTTCAAAACTTCAAAATCAATTACTAATGAAAGTATTTTTAATTTCCATCGGAAACAATAAACATATCGTATGCGGAAACAAAATGGCGGCACTCAAAACTTAAATTTATGGAAGAAAAACTGCATTTGATGATGAGTACATTTTTATTTTTAATTCACGGCAGGAATTAATTTCAAATATTCAAAATTTATTACTAGTGAAAGCAATTTTAATTTCCACCTTAAACAATTGACATACCCTATGCAGAATCAAAATGGCGACACTCAATAAATATATATATTTATATTTATTATAGAATAATAATAATAATGATTGGTAAAAATAACTAAAAGATTATTCACAGCAGGAATTAATTCTATATCTTCAAAATTCATTACTTATGAAAGTATTTTTAATTTCCACCTAAATCAATTGACACATCGTATCCAGAAACAAAATGGCGCCACTCAAACCATAAATTTATGAAAGAAAAACTGCATTCGATGATTAGTAAAGAAAAATTAAAGATAATTTTCAGCAGGAATTAATTTTAAATCTGAAAAACCATTTTTAACGAAAGTATTTAAAATTTCCACCCAAAACAATTGACATATCGTATACAAAAGAAAATGCGCGACTCAAAACATAAACATATGGAAGAATACTGCATTCGATTATTTGTTAAGAAAAATTAAAGATAATTCTCAGCAGGAATTAATTTCAAATATTAAAAATCCATTATTAACGAACGTATTTTTTAATTTCCACCGAAAACAATTGACATATCGTATGCAGAAACAAAATGGCGCTTCTCAAAACATACATTTATGAAAAACAGCATTCGATGATTAGAAAGAAAACTAAAAGATTATTCCCCGCGGGAATTAATTTTAAATCTTCAAAAACCATTACTAATGAAAGTATTTTTAACTTCCATCCGAAACAATTGACAAACCGTGCGCAGAAATAAAATGGCGGTACTCCAAACTTAAATTGAGGGAAGAAAAACTGCGTTGATGATTAGTAAAAAAAATAAAAGTTAATACCCAACAGGAATTGATTTCAAATCTTCAAAATCCATTAGTAACGAAAATATTTTTAAGCTCTACCTAAAACAATTGATATATCGTATGCAAAAACAAAATGGAGGCATTCAAAACTTAAATTAATAGAAGATAAATTGCGTTCGATGGTTAGTAAAAATAAAAGATTATTTACGCCAGGAATTAATTTCAAATCTTCAAAAATCGTTACTAATGAAAATATATTTAATTAACACCGAAAACAATTGAGATATTCAACGCAGAAACAAAATGGCGGCTACAAACAAATACTAAGAAAACAGGTTGAATCAAATAGGTAGTGTTACAATCATTTGAGAAGCAACACATAAGCATCATTTATTATACTATTATTAAACTAACAAATTTAATACATGTGTGCAATTCAATCTTATAATTAAAATAAGTTGAAATCACGCGAAGAGAAAACATACAACCAGATTCTATCCATTCCCGACATACATTAAACTCACCCAGTAATTACACGAATACATTACGTGAATCTTCCAGCGCGTAGAAACTTTAAGCAAAAAAAAAAGAAACCAATCTTGAGAATCTGTAAATCCGCGGAACGTTCACTTTTTGAAGTGAACGCGAGCACGTCCCATAATTAATTGCTTCCATTAGACTCGGAATCTGGAGCGATGGTAATTTATTTGAGCAGAGAATCGTCGAAAAAAAAAAGTTAAACGAACCCATCGGTATCTTCGATTGAAAGTGAGCAGAGTTATGCAAATTACGAAACGACGGCGGCGTCGCCTTGCGTGCTCGCAGGAAATACAAATCTCCACGGAAGAAACATCGGCTTCGATTAAGTAATTCCTCGTCGATTATTAGTATTGAAATATGGGGAGTGTCGTGACCCTGCCGCTAGGGGGGGGTGGTGGTGTGTGGCGGGGAATTAATAATAAATCCCGTATTTTCCGGAGGAAATTGATAATTAACTTGAACCCCGATGTTGACCTAGATCTTGGCACGATTTACTATTTAAGAGGGTCTGGGTTCAAGAGATACGGTCACGTTTTAATTTTTTATGTCGGTCGGCCTGCAATTGATGGGAAGATGTTCGATATTTTACTTCGCTACGTCAAACGTTTCTTTTCTGTTTGAATGAAGGTAATCAACCTCTAGTAGCGTTTTTAAGGGTCCATTACACGTATTGGACTTTGATTTAAGTCTATGAGGGATGGTAGTCGTTTGCACCGTGCGGAGCGCTGGCGAATAGAGTAGCCGCCGAATGTGTCCTAACATTTTCAGTTAAATTTCAGCTGTCTATGTATAAACTTGCGTTACACATTTGTGAGGTGACTTGAGAAATAATTTAAGGTTTTTAGAAATAAATCGATTTGTTAATATATATTAGTTTTTATTATATATTCCCAAAAGTGTACTAATTTCCAGATAACCCTCGTATATTTATAATAATAATAATAGTTAATTGGTGTATACAATAAGTTTACACATATTACTACATTTAATACATATAGAAAAAAAACAGCTAAGTTACTTACATGTTCTTAAAAGAATAATGAATGAAATTTTAATGTATAGTTTTATGTGACTTAATTCATTATTTATTTCAAATAATCTCAGTGAGATACATAATGGTAGTTTAATAGAATAATAAATAACGTCTGTGAAATATTTAATGTACATAATTTGGTGAAACGTTACTTTCAAATGATCGCTCGTGGGAACCGAAATTGAAGTCTTAAATAAATGCTGCACTGAGTGACAAATTGGTGCCGTTCATTTCACGAATCTTGGTGATATAATCGGCTTGTTGGTCTTTAAACTAATCGCAGTATTTCAGTTTACTAGCATTAAATTGGCTTTCTAAAATTTACTTATTTACTTAGTAAGAATATTATTATGATTAGTTAAGAAGAAATTCAATTTAATTAATTAGTTAACGTCTAATAGATACAATTCCATAATTGCTTTATCAGTTTCCTGACATATGTTTCGACAATTACTTGAAACTGATAAAGCAATTATGGAACGAAACAAGACTTTAATCAATAAAAATAATTATACAATTATGTTTCATCAAGAATGCAGCAACGATAGTATTAATTTTAGATACATACAATTTATAGTATTATAAAACTAAAACCATCCACTAACATCTTGTTACTTTTTTTAAATTTTACCTTTCTACATACCTTATGATGTAATAAATCGAAATATTGCAGGCATATAATTTTCTTATGAATTGCCGCAATCTTCCCTGAAATATTAACAATAAAAGTTATTGCATGTAATAAAATAGTATATTATATTATAAATTACCCCGAACAAAAACGGTCATCAAATCTAATGTAATGTCTACTCATTTTTATAACTTACCCTGTACACACTATACCTATATTAAGCTTATTATTATTAAAATAATGTATGAATGTAAAATATAATATTATGGTTTTTTTTCAGGTAAGAAAACGTTTTCTACATCCTTACAAATGACCTACGGATTGGCTATCTCAGTGAAGGGTTTTTACCTGAACCACTTCGGACTCCCTTCCCTACAAATGACCTACCCCAATGTATAATTTATGAGTTCTGGTTAGGACTACGATACGATTTCAAAGCTATGTAAGGTTAGTATTCAATTAATTGTAGTTTAAAACTGTAATATTTAACCAAACCAGCGACAAAAGAATACATCCGAAAATAGTATAAATAGTTCTAGATGCTTGTGTATGTATTGACTTAAATTGTCTACTAAATACTGCTTGCGCAGTAATAGATGCACATATACAAAAAATACTGCGCGAGCAGTATTTTCTAGAAGATTTACATCAATAAGATACTTACGTACATCAATAAGATTAAATGATTGACATCAATAAGATACTTGCGGACTAGACATTGATCACTGCGCAAGCAGTATTTTGTGGATGGTTTATCATTAATACGGTTGTAAATATTTTTTATAAACTTATTCAGTTACAAGGATGTATTGTATAGATAGTATTGAATTATGTGGATGTCCAATTAAGAAAACAAAAGACAGGAAAGTTTGATGCAAGGAGATATTAAGCTAAGAAAGATAAGCATTCAGGGATACATCAAACCATCATTGACATCTGTTGATACTACCTATACAATCTATCCTCCTAACTGAATAAGTTTATGAATATAATATTTACAACCGTATTAATGATAATCCACAAAATACTGCTTGCGCAGTGAATAATGCCAGTCCGCCAGTATCTTATAGATCTAAATCATCTAAAAAATACTGCTCGCGCTGTAGTTTATATATATATAGGCATCAATAACTGCGCAAGCAGTATTTTGTAGATTGAAGTCAATATGTATTCTTATCCACAAGCATACACGACTGCGCAAGCAGTATTTTCTTGATTTACATGATTTTAAATAGTTATTACTTGTTAACTTAGATTAGCTAGATACTTGCTAATTTGAAAACTACAGTTGAAACTGAATTTTTAAATTCTTGAGAAGATACAATAATTTAACCAATAGTAATTATTTATTTCATTTAAATTAACAAAATACTGCTTGCGCAATCGTGAATGCTTGTGAATGAGAATATATATTGACTCAAATTATCTGCAAAATACTGCTTGTGCAGTGATGTATGCCTGTATGTAAGAAGTACTGCGCGAGCAGTATTTTGTAGATTATATACATCAATAATATACTTGAGGAGTAGACATTAAACACTGCGCAAGCAGAATTTTATAGATAATTTTATCGTCATTACGATTATAAAAATTAAATTCACAAACTTAGTCAGTTAGGAGGATTATGTGGATAGGATGGTATTATGTGGATGTTCAAATTTAAAAAAAGGATAGGAATATTTGATGCTAAACTAAGAAGATAGGTTTTTAATAATTAATATATGGATCATTGTCAACTGTAGCAGAAACTGTAATGTCTACAAAAGAGGGTTATTGGAAGTTAGATTATCTAAATACTTATTGATATAAAACTTGAGGCTAAAAGCCGTTCTGATTATAATTGCTGATGGTGAAACAGAAGAACCCCCACTCATCATTCCAAAAGAAAACAAGAAGGAGGATTCTACGACGATCCCGCCACAAGTCACTATAGTTTAGTCTGCATCCTGAGGAAGATCCTGCACACAAACTACTGGCCAGGGATACTGCTTGGGCAGTGGTAGATACCGATATACAAAAAGTACTGCGCGAGTAGTATTTTTCAGGTGATTTACATCAATAAGATACTTGTTGTCTAGACATTAGTCACCTCGCAAGCATTGTTTTATAGATGGTTTATCATCAATAAGATTATAAAAACTATATTCATAAACTTTTTCAATGAGGAGGATTGTATAGGAAGTATGAAATTATGTGAATGTCCAGTTTGGAAAAGAGACAGAAATGTTTGATGCATAATCTAAGAAAGAAAAAAGATCAAGAAGAAGAAAAGAGAGCTTTCCAAGATACATTTATCCATCATGGACATCTGTATGTAGAAACTGTTGGGTCTATAAAAGAGGGTTGTTGGAACTTAGATTATCTAAATACTTTCTGATTCGAAAACCAGCTTTTTTAACACTATAGAAGATAAAAAAAGTTAATAAATAATAAATATTTAAATTATGTAAATTAAGAAAATACTGCTTGCGCAGTCGTGGATGCTTATGGATATGAATATATATTGACTTAAATTATCTACAAAATACTGCTTGCACAGTGATGTATGCCTGTATATAAGAAGTACTGCGCGAGCAGTATTTTCTGGATGATTTACATCAATAAGATACTTGAGGATTAGACATTAATCACTGCGCAAGCAGTATTTTGTGGATTATCATTAATACGGTTGTAAATATTATATTCATAAACTTGTTCAGTTAGGAGGATAGATTGTTTATCATTAATTCGGTTGTAAATATTATATTTATAAACTTATTTAGTTAAGAGGATAAAATGTATAGATAGCATTGAATTATGCGCATGTCCAATTTGGAAAACAAAAGACAGGAAAATTTGATGCTAGGGGTATTAAGCTGAGAAAGATAAGCATATAAAGATACATATAACCATCATCGACATATGTTGAAGAAAGTGTAGTGTCTATTAAATAGTCTTGTTAGAACTTAGAGTAGTTAGATACTTGCTGATTTGAAAACTAGAATTTAAACTGAATTTTTAAATTCTTGAGAAGATAAAATAATTAACCAATAATAATTATTTATATCATGTAAATCAACAAAATACTGCTTGCGCAGTCGTGGATGCTTGTGAATAAGAATGTATATTGACAGAAATTATCTTCAAAATACTGCTTGCGCAGTGATTTATGCCTATTTATAAGAAGTACTGCGCGAGCAGTATTTTCTAGATGATTAACGTCAATAAGATACATGAGGATTAGACATTAATCACTGCGTAAGCAGTATTTTATAGATGGTTTATCACTATGGTGCAGCCTGCGTGTTGAGGAAGATCATGCAGAAAAAACTACTGGCTAGGGATACTGCTTACGCAGTGATAGATGCCGACATAGAAAAAGTTCTGCGCGAGTGAAACAAACCAAGTGTTTTTAGTTACTAATAAAAAGAAAATACTGCTTGCGCAGTTGTGGATGATTGTGGATAAGAATACATATTGAATTCAATTATCTACAAAATACTGCTTGGGCAGTAATGGATGCCCATATATAAAAACTACTGCGCGAGCAGTTTTTTCTAGATGATTTACATCAATAAGATACTTGAGGATTAGACATGAATCCCTGCGCAAGCAATATTTT